>CM045731.1:51780000-51962500 GCA_024760905.1 Plotosus lineatus
CAGTCCATCCCAGGGCAACACATGCAACCATTCACAGTCACACTCACAACCAGGGACAACATGGAATAGCCAATTCGCTTAAAGTGAATATCTTTAATCGGTATGGGACAACCGGAGTGTCCAGAGGAAACCCATACCAGCGTAGGAAAAGCATAGATTGATGTTTCTTAAAATCCTAAAGGAAGAAGTAATATGCCTCTGGTTCACATCAGATCGAATTCATTGATGTTGAACTGTTGCATTATTTACAAACCATCTGATATGGCTGAGTTGGTCTTCTGAATGCTGATCGAGACTTCATTCATTTTCTAACTTTAATTAAAGGCATGTCCATCCTTTTACACTCATTAGCTAAAAACAGTACTATATATAATGAACAGCATGCATTTCCTTAAAGACAGTCTGCTTTATAAAGTCTAATATTTCATTAAAAAAAGAACAGAGAGAGAGAGAGAGAGAGAGAGAGAGAGAGAGAGAGAGAGAGAGCACAAACCTCCGCCAAGACCAGTAACCCTTTATAAAAATTATTATATCTGACAATGTTAAAGTATCCTTTAAATAATTCCTGAATCCTGAATTTGTTCTGGATCATGTCCAAAATCGAAGGGAGTTCTCCTTGTCCGAAGACCAATTTCATACCTTCCTGATGAAGTTAAGAATGAGTTAACAAATGAACAGGGCCTGGTAAGCTGTCCAGAGTGTACCCCACCCTCGCACAGAGTCGGCTGAGATAGGTGCCAGCCTCTACATGACCCTAATTGGGATTGAACTGTTAAAAAAAATGAGTGAATGAATATTTAATTCTAGGTGAATTGGTCGTACAATGGATGGCATCGGCCCTCAGTTGGATCCTGACCTTAATGTTCTGCTTGTGTTTGTGTGGGTCCCAGTAGTTTTATTGGCTACTTTAAATTACTCGAAAGTGTGAGAGCGTACATGTTGCCTTGTGATGAATTTGCATCTCATCCATCATGTATTCTCACCTCATGCTGGTGTTCCCAGGACAGACTCCAGATTTACGGCAACCGCCTTCGATAACATTCATTTAAACATTCACAATGGATATAATGGATTCTTTTATTTTATGATCCAAACTGCTTTATCCTTTATTATGGTAGCGGCAAAGCTGCTCAGCTGACTGCAGATAAAGGTTTAGTACGGCCTGAATTGCTTGGAAGACCATGACAGTGCCTAGGGAGTATGTCTTTGTACTCTGAAGGAAACCCACGCAATCATGGAAAGAACATGAAACTTCACTAAAAATTCCATCATCAGACACGGAGCTCGAACCTAGGTCCTTATTGTGACATGGAAGTGCAAACCACTATGCCACCAAACTAACTAATACTTTTGTCAGTCAGTCAGTTTACTCAGCCGCTTAATCTTACTAGAGTCACAGGGAGGCTGAAGCCTCGGCAGATCATCGTAGCAACAACACTCTCAAACACAACAAGGGCAGTTTGGAACAGACAATTAGCTTAATGTGCAAGATTTTGGACTGTGGGATGAAACCAGAGTACCCAGAGGAAACCCACACAAGCAAGGGAGGGGTACATGCAAACTTCAGACAGAAGCACACAAGTTTGGGACTCAAACCCAGGACCTTCTTTCTGTAACATGGATGTATGCCATCATGCTGCCTTTTGTTTATTTGGAATTACAGTACAGTATATACAAATGGACATGTTTAGTATTTAGCATTACTACATCATTCAAAACAGGGAGTGTACAGTGATTCCCAAGTCCGAGTTAATATTTTTTGTTAAACTATTAAGTCTTAAAATGTAAAGTGAAACCTCGGTAATCGAACGACTCTTTAGTCGAATAAATCGGAGTTCGATCAAAAAATATGAGGAAAATATACCTTGATGTTCGAACGGCGCAAGAGCCAAGTGTGTCGAACGCTGCTCAGTGTACAGTTCTTTGAACAGCAAAAGAAAAAGAGAAACGTCGTGAAAACGTGAAGAATCAACTGCGATCAAGAGACAGAGAAGTTAAAAACCCCCACGCCCCCTCAAAGTAAGAACCCGCCCCCATCTCTCCCTCCCCATCCATCCACATACGCTGACACACCGCAGCCAGAAAGGTATGTACTGTAAATAAGTACAGTACATAATTAGGTTAATTATTACATATTATTATTATGTTTTAGTCTTTTGTGCATTACTATATGCATTGTATATTAATGTTTCGTAAATACACTCGTTTTCAAATTATATACAACTGTATTGACAGAAGTAGATGTTCATTTGAATGCTTTAATCGACTTTTAACTATTTCTGATGGGAAATATTGTTTTTTATTCTTTGAAGAAATCGGTAATCGACCATATTTTTCAAACGAACTGTGAACACACGAGGTTCCACTGTAATTGAAGAACCTGCATTATTACTTTTGGAGGAAAACAGATAGCACGGCCTGACTCATGGATTGAATTTAGTCTTCTTTTCCACTCTGATAGCAGATTCTATGTGTTTTGCTGATGTTCCCACAATATTGATATCAGATATCCGCTTGGTGCCATCTGTAGAACAGTACACTCTTTCCAAAAGCAACAAAGAGCCGAGGGGAGAAGATTTCAAAAGCTTGCTCAAGATCCCCAAAGCAATTCTTTAATAGTTTAAGTCAGGGGTGTCCAATCCTGTTCCTGATGATCTCCCTTCCTCAAGATTTTACCTCCATCCCTGATTTGTCCCATCTACCAAATCCAATCCTCACTTTAAGTCATTATTTCCAAGTCTTAACTTTTGATTCGATGATTGGATGGTCAGGTGGAGATAATTAGGGTCAGAGTGAATATCCTCGGGAAGGTAGATCACCAGGAACAGGACTATGTGCCCCTGGTTTAAATATTCCACTTTAAACTAATAGTTTCTCGAACAGTGGCATGGTGGTGTATTGGTTAGCACATCTGCTTCACAGCTAGATGCTTCTGGACCTGGCAAATTTTTTTTGTGGAGTTTGCATATTCTACCCGTGCTTGCACAGGTTTCCTCTGGGTGCTCTGGTTTACTCCTAAAGGGCAAAGGCATGCATTAGACTAATTTCTTGCTGCAGATTACCCCTGGTGTGAGTGAGTGTGAATGGGTATGTTGTGTACGATGGCTGTGCTTTGGTCTATTGAAACATTCAGGGCATACTCGAAATTCCGTACCCTACCCTGCCCTAAAGAGATCTCAGAAAATGAGTGAGAGATTGAGAGTCTTCTGAACATATAGCTTTCATAGATCCACTGCTATGAGCATCCTTAAAAGCAGGAGAGGATAAAGAACAATTTTCATTTATTCAAAGGCTCATGTGGTTGGACAACGGATTGTTGTGGTTGACTGTGCTAAATCCTTCTGAAAGGTTGCAGAGTATGAGGTCTGATGATAGTTTGGGCTGATCTAGGGTCACAGACTTTTTCAGTTGTTTATACACAGCATGCAGATACCAGTCAATAGCTGCCTGGGATGGGACAAGAAGGCAATGTCTTTTTAAAGGGAACAAAATCCTCCAATAATCCATCTTAGCCACTAAATGCTGCAGAGACAAAGATTGTCTGGCTACCATGAACAACAGGATGTAATGTTATGAAGATGTTTTGCACATGCTAACTGGGCAAACTCCATCATAGCACCAATATTGTGAACATTCAAGTTTTAGATTGATTATTACAGGCAACTATATAATGTCTTCCCACACTATATTTCTCTCATTCACCCCCCAACTCACTCATTTGCCAAACCGCTTACTCCAACTATGGTCGAGGGATGCTGGTGGCTATCTCAGCTGACACTGAGCAAAGACGGGGTACATCCTGAACAGCTCATCAGACCATTGCAGGGAAACACACACACAGTCATTCACACTAACATGCACTTCTAGGGGCAGTTTGGAATGGTTTATAAGCCTAAAGTGTGTACCTTTGGATGGAGGGAGGAAGCTGGAGTACCTGGAGGAAATCCATGCAAGCACGGGGAGAACATGCAAACTCCATGCAGCAATGCCCTTTTCGAACTCAGGACTTGAACCCAGGACCTACTTGCTGCTATATTATGACCCTTAAAAAACAAGGAAAGCACATATGGAAAATCTGGAATGTTTTAACGATCAAACAGAATCATCAAAACATCTGGATTTTTTTATTGGGCCAACAGCAAAATCTTTGTACAGTATTTAATATTTTAGTCATTGATGACAGCGTGAACCCCATACTGAACCTAATGTGAAAAATGTTAAATATGCACTTAAGCTGGAGTTTGTTTTCTTGCAGGTGCGTCTGGTGATTAATGAGAAGGGTTTGCTGTGTGAAGAGAGGGATGTGAGTTTACCTCTGACTGAGCACAAGGAGCCCTGGTTCATGAGGCTCAACCTCGGAGAAGAGGTGCCTGTTTTTATACATGGCGACACCATTGTCAGTGACTACAACCAAATCATTGAATATTTAGAGACCAACTTTGTAGGTGGTAAGTATTTATACCCTTATATCCTGACACAGGGGAAGCTGTCAAGATCACAAAGCAGACACAATGGAATTAAAGTCAAATGTAATTTTATTGGGTGGCAGGATAGTGGAGTGGTTACCACGTTTGCCCCACAGCAAAAGGGTCCTGGAATTGCGTTCTGGGGTCTTGGGCTGGCAAGGGCATTTCTGTGTTGAGTTTGCATGTTCTCCCACTGTTTGTGTAGGTTTCCTCCATGTACTCCAGTTTCCTCCCACAGTACAAAGACATGCATATTAGACTAATTGGCTGTTTCATATTGACCATGGATGTGAATGTGAATTTGTGTGTGTGTGTGTGTGTGTGTGTGTGTGTGTGTGTGGTGTGTGTTGGCCTGCAATGGTCTGGCCAGCTGTTCAGGGTGTACTCTGCCTTCCTCTAGTCTTGGTTGAAATAGGCTACAGCAGTGAATCATAAATACAGTGAATCAGCAAGTGAGTGAGTGATAAGGGCACAATGTTGTAGTGGTTATCATGTCCACCTCACAACAAGAAGGTCCTGAGTTCGACTCCCAGCTTGGGTGTTTCTGTGTGGAGTTTGCATGTTTTCCTCGTGCTTGGGTGGGCTTCCTCTGGGTATTCCAGCTTCCTCTTATAGCCCAAAGACATTCACCTTATGCTAATTGGCTGTGCTCAGGTGGCCCTTAGGTATGGATGTGAATGTGAATAGTTGTGTGTGTTGCACTGCGATGGTCTGGTGAGCTGTGCTGGCTGAGATAGGCTTCAGCATCCCTGTCACCCTAGCCATACACTATTACAGCACAGAATTCATGGCCCATGAAGACTATGTATAGTAAATTATGCAGGTGTAAGACCTGAATGTCCGGTCCAGGGCAATGGGTCAGATATTTGAGAAACTTAATGACCTGAGAAGAAAGACTACCCTTTACACAGCTGGAAGCAGACCAGATGTTCAGCCACCCTTTGCGAGATGACACCAATGTGATGTCGCATCGTGTGGTTATATGCTGTGTCTGAAAATATTCTATTGCCTGTCTACTTCCCAAACTTCCTACACATGTCCAAATTAAGTGGTAACCAATGATACACTGACCTGAATTCAGCTTCCTGTGTAGAGCTTTGTGTCGTGATAGGCTACTGCCACTACATGTCATAATGGTGTTAAATTCAATACAAGACCTTCCATACTAATGGGTAGTAAAGTTACCAACACAATATTCTGGATAATAAGCACTCATTGACAGATTGCTGCCTCTGTGTCCTGTGTCACGCAGCCAGTAAGGCATTGCTTTCCCTGCAAAGGCTGATTGGTCTTTATTAGATAGATATCACTCTCTCAGTGGGTTGTTATCAGCAAACTCGATGACAGTGTTCTTACAAGTCACATAATCCTGACTGCAAGATGGGTCTTAGCATGCTGCCTTGAGGAATTCCCTTATAGTTATATAGGTTTGGAGTTAAATTCTAATGGTTTATGGTTAGGAGTTGCTAAATTCATTGAGGGTGGGTTACACTCTGAACAACTCACCAGTTGAAGACACTCATAATTATTCACATTTATATTCACACAATTAACCTTTGTTGCAAATGCAAATAACCCATGCATGCAGGGGTAGAACATGCACCCTCGACCCCAGGACCTTGTTGCTGTGAGGTGGATGTGCGAATCACTACACCACCATGCCGTGACAAAATTTCTAAAGATCGTTTATTCATCTTTAGTAATTTCCCTACTGATATTGATCTGGTGTGGCAGCATGGTGTATTGGGTAACACCTCTGCCTTATGGCAAGAAGCTCCTGGGCTTAGCGATGGCGTTGTGTGGATTTGCATGTTCTTTCTGTTTATGTTACTTTGGATTCCTCCCACAGTCCAAAGACACGCACATTATGCTGATTTGCTGTTCCAAATTGTGACTAGTGTTAAGTGAGCAGGAGTGTGAATGGTTGTGAGTGTGTTGGCCATACAATGGGCTGACGTCACCCAGAGCCAGCTGGAACAGGCTCCAGCCTCCATGCGACCATAATAGAATTAAAGGGGTCTGAAAGTGCATGGATGAATGAATGGTGATCCAGAATTGGTCTTGGGACACCCGTTTGTAGGGTATATTGCAAAACACACATTCACTATTTAGCAAACCTTTTGGAGTGCAGCAGGAACCCAAAGAAACTGGAGGCAACTATATAAGCACATCCATGTGTTGGGGAGCAGTGTCAACACACTGGTGCATGTTCATGTGTAAACCGAAACATGGGAAATTTTTGAAGGAGAAGAAAGTAGTGCATAGTTTTTACGTAGTAGTAATTTTTAGGTTAAAACAAGTTTGATATTGGAGTGAAACTTGAATACTGTGCTGTGGTTTCATGGACTAATGATAATCAATCCTAATGTCGAAGGGACAAGGGCGATCCATTGTGTTGCTGTACTCTGAGGCTGCTTTGCAGCAGATCTCACCCCATGCTTGATGGAGATGTGCAGGTGCAATGTAGAGGCTGATTAGTCAGCAGTCTGGAGGATAGCCAGACTGTTCTCCTCCATTGTCACTAATGCATCATGCCGGTACAGACAGAGTGTGATATGTGTGGCCTGTTTTGCTTTTTCCATTCTATCTACAAAGCATTCTTTATTCCTTCACAACAGCTGTGCTAAGACAAAACAAACGCAACTGCAGTGACTTTGATCAAAAATTGGCCGTTACTTCTTTTTTCTGGAAATTTGATTTAATGGGTCAG
This sequence comes from Plotosus lineatus, assembly GCA_024760905.1. Taxonomy (NCBI): domain Eukaryota; kingdom Metazoa; phylum Chordata; class Actinopteri; order Siluriformes; family Plotosidae; genus Plotosus; species Plotosus lineatus. The sequence goes on from CM045731.1 coordinate 51,787,177, forward strand.
CTGGTGAACACATGGTTCAGCTAAGTCAAGTTGTTTCACTAAAAAGGAATTAACTACCATCTGTGAAGTATTGAATCGTCTTATTAAAGCGAGAAGTCACATCAAGCAGTTGACATCAGGCTGACAGTTCCATATTCTCTGCAGTCTCTATAATAAGGTTTCCCATTTCTACATGTGTGCGACAGATACAATAGCCCAGCTTATTCCAGATGAAGGTACTCCAATGCATTCTCGGGTAAAGCAGTATCGAGAGCTTTTGGATGGCCTACCCATGGACGCCTACACGCATGGCTGCATCCTCCACCCTGAGCTCACCACCGACTCCATGATTCCAAAGTACGCCACTGCTGAAATACGCAGTAAGTGATTCTACAATTCAGTGCTTTCCGTTCAAACAACATACTGAGATCTTTGGGGTGATTTTGATCAAGCTTGAAGCCGATGTTCTAGCACTGGGGATGGATGCATCCTTAACTTTAAACAAGATTTATGCATCATCTTTAAATAGAGAGCTGACTCAAGTGGCAACAGTGTGAAGTGCTTTAAAACTAAACTAATTTACGGCAATGTCCCTGTTGTTTGTGTGCAACATAACTCAAAAATATATGCACATATTTGAATACATTTTTTCATTCAACAAGGTCTTAGAGTGTGAATGATTGCCGGAGGAATGGAGGAGAAGTGTGCTGGTGCCCATTTTTACGAACAAGGGAGACGTGCAGAGTTGTGGCAACTGCAGAGGGATAAAGTTGATGAGCCATACGATGAAGTTATGGGAAAAAATATTGGAAGCTAGAATAAGGGCAGAGGTCAGCATTTGTGAACAATAGTTTGGTTCCATGCCAAGAAAGAGCACAACAGATGCAGTGCTTGCTTTGAGGATGTTAATAGAAGTATAGAGAAGGTCAGTAGGAGCTGCATTGTGCCTTTGTGGATCTGGAGAAAGCATATGACAGGGTGCCTAGAGAGGAACTGTGGTATTGCATGAGGAAGTCTGGAGTGGCAGAGAAGTATGTTAGAGTGGTGCAGGACATGTATGATAGACGTAAGACAGTGGTGAGGTGTGCTGTTGGTGTGACAGAAGAGTTCAAGGTGGAGGTGGGACTGCATCGAGGGTCAGCTCTGAGCCCCTTCTTGTTTGCTATGGTGATGGACTGGTTGACAGACGAGGATAGACAAGAATATCCATGGACTATGATGTTTGCAGATGACATTGTGATCTGTAGTGAGAGCAGAGAACATCATCATCATCATCATCATCATCATCATCATCATCGTCTTCCGCTAAGTCCGGGGTGGGGTCGCGGGGGCAGCAACCTAAGCAAAGAGGTCCAGACGTCCCTCTCCCCAGCCACCTCCTCCAACTCTCCCTGGGGGACACCGAGGCAGTCCCACACAAGCAGAGAGACATAGTCCCTCCAGCGTATTCTTGGTTGACCCCGGGGTCTCTTCCCGGTTGGACATGCCCGAAACACCACACCAGGGAGGCGTCCGAGAGGCATTCTGACCAGATGCCTGAGCCACCTAAACTGGCCCCTCTCAATGCGGAGGAGCAGCGGATCTACTCCGAGCTCTCCACGGATGGTAGAGCTTCTCACCTTATCTCTAAGGGAGAACCCCGCCACCTGGCGAAGGAAGCTCATTTCAGCCGCTTGTATCTATGATCTTGTTCTTTTGGTCACTACCCAAAGCTCGTGACCATAGCTGAGGGTTGGAATGTAGATCGACTGGTAAATTGAGAGCTTCGCCTTGTGGCTCAGCTCCTTCTTCACCACGACGGACTGGTACAGGCACCGCTTAACAGCAGAGGCTGCAGCGATCCGTCTGTCAATCTCTCCATCCTTCCCTCACTCGTGAACAAGACCCCAAGATACTTAAACTCCTCCACTTGGGGCCGGACCTCATTCCCGACCCGGAGGGTGCATTCCACCCTTGTTCGACTGAGAACCATGGCCTCAGACTTGGAGGTACTGACCCTCATCCCAGCTGCTTTGCACTCAGCTGCGAATCGCTCCAATGAGAGCTGGAGGTCCCGGCTTGATGAAACCAAAAGGACAACTTCATTCGCAAAAAGCAGAGAGGAGATCCGAGGGCCACCAAACCAGAACCCCTCAACGCCTCGACTGCACCTAGAAATTCTGTCCATAAAAATTATGAACAGAATCGGTGACAAAGGACAGCCTTGGCGGACTCCAACTCCCACCGGAAACGAATTCGACCTGTTGTTGCCAATACGGACCAAACTCTGGCTCCGATGATACAGTGACCGAATGGCTCATAGCAACGGATCCGGAACGCCGTACTCTCGGAGTACGCCCCATAAGATCGTTCGAGGGACACAGTCGAAAGCCTTCTCCAAATCCACAAAGCACATGTGGACGGATTGGGCAAACTCCCATGCCCCCTCCAGAATCCTGTGGAGCATATAGAGTTGGTCAAGAGTGCTACGGCCAGGACGAAAACCACATTGTTCCTCCTGAATCTGAGGTTCGACTATCGGTCGGATCTTCCTCTCTAGTCCCCTTGCATAGACTTTCCCAGGTAGGCCGAGGAGTGTAATTCCACGATAATTGGAACACACCCTCCGGTCGCCCTTTTTTAAAATCGGGACCGCCACCCCAGTTTGCCAATCCAGAGGTACAGCCCCCGATGACCACGCGATGTTGCAGAGACGTGTCAACCAAGACAGTTCTACAGCATCCAGAACCCTGAGATATTCCGGGCGGATCTCGTCTAACCCTGGAGCTCGACCACCGAGGAGCTTTTTGACAACCTCAGTGACCTCCACTCCAGTGATGGGCAGACCCCCGCCAAAACCCCCAGGGTCTTCCTCTTCCATGGAGGGCATGTTGGTGGGATTGAGGAGGTCCTCAAAGTATTCTCTCCACCTCTCGATGACATCCCCAGTCGAGGTAAGCAGCTCCCCACGTCCACTGTAAACAGTGTTTGGGGAGAACTGCTTCCCCCTCCTAAGGCGTCGGATGGCGGTCCAGAACCTTTTTGAGGCCAACCGATAATCAATCTCCAGGCCCTCAACGAACTCCTCCGACGCCCGAGATTTCCTTCACCGCAGGTGTCCACCACCGGGTTCGGGGATTACCGCCATGACAAGCACCGATGACCTTATGGCCACAACTATGGGCTGCCGCCTCAGCAATGGAGGCACGAAACATGGCCCATTCGGATTCCATGTCCCCCACCTCCTCCGGGACGTGGTTGTAGCTCTGCCGGAGGTGGGAGTTAAAGGCCTCTCGGACAGGAGACTCCGCCAAACGTTCCCAGCAGACCCTGATTACACCTTGGGCCTGCCAGGTCTGGAAGGCAGCCTCCCCCCCACTGAAGCCAACTCATCACCAGGTAGTGATCGGTAAACAGCTCAGCTCCTCTCTTCACCCAAGTGTCCAGAACATATGGTCGCAAGTCCGATGACACGACTACAAAGTCAATCATCAAAAGGCGACCTAGGGTGTCCTGGTGCCAAGTGCACTTATGGTTAAAGGTTTTGGATACAAAGTCAGAGAGGCTAGATTGAGATGGTTTGGACATGTACAGAGGAGGGCTAGTGAGTATATTGGTAGTAGAATGCTGAGGTTGGACAAACCAGGCAGAAGGCCTAGAGGAAGACCAAAGAGTAGATTTATGGATGTGGTGAAGGAGGACATGAAGGTAGTTGGTGTAAGAGAAGAAGATACAGAGGATAGGGTGAGATGGAGGCAGATGATTCGCTGTGGTGACCCCTGAAGGGAACAGCTGAAAGGAAAAGAAGAAGATTTGAATACATTTTTTTCCTGAGCAGGGTGTGGTACAAGTAAAAATAAATTACATTTTGGATCCATGAATGAGATCATGTTTAAAAAGAAAAAAGAAAAAAATCCACCAAAATGTTTCACATGCCACAAAATGTCCAGCAGACGCCCACTAGAGGGACACATTTCATTATAACTTTATTCATTCATTGTCTGTAACCGCTTAAACCTAATTAGGGTTGCGGGAAGGCTGGTGCCCATTACAGCAAACTCCTGGCGAGGGTAGAGTACACCCTGGACAGCTCGCCAGGCCATCGCAGGGAAGAAACATACAGACAGCTATGCAGCAAGTCAGCAATGGTTTTTTTACATACCTCACACCAAAGACAGTGCTGCACTGGGGGGACAGTGACAACCCGTTGACAGTGGGGCTTGAACCCCCAATTTTGGGATCATTGGTCCAGGACCTTACCACCAGGTTACCACTGCCTGTATAACTTTATTACTATAGAAGTTTATATAATTTCCAGGTTTTTCAGTACACTTCTCTCCATAATCCATTTGTGCCTGGCGGAAGTTCCATGCACTCCAACAAGTTCTGCTTGTTGGATCAAGTGTTGACCTTGCATTGGCATGAACCCCAGCTGCCGAAGAATGCTAAATGAGATATGCAAGGGGCCCTGTTATTGTATCTGGCTTACCTATTCTGAATTGCATTGCCAGGCATTATGCAATGAAACACCGCATTAGATCAAGCCAGAAGATCTGATCCTGCCCAAAGTCCTATTATGGATTTAATGAGGAAGGGAAAATCCTGCATATACCCTCAAAAATCCTCTTAATGGCTAAAATGTGTGTTGATCTCCTTATGTTGGACGATGTTTATCAATTAGGTTTTAAAGCATACAAATCTACTTATGACTTAATTAGTTGTCAAATCTGTTTCATGTTTGTGGTTCAAATAAGAAGGAGGAAAAAAAAATCTTCATCACTGCTAATAGAACTCCTCAGAACTTTACCCTTATTCAAGAGGGGAACACTAGCACTCGGTTATATCTAGCACACCCCCTCCCCAAAAGCATTCTGATTGACTATCACCTCTTTGTTATTTTCCATTATTTCCACGTTTACCCAAAAACAATTTTAGACATGAGTGCTAATATCAAATTCTTACATTTCCATGATCTACATGACTCCGGTTAGTGACCGCTGATAGAAGTTCTATTTGTTGACTCACTATTTCAGGACACTTGGCCAATGCAGCATCTGAACTGATGAAGCTGGACCATGAGGAACCACAGCTGACAGAACCATACCTTTCAAAGCAGAAAAAACTCATGGTAAGGTGGTGTGAATCTGGTTTTCTGATTAAAAAAGGCTTTGAATCCAAATCCTGTATTTAGTATACAGTATTTTCATTTTTGATAATTGTATGACTATTAAATGAGCCATATACTGTACATTCATGGCATTTGCCAGGGACTCAGGGCAATTTACATTTTTTTCCCTTGAGCATGAAAGGGTCAAAAGCCTGACAGTTGTTGATACCAAGGCTTGACCCCTCAACCCTCCAATCAGTAACAATGAGCCCTTACCACTCAGCCACAGGATAACATGTGAGTTTGGATGTGAAGATTGTATCATAACCATGCTGTTCCCTTTTTATTAATTTATGAGCGTGCTCGTGTTACAGCACCTCCATGAAATAATAAATTGACATTACTTCCTATTATAGTAGCAATAAACAATTGTTCCTCCTCCAGCCTTTTGATTGAGGTTAATAATTAAAAAAAGAGTACAAATTCACCATTGCAGAATATTACACATATTTTCAAATCTGTCCACCACCCTAGCCCCTGTTATTATATTTCTTCTTTCTTCTTTTTCTTTCGGCTGTTCCCTTCAGGGGTCGCCACAGCAAATGATCTGCCTCCATCTCTCCCTATCCTCTGCATCTTCTACTCTTACTCCAACGACCTTCATGTCCGCCTTCACCACATCCATAAATCTTATCTTTGGTCTTCCTCTGGGCCTTCTGCCTGGTAGTTCCAACCTCAGCATTCGACTACCAATACACTCACTATCCCTCCTCTGTACATGTCCAAACCATCTCAATCTAGCCTCTCTGACTTTGTCTCCAAAACATCTAACATGTGCTCTCCCTCTGATGTACTCGTTTCTGATCCTATCCATCCTCGTTACTCCCAAAGAGAACCTCAACATTTTCATCTCTGCTATCTCCAACTCTGACTCCTGTCTTTTCCCCAGGGCCACTGTCTCTAAACCATACAACATCACTGGCCTCATCACCGTCTTGTACACTTTTCCCTTCATTCTTGCCGATACTCTCCTATCACACATCACACCGGACACTTTTCTCCATCCATTCCAACCTGCCTGCATGCGCTTCTTCACCTCTTTTCCACACTCTCCATTGCTCTGGATTGTTGAGCCTAAGTACTTAAAATCATCCACCTTCTTTATCTCTGCTCCCTGTAACCTCACCGTTCCTCTTGGGTCCTTGTCGTTCACACACATGTATTCTGTCTTACTGAGACTAACCTTCATTCCCCTCCTTTCCAGGGCATACCTCCACCTCTCTAGATTTTCCTCCACTTGTTCTCTGCTCTCACTACAGATCATGATGTCATCTGCAAACATCATAGTCCATGAATATTCTTGTCTAACCTCATCTGTCAGCCTGTCCATCACCATAGCAAACAAGAAGGGGCTGAGAGCTGACCCTTGATGCAGTCCCACCTCCACCTTGAACTCTTCTGTCACACCAACAGCACACCTCACCACTGTCTTACATCTCTCATACATGTCCTGCACCACTCTAACATACTTCTCTACCACTCCAGACTTCCTCATACAATACCACAGTTCTTCTCTCGGCACCCTGTCATATGCTTGCTCCAGATCCACAAAGGCACAATGCAGCTCCTTCTGACCTTCTCTGTACTTCTCTATTAACATCCTCAAAGCAAACACTGCATCTGTGGTGTTCTATCTTGGCATGAAACCAAACTGTTGTTCACAAATGCTGACCTCTGCCCTCAGTCTTGCTTCCACTATTCTTTCCCATAACTTCATTGTATGGCTCATCAACTTTATCCCTCTGTAGTTGCCACAACTCTGTACATCTTCCTTGTTCTTAAAAATGGGCACAAGCACACTTCTCCTCCATTCCTCCGGCATCTGCTCACTTTCTAAGACCTTGTTGAATATTCTTGTCAGCAAATCTACTGCTACCTCCCCTAGACACTTCCATATCTCAACTGGATTGTCATCAGGGCCAACTGCCTTTCCACTCTTCATCCTCTTCAATGCTCTCCTCACTTCTCCCTTACTAATCTTTGCTACTTCCTGGTCCTCAACGGTCACCTCTTCTATTCTTTTTTCTCTCTCATTTTCCTCATTCATCAGCTCTTCAAAGTACTCTTTCCATCTTCCCAGCACACTTCTATCATCAGTCAATACATTTCCCACCCTGTCTTTAATCACTCTAACTTGCTGCATGTTTGATTCCCATCTCTATTTCTCTGCTATGCCAACCTGTATAAATCATTTTCTCCCTCATTACTGTCCAATCTATCATACAAGTCATCATACGCCCTCTGTTTGGCCTTTGACACCGCTACCTTTGCCTTACGCTGTGTCTCCCTGTACTCCTGTTTACTCTCTCCGGTCCTCTCAATGTCCCACTTCTTCTTAGCTAACCTCTTCTTTTGTACACACTCCTGCACTTCCTCATTCCACCACCAAGTTTCCTTATCTACTTTCCTTTCAGAGGACACACCAAGTACTCTCCTACCGGTCTCCCTGATCACATTGGCTGTGGTTGTCCAGTCATCTGGATGCACTTCCTGACCACCCAAAGCCTGTTTCAACTCCTCCTTGAAGACAACATGGCACTCTTCCTTTTTCAGCTTCCACCACTTTGTCGTCTGCTCTGCCTTTGCCTTTTTTACCTTTCTCACCATCAGCGTCACCCTGCACACCACCATCCTATGCTGTTTGGCAACACTCTTACCCACTACTACTTTGCAGTCACTGACTTTCTTCAAATTACATCCCCTACACAAGTAGTCTACCTGTGTGCTCTTACCTTCGCTTTCATAAGTCACCCTATGCTCCTGTTTCTTCTTGAATAAAGTATTCACCACAGCCATTTCCATCCTTTTTGCAAAATCGATCAACATCTGTCCTTCTGTGTTCCTGTCCTGGATACCAAACCTGCCCATCACTTCCTCGTCCCCTCTGTTGCCTGCACCAACATGTCCATTGAAGTCTGCCCCAATGACCACTCTTTCACCTCTGGGGGTACTCTGCATCACTTCATCTAACTCACTCCAGAATCTCTCCTTCTCTTCTAGCTCACATCCTGCCTGTAGGGCATAAGCACTAACAACATTGACCATCACGCCTTCACTTTCTAACTTGAGACTCATCACTCTGTCTGACACTCTTTTCACTTCTGGAACATTCCTGACAAACCCCTCCTTCAAGATGACTCCTACTCCATTCTCTTACCATCCACACCATGATAAAACAGTTTAAACCCTGTTCCTAAGCTTTTAGCTTTGCTACCTTTCCACCTGGTCTCCTGAACGCACAGTATGTCCACCTTCCTCCTCTGCATCATGTCAGCCAGCTCTCTGCATAGTTCCAACATTCAAAGTCCCTACTCTCAGTCCTAGGCTCACACCTTTCCTCTTCTCTCTCAGCCTACGGACACGCCTCCCGCCTCTCCTTCTTCGACCAACAGTAGTCCAATTTCCATCAGCACCCTGTTGGTTGACAGCACTGATGGTGGTCGTTGTTAACCCCGGCCTCGACCGATGCGGTATGAATTTTGTTTTGACCATTTACATTTTTAATGTGGCAGAAGTTTTATGCCGGATGCCCTTCCTGTCGCAACTTGTAGCACTTGTAGGCTAATGGTGTATTTAAAGTCTAGTCATTGAAAGAGTAATACATAGTACACTGTACTACATAAATATTTTAGTAAAGTTTAAGTAGGTACAGTACTATACAGAAACACAATGAAAAAACAAATTAAAGTGATATATGCAGTAGGCCCTTGACCATTTGCGGTTCAGTGTTCGCGCCCCCACATATTCGCAGTTCAGCGACAAACCCGGAAGTAACTGGCACGTGATTCAAATTCAGCCAATGGCTGAGAACGTTTGTTTCTCCCTCCTGCTGATTGGTTGCAGATTATGTGTACACCTCTCACTCTTTTTTTTTCTCCTTCGTGCACAAGTTATCAACATGATTGCCTGAATTGCGAAGTAAATTTTTTAGTGTGTTTTTAATGATTATATAAGCCCTATGATACTATTCAAACGCCCTGCATCTTCTCTAGCTTCTGGTAAGGAGCATAAGGCTTTATTCATTAATAAATATTATGGAAGTGCAAAATTACAAAGTTTCTACTTAATCATTACTACATTTTACTACATTATTACTGTATTAATGAGTAAGACTGTCTATAGAATGTGTTTAAGAAGCATATTTTAGTGAGTGTAATATCATACATTGGGTTTTAAAGCCGCGCCAATAACTCGCGGATTTTCATGATCCAAGGGAAGAGCCGGAACCGAACCATTGTGAAAAACGGGGTCCTACTGTGTGTATTTATGTTTATTATGATATACTGTACTAATCCTGCAATGCAGCCGTGTGGGGGAGCACAAACAAGTGCCCGCCCTCACGCCCGTCCCAAGCCCGGATAAATGTTGAGGGTTGCGACAGGAAAGGCATCCGGTGTAAAATTTTGCCAGAATACAAAATGCAAACCATAAAGACAAATTTCATACCAGATTGATTGAGGCCCAGGTTAACAACGACCGCCATCAGTGCTGTTAACCAACAGGGTGCTGGTGGAAATTGGAGTACTGTTGGTCGAAGAAGGAGCGGTCGAAGAAGGAGAGGTGGGAGGCGTGTCCGTAGGCAGAGAGAGAGAAGAGAATAGGCGTGAGCCTAGGACTGAGAGTAGGGACTTTGAATGTTGGAACTATGCAAGGAAAAGGCAGAGAGCTGGCTGACATGATGCAGAGGAGAAAGGTGGACATACTGTGTGTTCAGGAGACCAGGTGGAAAGGTAGCAAAGCTAAAAGCTTAGGAGCAGGGTTTAAGTTTAAGGGTTTAAGTTTTATCATGGTGTGGATGGGAAGAGAAATGGAGTAGGAGTCATCTTGAAGGAGGGGTTTGCAGGAATGTTCTCGAAGTGAAAAGAGTGTCAGACAGAGTGATGAGTCTCAAGTTAGAAAGTGAAGGCGTGATGATCAATGTTGTTAGTGCTTATGCCCCACAGGCAGGATGTGAGCTAGAAGAGAAGGAGAGATTCTGGAGTGAGTTAGATGAACTGATGCAGAGTACCCCCAGAGGTGAAAGAGTGGTCATTGGGGCAGACTTCAATGGACATGTTGGTGCAGGCAACAGAGGGGACGAGGAAGTGATGGGCAGGTTTGGTATCCAGGACAGGAACACAGAAGGACAGATGTTGATCGATTTTGCAAAAAGGATGAAAATGGCTGTGGAGAATACTTTCTTCCAGAAGAGGCAGTCGCATAGGGTGACTTATAAAAGTGGAGGTAGGAGCAAACAAGTAGACTACATCTTGTGTAGGCGATGTAATTTGAAGGAAGTCAGTGACTGCAAAGTAGTAGTGGGTGAGAGTGTTGCCAAACAGCATAGGATGGTGGTGTGCATGACGATGTTGATGGTAAGAAAGGTGAAGAAGGCAAAGGCAGAGCAGAAGACAAAGTGGTGGAAGCTGAAAAAGGAAGAGTGTTGTGTTGCCTTCAAGGAGGAGTTGAAACAGGCTTTGGATGGTCAGGAAGTGCTTTCAGATGACTGGACAACTACAGCTAATGTGATCAAGGAGACAGGTCTTGGTGTATATACTTGGTGTGTCCTCTGGAAGGACAGTAGATAAGGAGACTTGGTGGTGGAATGAGGAAGTGCAGCAGTGTGTACAAAGGAAGAGGTTAGCTAAGAAGAAATGGGACATAAAGAGGACCGAAGAGAGTAAACAGGAGTACAGGGAGAGACAGCGTAAGGTGAAGGTAGCGGTGTCAAAGGCCAAACAGAGGGCGTATGATGACTTGTATGCTAGGTTGGACAGTAAGGAGGGTGAAAATGATTTATACAGGTTGGCACAGCAGAGAAATAGAGATGGGAATCGGACATGCAGCAAGTTAGAGTGATGAAAGACGGGGTGGGAAATGTATTGACTGATGACAGAAGTGTGCTGGGAAGATGGAAAGAGTACTTTGAAGAGCTGATGAATGAGGAAAATGAGAGAGCAAAAAGAGCAAAAGAGGTGACTGTTGAGGACCAGGAAATGGCAAAGATTAGTAAGGGTGAAGTGAGGAGAGCATTGAAGAGGATGAAGAGTGGAAAGGCAGTTAGTCCTGATGACATACCGGTGGAGGAATCTAAGTGTCTGGGAGAGATAGCAGTAGATTTTCTGACAAGACCATTCAACAAGGTCTTAGAGAGTGAGAGGATGCTGGAGGAATGGAGGAGAAGTGTGCTAGTGCCATTTTTAAGAACAAGGGAGATGTGCAGAGTTGTGGCAACTACAGAGGGATAAAGTTGATGAGCCATACCATGAAGTTATGGGAAAGAATAGTGGAAGCTAGAATAAGGGCAGAGGTCAGCATTTGTGAACAACAGTTTGGTTTCATGCCAAGAAAGAACACCACAGATGCAGTGTTTGTCTTGAGGATGTTAATAGAAAAGTACAGTGAAGGTCAGCGGGAGCTGCATTGTGCCTTTGTGGATCTGGAGAAAGCATATGACAGGGTGCCGAGAGAGGAACTGTGGTGTTGCATGAGGAAGTCTGGAGTGGCAGAGAAGTATGTTAGAGTGGTGCAGGACATGTATGAGAGATGTAAGACAGTGGTGAGATGTGCTGTCGGTGTGACAGAAGAGTTCAAGGTGGAGGTGGGACTGCATCAAGGGTCAGCTCTCAGCCCCTTCTTGTTTGCTATGGTGATGGACAGGATGACAGATGAGGTTAGACAAGAATCTCCATGGACTATGATGTTTGCAGATGACATCGTGATCTGTAGTGAGAGCAGAGAACAAGCGGAGGAAAATCTAGAGAGGTGGAGGTATGCCCCTGGAAAGGAGGGGAATGATGGTTAGTCTCAGTAAGACAGAATACATGTGTGTGAACGACAAGGACCCAAGAGGAACGGTGAGGTTACAGGGGGCAGAGATAAAGAAGGTGGAGGATTTTAAGTACTTAGGCTCAACAATCCAGAGCAATGGAGCGTGTGGAAAAGAGGTGAAGAAGCGTGTGTAGGCAGGTTGGAATTGTTGGAGAAAAGTATCCGGTGTGATGTGTGATAGGAAGGTATCGGCAAGAATGAAAGGAAAAGTGTACAAGACAGTGATGAGGCCAGCGATGTTGTATGGTTTAGAAACAGTGGCCCTGGGGAAAAGACAGGAGGCAGAGCTGGAGGTAGCAGAGATGAAAATGATGAGGTTCTCTCTGGGAGTAACGAGGATGGATAGGATCAGGAATGAGTACATCAGAGGGACTGCACATGTTAGAGGTTTTGGAGACAAAGTCAGAGAGGCTAGATTGAGATGGTTTGGACATGTACAGAGGAGGGATAGTGAGTATATTGGTAGTAGGATGCTGAGGTTGGAACTATCAGGCAGAAGGCCGAGAAGAAGACCAAAGAGAAGATTTATGGATGTATGAAGGAGAACATGAAGGTAGTTGGAGTAAGAGCAGAAGATACAGAGGATAGGGTGAGATGGAGGCGGATGGTTTGCTGTGGTGACCCCTGAAGGGAAAAGCCAAAAGGAAAAGAAGAAGACACTACTAATTCTGCAAAGGAAATTATTGCCCCATTCAAAGTGAGCGCACACATGAAAACAGGGAGTGCACACACACTTGGAGCAGTGGTCTGTCACACATTGAGACACCGAAGAGCAGTTGGGGGTTAGGTGCTTTTGTGCAAGGGCACTTCAGCCATGAATGGAAGGGAGGGTACAGTTCATGCCCACCGCCACACATTTTCCCTGCTGGTTCAGGAATTATAACCATCCGGCCACGGGTGCCCCCAGTGGTATATTTGGTGAAATTTTATTGTATGTTTTTCCATTTTTATGCGTGATAATGTTGATGCTGCCTCTTCCAACTGTCTGTGACAGACAGTGACCCTGACATATTTTTTATTCAAGAATTATTCATTCATTTATTTTCTGAACTGCTTAATCCTAATTAGGGTCGCAGGGAGGCTGGCGCCCATCTCACCCAACTCTGGGTGAGGGCAGAATACACCCCGGACAGCTCTCCAGGCCATCGCAGGGCAGAAACATGCTGATGGCTATGCAGCCTACCCTTGACAAAAGTCAGCAATAATTCTTATTACATGCATACACCATAGACAGTGAGAACCATGGCCGGCCTTTGATAACCCACTTCGCTGCACTTGGGGTATTCAAGAATTATCCACTCTAAATAATGATTTTTTTTTTAATCCTGAGGTAGCAGACCAATCAGATTGCCCGATTCTAGGTTCTCGAGTGGCGCATCGATAAGGTGCCTAACTATGAACTCAGAAATTGCAAGTTTGAATCCGGGTTAATGCCACAACCGTTAGTCCATGGGAGCTAATTGGCCAAGCTCTCACATGAGGGATGGACGGCATACGCTCACTTACCTGTCTCTCACAGTGTTCGCCAGCCGAGCGTATTTGTACAAGGGGGCAGACAGTGCTTTCCCTCCGAGTGTGTTAAACCACCCCTCAATAGCATGGTGCCGCATTCGAAAAAATAGCTGGGTGACTATTATTGCATGTCACAGAGGGGGAGTGTGTAAGCTTTCACCCCTAATTGCTCTGTAGTGGTATTGTGATAGGAAAGGCAATACCTGATGGGTGGGAATTTGATACAAATAAATTGGGGATAAAATGGGGGGATTACGTGATTCCTCTGTGGTATATACTAACAAATTGTATCCAGTGCATTAATATCCTATGAATATCTTGTTTGGGCAGTGGTGGCCTAGTGGTATAGGGTGCTGGATCGTTGATCCTAAAGTTGGGGGTTTGAAGATTGTCACTGTTGCCCCAGTGCAGCTAACTGGGTTATCAATGGCCAGCCATGTCTCTCACTGTGTATGGTGTGAGGCATGTAAAAGAACCATTACTGACTTTTGTAATGAGTAGGTGCAAAGCCGTCAGCGTGTTTCCACCCTGTGATGGCCTGGCGAGCTGTCCAGGGTGTACTCTGCCCTCGGCTGGTGTCGGTCGGGATGGACACCAGCCTCCCCGCGACCCTAATTAGGATTAAACGGTTATAGAAAAAATGCATTGATATCCACTTTCAATTTGTGTTGAGACCAGAATTATTGTCAGAGCTGCTGTAATAGAAAATAATTAAACACTTTTGAAAACAAAAGCCTAGTGTTTTTAAATGATATGTCATTTTCACCAAAATATCAAAGTTCTATAACAATTCCCAGACTGCTGTGTTCGGTAACTGTGTCTCTTTACTACAGTGTCTCTGCTTTGTTACACTTACAGTAAGAGGAAACTTGTTTATGGGGTGAGTCTTTGGTATGGGATCTTCACAGGTCTCTTGTGTTCTGCCAGGCAAAAATACTGGACCATGATAATGTGAACTACCTGAAGAAGATCCTCGTTGAGTTGGCAATGGTACTAGACCAGGTAGAGGCAGAACTTGAAAAGAGGAAACTGGAATATCAAGGCAAGTTTGTTATTCTTATTTTACAATTCCTCAGGGGTGTCAAACTCATTTTAACTAAATGCGACTCTAGACTTGAGTGTGAAGTAAGGGCTGGGGGGTTGCGTCCCCCATTTTATTCTCAGAATTTAGTCCCACCCATCAAGTATTACCTCCCTTTCACCAGAGACACCACACCCCCTGCGCGGCCGGGCTGTGGCCCCAAGAATTGATGCATATTTTTTTATAAAGGAACATTGCTCAATAAACAAGTTTATTTATTTATTTATTCATGGATGTATACAGTTTTATGAATCAGCTGATAAAAACAACTGTTTAAAAATATTGTGACATATACTAATGCTGCTTGCTTAATAATTACACCAGATGTTTAGGTATGTTCCTGCACATACTTGTATGTTGCTTGCTTTCCAATTTTACAAAGTTCAGGACTTGGATGGCATTTGGAACAAACAAAGTCTGAGTTCAATTTTGTAGCCAAGAGGGCACAAACAGTTTCATTGATCAATTCTGACCTGGCATCAGTGTGGATTTTCTTTACAATAGAAAATACCCTTTCACTGTCACAATTGCTGTTTGGTATAGTCAGCACTGCCTGCAACAGTTTTGTGAAAAGAGGAAATCTCTTCACTCCCATCACGGTTGACATTGTCATATACTTGATGCCACCACTCATCACACCTCATCTTTTCTCTCAACACTGGCATTTCATTTTCACGCAGTAATTGAAAATCCTGTAATTCCTCAACCAAGCTTGTCTTCTTCCACGCCCTTGTTTTTGAACTGCACGGCACTGAATGATCACGTGACTTGAAGTCGCTAGCCTGTATCAGTGAACTGCCAACTCGTGTGTGCATAAACAAACGGAAGATAGAGACTGGCTATACATTTCTACGGTGTCTCCAAAGTGCAATATGCAGAAGATTAAGACTTAAAAATTCTACGGTGTGTTCAAAGTGTGACTTTTTTTTTCGGGAGGTTGTCTGGAAATCGGGAGAAATTAGTCTCCTGGCGGGAGATTGGATTTATGCTTTTAAATCGGGAGACTCCCGATTGAATCGGGAGACTTAATAACTGTGCCTAATTATTTATCTCCTTTAATTTTAATTGCTACTTATTAGATTTATTTATTTATTGTGGGCTAGAGGGTGGGATAAACCTGTATTTGTATAAATGCTAATTTTTCCACTTTGCATCAGACTACCCTATATCATGGCCCAGTGCTGACTTCTAACCCTATTTCTCCTCTAACAGGTCAGAAGAATGAGTTATGGCTTTGCGGACCTGACTTTACGCTAGCTGATGTATATCTCGGAGCCACGTTGCATAGGCTAAAGTTCTTGGGACTTTCAAGGAAATACTGGGAAGATGGAAGCCGACCCAACCTCCAGTCATTTTTTGACCGTGTGCAGAGGCGCTATGCATTCCGTAAAGTTTTGGGAGACATCCACACCACCTTACTGTCAGCGGTCCTACCCAATGCATTCCGTATGGTAAAAAAGAAGCCGCCGTCCTTCTTCGGGGCGTCATTCTTAATGGGCTCCTTAGGTGGGATGGGCTATTTTGCCTATTGGTTTTTAAAAAAGAAATACATGTAGTAAATAGTCTATTGCTGTACTCTTCAGTGTCAGTGAATTTGATGTGAGGCTGCAACTTTTCTGTACCAGATGTTGTGCAACAGCTGGAATTATGATGCTGTGCAGAGAAAACACACTATTATCTGAGTGAACAGATTATATAAGAACATTCCATGACAAGGAATTCTTCTTAACACATTTTTGTGGTAATCAATGCCTTCATTTGTTTATTTTTTGTATATTGATTCCCTCCCTATGGTTGACTTGTTTACTTTTAATTTGCGTACAGTCTGAATTATAGTCAGCAAAAAGAAATGTCACAACCTAAATTGGTATGTATCAGCATTACACTCGTCCTTATTATAGCATGACCTATAACGGTAACCCCCTCTAACACTAAAGTAGGAGTATCGTGTGTTTGAGGCATTCACCTTTTGTCCTTTAATCTACTTTTCATTGACGGGTTTATATCCAAACCCATAGAGAACTACCAGAGAAAAACTAGATGAACTATTTAGCTGCAGCCTAATACTGCCAAATATCTATGAAATGTCTATTTATTCATTCACTCTGTACAGATTACATAAACAGCACATGGGCATGTCAAGGTTTTTTTCGCTGTTCGTAGATATACCTCACCAGCATTAGCACCAAGATGAGTGGACGCTGATGGCTTACTCTACGCTCAGAAATCATTTAGGTTGTGGGATCATGATCAACATCAGGATGTGAATTGATTGCTTGATATATGCAAGTGATTGATTTAAGTTTGTGTGAGTTTTTTCCATGTATATGTATGTACCGAGTCCAACTTGGTTCATTATCATCATGAGATCTTCATGGGTTAAATCAGGTGTGCTACAGCAAAGAACATTAAACACACTGTGACTGTCGAAAGATAAATTTCAATACATTTGCCTGGCAGAGGAAAGTAAATAAAATAATCACTCCTATAATGACTACATTACTCACATCACATAACACTCGCATGTCATTTTATATTGAACAAACGCACAAGGGAGACAAAAACCAGGAATGTAGTTGACGCAATGGTGCTTTGTAGTGCCATTAACGGTTGTTGTTGTTTGTTTTTTCTTACACTGTATGATTCGAGAAACACGCTCGTCCAGATGACACAAAACACACAAATGCATGATACACAGCCAACTCAGAAAACAAAGAAGGGAGAGCTTTATCCTTGATCACAGCATGGCATTGTCACTCCGGTTAGTCCAGTCGAAACTCAGCAACATTAATTAATATGGCAATAAAATGAAGCAGCTGAATGTTCTGAATGAGCAGATTATCACATAAATGCTCTTTTTCTTCTCTGATGGCACAGATATAAATAATGAAAGCTTGATTCAGGGAGCATGAGGAATCATTTTCACATGTGTATTAGCCCCCCAGAGTCCTTTAACCTTATTGAAAAATTTCAGGACATGCTGGAGAAGACTTCATGAAATGGTCCAGTTTTTCTCTCATCAGTTCAAGCTGTCAGTGAGAAATGAACCCGACGCTGGATGGAAATAAATGGCATGCTGATTAAATTTGCTGAAAAAAACAGCATAACATTTCCATGCTGTAAATAAGGCTAAAGGCGAAACAGCAACATGATCGTCCTGTGTTTTTTTTTTTTTGACTGGGCAGTGTATTATAAGGTAGCTGATCTGTACCCAAGGCACAGACGATAGAAAAATATTACACAAACAAAAAAGATACAGAAAAGTAGTGATTGATGCTCAGTCTATAAATAGCTAAAAATAAATAAATAACAAGGGGTTATTTCAAGACTCAAATTGATCTTCCCATTGATCCTGGGGCATTATTCTACTCAAAGAGATAAAAAAAAAATAGATGCCAGAAACATTGGATTTGTCATGAGAAACATGAGTGTACAATAGACACTGTACACTATATAATAAGATCCTAGCAATATTATAAACACAAATTTACAAGACATAAATGCATGCGGAAACTGTGTACATCTCTGATTGGATGAAGAATGATTTAACATATCATTTTTGGAGAAGAGGTGGCACCTTGACGTAGTGGCTATCACGTCCGCTTCACAGTGAGAAGGGCTTGCATTCGATTTCCAGCTCGGGTGTTTCTGTGTTTGCATGTTCTCCCGGGGCTTGTGTAGTTTCCTCCAGGTACTCCGGTTTCCTCCTACAGTCCAAAAACATGCGCAGTAGGCTGATTGGCTGTTCCAAATGACCTCTTGGTATGAGAGTGAATGGTTGTGTGAGTGTTGGTCCCTATGATGGCTTGGAAAGCTCTCCAGGGTGTACTCTGCCCCCAACCAGAGTTCAGATGGGCACCAGCTTCCTGTGACCTTAATTAGGAATAAGAGGCTAGAAAATAAATGGATGAATTTCTGGTGAAGCTTGCTGTGTAAAAAAGGAAAAAAGAGAAACACAAATCCGCAGTCTCCCTCCAACAGAAACTGCAGAAATATTGTTTTTACTGTTGCCATGGCAGTTCACAACAGATTTTTGTTGTTTGTTTATGTATTTATTTTTATATTGATAAAATATGCATTTATGGTGCTTTTTACAATGTTTGTTCATAAGCCATAATTTGTTTAGTTGCCATGGATTACAATAAATGAAAATGCTTAACAGAGAGTTTTATTATTATTGTTATTTTCTACTTACAGATGGCTTAAAGTACAAACTAGATTCCAAAAAAAAAAAAAAAAAAAAAAAAAAAAAATTGGGACATTATACAAATTGTGAATAAAAGCTGAATGTAATGATGTGGAAGTGCAGAGATGACAGCTAAAAAGTATAAACTGAGAAAATGTATCATTTTAAGAGAAAAATATGTTGATTTTAAATTTCATGGTCAACTAATCTCAAAAAAAGTTGGGACAGGTAGAAATAAGAAGTCAAGTGCACTTATAACAAACAGCTAGAAGACCAATTACTACCAATCAGGTCCATTGGCAACATGACGGAGTATAAAAAGAGCTTCTCAGAGTGGCAGTGTCTCTCAGAAGCGAAGATGGGAAGAGGATCACCAATTCTCCCAATGTTGCGCAGAAAGATAGTGGAGCAATATCAGAAAGGTGTTTCCCAGTGAAAAATTGCAAAGAGTTTGAAGTTATCATCATCTACAGTGCATAATACCATACAAAGATTCAGAGAATCTGGAACAACAATACTGGATGCACGTGATCTTTGCGACATTAAACGGCACTGCACCACAAACAGGAATGCTACTGTACGGGAAGTCACAGAATGGGCTCAGCAATACCTCCAGAAACCATTGTCGGTGAACACAATCCACCGCAGCATCTGCCATTGGCAGACGAAACTCTACAGTACAAAGAAAAGGACATTTCTAAACAGGACCCAGGCGTTTTCTCTGGGCCAGGGGTCGTTTAAAATGGAGTGTGGCAAAGTGGAAAACTATTCTGTGGTCAGACGAATCACAATTTGAAGTTCTTTATGGAAAACTGGGATGCCATATCATTTGGACTAAAGAGGACAAGGACAACCCAAGTTATCAGCGCTCAGTTCAGAAGCCTGCATCTGTGATGGTATGGGGTTGCATGAGTGCATGGGCAGCTTGCACATCTGGAAAGGGACCGTCAATGCAGAAAGGTATATTCAGATTCTAGAACAACATATGCTCCCATCCAGACGTTGTCTCATTCAGAGAAGACCTTGCATTTTTCGACATGATAATGTCAGACCATCCTGCAGCATTAATTACAACATCATGGCTGCATAGGAAAAGGATCCAGGTATTGAAATGGCCAGTCTGCAGTCCAGATCTTTCACTTATAGAGAACATTTGGCACATCATGAAGAAGGTGCAACAAAGAAGGCTCAAGACAGTTGAACAGTTTGAGGCCTGTCTTTGAGGGACAGCATTCCTATTTCTAAACTTGAGAAACTTGTCTCCTCAGTCCCCAGATGTTTGCAGACTGTTGTAAGAAGAACAGGAGATGCTTCACAGTGAGGAAAATGGCCTTGTCCCAACTTTTTACAGATTTGTTGACACCATGAAATTTAAAAACAACATATTTTCCCCTTAAAATCACAGTTTCTCAGTTTAAACCTTTGACTCGGTCATCTATGTTCTAGTCTGAATAAAATCGTGAAATTTGGCACTTCCAAATCATTGCAGACAGTTTTTATTCACAATTTGAATTGTGGTCCAACTTTTTTGGAATCCGGCTTGTCTGATAGCTGTGTGATCAACAAAAGTGAAAAGCACAAAAGCCTTCAAAACCAGCCAGAAAAAGTCTTTTAAAAATCCTATTAAGAAGAGCGCAAACCTCCACCAAGAATTAAGTCTACAGCTGGGCCTGCTATACTAAAACACTTCCAGAACCTGGGATTTTTTATGTTAAATTTAAATTGTTGTCAAATGCATCCGAATTAGCTCTGGATGAAATCTGATACCGAAGCTTCTGACCCTGAATATACAAAGCAGATTTTATTAAACCCGGATGTGTTTTTTGCAGAGAAATCATTTTCTTTTTGCATTTCACCAAGTAGAACACATTGGGTTTTTAAAAAAAAACATTTAAAATAATAATTTTATTTTGTGACAATTTAATTGGAAAATCTGTAACTGAAAGGAGCTTATTAGATTAGAATTCCCCCTAAACGCCTTCCTGCTGTGGTCTTTTGGGCATGTCCAACTGGGAAGAGACGATAGGGATGATCCAAAACATGTTGGTGGGACCATGTCCCAGCTGGCCTGGGAACATCTTGGTGTCTCCACCGGAAGAGCTGGGGGAAGTAGCTGGGGACAGGGATGTCTAGAACTCACGGCTTAGGCCGATGACCCCGCAACCCAACCTTGGAAGATGATGATGATCCTTGTGTGATCACCTACCCACTATAAAAATTTCAGACTAATCTGCCATAAACTGTCGACAGGAAATTGCTAAGAGACAAACAAGCAAAAACCCATACCAATAAAAATATCAGTGAGCTTTTGATGCAAGCATTGGTTCAAGAAAATGTTTAAAAACCACATGGTAAACCTTTTCATAGTGTAACATACAACCAATGTGGCAAGATGAGGTGGTGCAGACAGTTTGAAATGTTCAAGTATGGAACTCAATTATAAATACATATACATATTTACAAAACCACAAACTGTAACTAATAAATACCCAGACGAACAAGGTTCATTCAATTAGAACATTGTACTTGGTATATATCCCAATAATTATCACCACTTGACCCATCTGCAACTAGGCAGCTGCATATGCAGCAAGCTGTGTTCTGATACATTCCTATCACAGTCATCATTAACAGAGTCAGCGGTTTCTGTTGCAGTAACGTTCGGCCTTCACAGTGTGGACCTTGTTAAGGTCACTCAGAGCTTTGTTCATTTTTCCTGCTTCCAGCACATCAACTTTGAGAACTGACTATTCACTGTTTGCAGTGTAATACATCCCAAGCTTTGGCAGGTGCCATAGTGACCAGATAATCAATGTTATTTACTTCGCCATGAGTGGTCATAATGTTGTTAATGTTATGGCTGATCAGTTTATGTACATACAATAAAACTACAGTAGGCCATTGACCATTCGCGGTTCAGTGCTCACGCCAGCGCATACTCGCGGATTGACAACAAACCTGGACGTAACTGGCACGTGATTCAAATTTAGCTACTGGCTGAGAGCTTTTCGTTCTCCCTCCTGCTGATTGGTTGCAGATGATTTGTACACCTCTTTTTTTTCTCCTTCACACACAAGTTATCAATGTGATTGCCTGAATTGTGAAGTAAATATTTTTTAGTGTGGTTTTAATGATTATTTAAGCCCTATGATGCCACTCGAACACCCTGCATCTTCTCTAGCTTTTGGTAAGAAGCCTAAGCACTTTATTTATTAATAAATATTATCATAGGAAAAAATGTAAAAGTTTTCCGTTAATCATTACTACATTTTACTGCATTATTACTGTATTAATGAGTAAGACCGTCTAATAGAATGTGTTTAAGAAGCATATTTTAGCGCATATAATATCATACGTAGGGTTTTAAAACCGCATCAATAACTCACAGATTTTCATGATCCGCAGGAAGGGCCGGAACCGAACCATCGCGAAAAACAGGGGCCTACTGTACACTTAAAGTGAGACACCATATAAAAGTAACATCATATTTTCTTTGGTCTGCTATACCATTAAACACACTTAAATGTTTTCTGGAATGCACGTTCTCATTTACTTTATTAAACGTCCTTTATTTTGATGATTATTTTGTAAATATTGTGCATACACCTGTGCAGCGAGTTGTCTTGACACAATAGTTCACTTTATGTCCTTGTGTAAATCTTCACATCAACCGGATTCAATCTCACCCTCTCCTTTGGCCCCATCAAGTCGTAGGTCTGGATTGTTCCTTCCCAAAGTGAAGAAGCTCACAGCTGCAAGTAAGGCAGCTAGCATCATTATAGCACAACCAGCGAACATGTGCCTGGTTCCACTACCTGATTCGCCTGCTCCAGCACCCGACACCTCACCATGTAGCGCCAACAGGGCCAAGCATGCCAACAAGTGGAGCGGCAGACGAAAACAGGCCAAAACTGCTGCCCTGCGCTCTACGGGGATCACACGGCTCTGAAGAAAGTTCATAGCAGGGAAGTAGAAGCCACAGGCCAACTCGAGCAACAGGAAGGCCAAAAACGATTCCCTAGGCTTTGGCTGGCTGGGTGCTGTCGAAAATGTCAACATAAAAAAGGAGAAGAAAGCAAGAAGTGTGGCTAAGCCCATCAGATGAGTTGGCTGGAGCCGGTAACTGGCTGATGTCGCCAATCGGAAGAGTGATGATCCTGCCATGCTTGCTGCCATTAGGCAGGAGAAGACAATACCAAGTGGTGGACCATGTGACTCCAGCACAGGTGTCCACAGAAATATGAACACATAGAGCACACTCTCAAAAAGGGCCTGCACACCACCTATGAGTACTACGCGACGCTCCGAGAACAGAAAGCGCACACCTTCCAGACAGGCTCGCCGGAATCGAATTTGAGCGGTATTCTGAAGGCTGAGATGAGCACTGCTTCTGTCCTTTTGACCTCCTGGTTCCAACTTTTCCTCATTTCCCCAACTGGACAATATCATCCAAGCACATGCAACCAGGCTTGGAATGGCAAACAGGAAAGGTGCTACAGGTCCCAGCTGCAACCATTCAGCAAGTAGGTTTGCCACAAGCCCAGCAGCAACAGCAAGCACATTATTCCAGTCTGCAGCTTTGCTAAAAGTCACAGGGATCCATTCTTTGGGAAAATCATGCACATCGACATGAGAGTGCACATACCAGGTCTCGAAAGCCGTACTGAGAAGGGAGGTGGAGAGTCCGCCCAGCACACGACCAACGATGAGCACAAAGTAGTCTGTAGACAGTTTGGTGAGGCAACACACAGAGTAGGATATACAGAAAAGGAGGCATGTCTGTCTTCGACCCAGAACCTGCGGCAGCCAGCCAGCTACTGGGGCAAACAGCACACATGAAGCCACACCACAGACATACAGGATGGCGATTTGGGACTCTAAAAAGCTGTAATGCTGGTAGAGCTTGTAAAGGTATGGACCTTGCAGCCAGTCAGCCCAGAGGGCCAGCAGGTATGTTTTTAAGAAGAGCTTCTGGAAGGAGAGGAATGCCGGGTTCGCAATGGTCACCTGATTGGTCTGTGGAGAGGCAATGCGCCGTGCTGCGAGTTCCAGACACGCACACAGGACCACCAGGGCCACAAACGCAAGATATGCAGTCACGAACATGGCAGACCAAGGTCAGCTTTCAGATCTTCTGGTATGTCAGTCTGCACAACTTCAGATTCAGAGTTCTTCTTCAACGTCTTCCTAATTTCACTTCATGGTAATGTTTTGGAGAGGCTAGAAAAACAGGGTGCAACAGGATAAGAATGCACGTCAGTATCACAGCAAACCAACAAAACCTGGCAAAATCAGTAATAAGTAAGGTTATAGTTGTTAGCTATATATATATATATTTATTCGGGCTCATTCTAGACAAAACACCATCTCAAGGCACCACATAATTCAATGCCAGGAATATTCATTCTAAAATTAGTTCAATTCATCAAGTTAATGAAGTAGTTTAGCTGCTACTTCAAACTAGCAAGTTAATGAAGTAGTTAGCAAGTTAGCTTGACACTGTTAGCTTATTGATCTGTAACTATGGAATGCTACTACACTGAGCTTCAAGTTTCTGTTATTGTTTGTAATACCTGAACAGCCTTGAATTGCTCCTCTCCCTCAAAATACTTTTTACAGCCTCTCATATTTAGGAGTTTATTTCGAAGTCTTGAAAACCACCATTCGTTTTAATGATCACATCCGTTTTGGTGAACACTTCCTGGTTCCGGGTTGCAACGTCAACAAGCGTAACGTGGTCGCGCAGTATCGACGCTCACCCGGAAGTCGACAAAAGACTGCTTTCGATTTCAAATGCATTTAGAAGCTTTTCTTATTTTTATTTCACAAGCAAATATCGAATTGTCCGCATTTTATTCGGTGGTGGCCTAGTGGTAAAGGTGCTGGATCGCGGATCCTGAGGTTGGGGGTTCGAGTCCCTCCCTCCACAAAGTTATCACTGTCCCACAAGTGCAGCGAACTGGGTTATCAAAGGCCGGCGATGTCGCTCTCTCACTGTCTACGGTGAGAGTTCATTCATTCATCAGTTCATTTTCTGTACCCGCTTAATCCTAACTTGGGTCGCGGGGAGGCTGGCGCCCATCCCAGCCAACTTCGGGCGAGGGCAGAGTACACCCTGGACAGCTTGCCAGGCCATCGCAGGGCGGAAACACGCTGACGGCTTTGCAGCCTACTCTTGTCGAAAGTCAGCAATGGTTCTTTTACATGCCTCACACCATAGATACAGTCGTGAGAGACATGATGATGATGATGATGATGATGATGATGATTATTCATCAGTTCATTTTCTGTAACCGCTTAATCCTAATTAGGGTCGCGGGGAGGCTGGCGCCCATCCCAGCCAACTTCGGGCGAGGGCAGAGGACACCCTTGACAGCTTGCCAGGCCATCGCAGGACAGAAACACGCCGACGGCTTTGCAGTTTTTTTACTCTTGTCGAAAGTCAGCAATGGTTCTTTTACATGCCTCACACCATAAACAGTGAGAGACATGGCCGGCCTTTGATAACCCAGTTAGCTCCACTGGGGGGGACAGTGGCAACCTTGTGCAGAGTGGGACTCGAACCCCCAACCTTTGGATCCACTAGACCACCACTGCCCCTCTATGGTGAGAGGTTCATGTAAAAGAACCATTGCTGACTTTCGTAAAGAGGAGCTGCATAGCCGTCAGCGTGTTTCTGCCCCTTGCTAAAGGGTTCTGTCAGGAACGGCATATAAGCCAAATCAAACATGCGGATCAGATGATTCGCTGTGGCGACCCATAAAAAAGGAAAAACCGAAAGGAAAAAAAAAGAAGAACCTCGTAATATTTACTAGCCTATCCATGGAGTTTCCCAGGCGTTGGGATTTGTGTCATTGTTTATAATAGATTATTATTATTATTATCATCTCATTAAATTCACCTAATACTGTTAAAAGAATCCAGAATTTTTTTATATTTGTTAAATAGACAACCACATAGCAATCAGTCCATAAATCCGTAAATTATTACATCCATCCATAAATTATTTTAAGTTTCAAGTTTCAAGTCATACACATGTAACAATGGAACATAGAATAAAATTCCTGGACTCAGACCCTCAGTAGGCACATAGGAAACAAATATCACAGAAAAAAACATTTAGATAAAGTATTAATAAAATACATAAATAAGCATGTATATCCCCTTTTCTTGGGAGTCGCCACAGCTAATCATCTGATTCGCACATTTGATTTGGCATAGGTTTTTTGTTTTATGTCAGATGCCCTTCCTGTCACAAGGAACAGAGCAAGGGACAGAAACACGCTGACGGCTTTGCAGCTCATCTTTATGAAAGTCAGCAATGGTTCTTTTACATGAACCTCTCACCATAGACAGTGAGAGACATGGCCTACCTTTGATAACCCAGTAGCTGCACTGGGGAAGTATATATATATATATATATATATACACACACACACACACACACACACACACACACACACACACACAATGGTACCTCGGTTCTCGAACGCTTTGGAGAGAGAACAAGTCGGAATTCGAACAAAAAATCCAGGATTTTTTTTGTCTTGGATGTGAAACAAAATTTGGAAAGCCGAACTCAAAAAATCCGCAAGAACAAACGAGACCGAAAGTGAGGAAAAATGCGCGACTTCTGGAAATCGGTCTCTTTTGACTCTACTCAACCACTTTGTGCGTGTGGATGTGCTTCCTCCTGTTCTACAAAGTACAGTATACCGTGTTTTTTGTTTACTCAATTAGATTAGCTAATAAACATGTCTCCAAAGAAAGCTACTGAGAAAAGGTCAGTTGTGCGGAAAACTGTTGCTTTTAAGAAAGAGCTGATAGCTAAGCATGCATCAGGCGTGCGTGTTACTGATTTTGCTAAGGAATATCTGTCTTCCTTTCGGCTTTTTCCCTTTTACTCGGGAGTTGCCACAGCGAATCATCTGATTCCCACGTTTAATTTAGCAGAGGTTTTTACGTCGGATGCCCTTCCTGTCACAACCCTTTTAGCAAGGGACAGGAACACGCTGACGGCTTTGCAGCTACTCTTTACGAAAGTCAGCAATGGTTCTTTTACATGAACCTCTCACCATAGACAGTGAGAGACATGACCCGCCTTTGATAACCCAGTTAGCTGCACTGGGGGGACAGTGACAACCTTGCGGAGAGTGGGACTGAAACCCCCAACATTTGGATCAGCGATCCAGCGCCCTATACCACGAGACCACCACTGCCAACTGATCTTGCTAAGGAATATGGCATGGCTAAATCAACGATATGCACGATCCTGAAGAACAAAGAGAGTGTTACAGCCAGTGATGTGGCGAAAGGCTTGAAGGTTATAAGCAAACAAAGACCGCAAGTGCTGGAGGAGGTGATCTGCTGCAAAGCTTGTGAAATCTACGATGATTTGGTGAAAAACAACCCTAGCTCGAATCCTGAAGGGTTCCACTTTAAAGCAAGTTGAGGCTGGTTTGAAAATAAACAAAAAAGACACAAAATAAATGAATCTATTAAGAATTTTGTCTGTTTGTCCTGTTGTTTCACATTTAATATACTATTTGATATATAAACAACATGGTGATGGACAGGCTGACAGATAAGGTTAGACAAGAATCTCCATGGACTATGATGTTTGCAGATGACATTGTGATCTGTAGTGAGAGCAGAGAACAAGCGGAGGAAAATCTAGAGAGGTGGAGGTATGCCCCTGGAAAGGAGGGGAATGAAGGTTAGTCTCAGTAAGACAGAATACATGTGTGTGAACGACAAGGACCCAAGAGGAACGGTGAGGTTACAGGGGGCAGAGATAAAGAAGGTGGAGGATTTTAAGTACTTAGGCTCAACAATCCAGAGCAATGGAGAGTGTGGAAAAGAGGTGAAGAAGCGCGTGCATGCAGGTTGGAATGGATGGAGAAAAGTGTCCGGTGTGATGTGTGATAGGAGAGTATCGGCAAGAATAAAGGGAAAAGTGTACAAGACGGTGATGAGGTCAGTGATGTTGTATGGGTTAGAAACAGTGGCGCTGGGGAAAAGACAGGAGTCAGAGATGGAGGTAGCAGAGATGAAAATGTTGAGGTTCTCTTTGGGAGTAACGAGGATGGATAGGATCAGGAACGAGTACATCAGAGGGACAGCACATGTTAGATGTTTTGGAGACAAAGTCAGAGAGGCTAGATTGAGATGGTTTGGACATGTACAGAGGAGGGATAGTGAGTATATTGGTAGTAGGATGCTGAGGTTGGAACTACCAGGCAGAAGGCCCAGAGGAAGACCAAAGAGATGATTTATGGATGTGGTGAAGGCGGACATGAAGGTCGTTGGAGTAAGGGTAGAAGATGCAGAGAATAGGGTGAGATGGAGGCAGATCATTTGCTGTGTTTCCCTGAAGGGAACAGCCGAAAGAAAAAGAAAGAAGACGACATTATTTGTAATGGGAAAAGCGGATTTGGAATTCAAACAAATCGGAATTCAAACAGCCTTCTGGAATGGATTAAGTCTGAGAACCAAGGTACCACTGTATATATATATATATATATATACATACTCATGCCTCAGTTTTACGGACTTCTCTTTAACGGATTTCGGATGCAATGGACAAAATCTGTAGCTTCCGACTAGCCTGGATCGTCCGCATGTGGACTGTTGTTTCCGAAAGTGACCGCCAGATGACCAGACTGGCTTGAAGAAATCTTGCGCATTTAAATCTATTCATCTATTTTCAATGCACGTCACTGTGGCGCAAAGCGGAGAGCCAATCCTTTCTGTATGCAGGTGGGTCCAATACCTTGAAACTCTAATTGTATTGGGCTCACATGCTGCAGTGTTATGTGACAGCAAGCGCGTCCCAAGTTTTGGCAATCAGCTGCGGGTTGAAGTTTTTCTATGTCTGTCCATTTGTGTCTGCTTGCCAGCTGTGCTTGGCTTCGTGGAAATGAGCTGATCAAAATGAGGGAAATTTACCTCTTTACTCAAGAAAAACACATGCAGTCTGTGGCTGTTATAATCCTATAAAATTAGAGTTTGAAGGTATCGGACCCGCACACATACTGGAGTACAGAAAGAATTGGCTCTCCGCTTCGCGCCACAGTGACATGGCATTGAAAATAGATGAATAGATTTAAATGTGCAAGATTTATTCATGTGTTTTTGTTTTATTTTATGGCTTTTTTGTATTTTTATTTAAATGACAGTGAAATTATGTATTCGTTATTCTGTTAAGAAAGACCACCTGATTTATCTGAGAGCCAGATACAGTCATCAAAACAGCCACATCTGGCTCGCGATCCATAGGTTCCCGACCCCTGATATACAGTATATACTATATATATATATATATATATATATATATATATATATATATATATATATATATATATATATATATATATATATATAGCTCTCAGAGGATTAGATTTTAAAATATGTCTTTTTTTTGGCTCCCTTAGTCAAAAAGGTTCCCGACCCCTGATCTTATGGTGTATATTTACAGAGTATACAGTATTCACATTTGCAGATTACATAATGTAAGTCTGTTGTTGGGTTTTTACACCCGAGCCTAATGGCTCATCAGGCCGGTGCTTATCCCCGGTTTCTGTAGCATGAAGTAACTAGGCGTTCGACTCCTCCAGGATGGGACGCTAGTCCATCGCAGGTTACCTTCCCAGTATATTTTTACTGGTACCCATTTATACTGTTGGGTGAACAGAGGCACACTTGTGGTTGAGACCTTGCCCAGGGGTCTTAGCACAGTGGAGGTCTAACTGGGATTCGAACACACAACCTACTGATCATGAGCCCAGCACCCTAATCACTACGCCACTGGCCCCATTTTCCCATGTAGTATATACTGAAGCAGTTATTCTTCTCAGGCTTAGTGGATGTCGCTGAATTGAATAGTATAGGCCCAGAAGCCAGATAATATCCCTGCTGATAACTTCCCTACTAACCCACACTCAGGAGCAAACCTTCCCTCTAAAGCAGTGATTCTCAAATAGTGTGGCACGACCCCCCCACACCCCACCCGGGGGAGGGGGGGGGGGCACGTGTGACCCCAGGGAACATGCTTTTTTTTGCCATACTAGAATAAAGTGTAATTGTGTAATCACTGTCTATGGTGAGAGGCGTGTAAAAGAACCATTGCTGACTTTCGTAAAGAGTAGGCTGCAAAGTCATCAGCATGTTTCTATGACCTGGAGAGAGATGGGTTCCGCCAGGCCAAAATGAGCCCAAGTCTCGCCAAGAACGCGTCCCAACGACTTGTCTTTCAGGCGTTTTTCCATTCTCTGCCTCTTGATCTCTACGAATTTTCTCTTTTCCTTTCCAGTAGAATTACTGCTGCTTTTCGTAGGACCCAGGGTTAAGAGTCAAAGTAGCCATAACATAATGAATAAACACAATACACAGTACGAGACTCTCTCTCAATGGCTGTTCAAAGAACTGTACCCTGAGCAGCGTTCAACACACTCGGCTCTGCTCCCTTCGAACTCTGATCATTTATTCGAACACCAAGGCATATTTTCCTCATATTTTTTGATCGACTTCCGATTTATTCCGAGGTTCCATGTTTTACTACATGCAGACATAACACAACACTTGGTCACATGGTGGCAGTATAATACAGTCAGCCAAATCTTGCATGCATTTCTGTTTAACATGTCCTTACTTTTCTACACACCCCAGGTATAGAGAGAGATTGTGTGTGTGTGTGTGTGTGTGTGTGTGTGTGTGTGTGTGTGTGTTAATAAAAAATGTTTAATAATGGTTTAATTAATAAATATGTTAATAAAATGGTTTAATATGTTAATGAAATGTTTAAATGGTTCATCAGTTCATTTTCTGTAACCGCTTAATCCTAATTAGGGTCGCGGGGAGGCTGGCGCCCATCCCAGCCAACTTCGGGCGAGGGCAGAGTACACCCTGGACAGCTTGCCAGGCCATCGCAGGACAGAAACACGCCAATGGCTTTGCAGTTTTTTACTCTAGTCGAAAGTCAGCAATGGTTCTTTTAGATGCCTCACACCATAGACAGTGAGAGACATGGCCAGCCTTTGATTACCCAGTTAGCTGCACTGGGGGATGTTTAAATGGTTTAATAAATAATTTTCTTTTAGTTTTAACACATATTTCATACATATTTCATACAAAATTGGTGTACTTTTATCATTTTTTAAATGGTTTATGGGGTAGTCTTGGGAGCCTTGGAACGAATCACGCGTTTTACATGTAAAATGCGCCTCTACTTACGAAAACTCCAGCAATGAAAAAGGCTCTGGAACAGATTAATTTCGTAAGTAGAGGGCCGACTGTACTGTATTTGCAAGTGTAACTTAGTGAACACAAATCAAAAAGGGAAAGGATCAGATGACTTTTTGTGGGTCTATATCAAGTGTCATATTTAGTTTAGAAACAAGACTGAGGTGAACAGAAAATGCATTATTATTATTATTATTATTATTATTATTATATACTTCACACTGAGAGAGTCATTATATATTTGAGTTATTTCAATAAAATTACAAAATTAAGAATTTAATTGCATGATATAACCTGGTGCCGCCTATACATCACAAGAAGAGCTATGTACAGTACAGATTGTTTCGCTGATTGATATCTATGATATTATTGGTGTAAAATATGTGCATTTTGATTCTTTATTAAGATTTCTTAATATGATTAATTTTGCTGTTGGGCAATCCACAGAGTCCTGCTAGGGCTGTGGTGAGGTCGGAGCGCATCTCAGCCGAATTTGGGGTACCCCCTGGACAGCTTGCCAATTCATCACAGGGCTAATGCATGCAACCTTTCACACTCAGACCCAGAGGCAATGTTGAACAATCAGTTAGCTTTAATGTGCATGTCTTTGGACTGTGGTAGGAAACCGGAGTACTCGGAGGAAGCCCACACAAGCTTGGGACTCGAATCCAACACCTTTTTGCTGTTAAGCAGACATGATAAGAACTACCGCACCATGCCACCCTGTTGTGGATCATCTATGTGAAATCTCATACAGACAGTTCCCTTCTAATAGCCTCAACAAAAAAACAAAAAACAAAAAACCCCAAATCTGTTTCTTATACTACCACTGGATAAATCATGCTGACATTTCTTCAGTTCCTGCATGAAAGATTTTCTGTATATGTACAAGGCAAAGGTTTTTTTTGGTAGTAGATAGCTAGCTATTACCCAAAACATGCACTGGTGCTCTCTTTTCATCTATTGAGTCAATAACCAAGTGACCCTGATCTGTCTGGCATAATTTTGGTGCCACATTTAGGTCAGAATATATTAATGCCTCAGAGAGCATCCTCGTTTTCTATAAAACTCAGACGGTCCAAGTACACGGGGTGGGAGACAGTTCAGTGGAGAGATGGAAGTGTTATTTTCAGCTTAGCACTAATAGGAGAGCTATTCTAAATCTCACACAGTGCAGACTTAAAGCCACAGTCACAGATGGTCAAAACAGCTTCTGAGTATCACGATGCATGTTAATTTGCCATGATTTGGTTGCTGTTTGCTTTTTTTTTTTTTTCATGCAGGCCTACATGTATGGAGGCAAAAAAAAACGAAGAACCATTTTCATGTGCCCTGCCATTGCATATTCCCTGCTTGGTTTATATTTAAAAGGATTTTAATTAACTAAGGAGATGTATCAGACTACAGAATGAAATGCAGGAATTTAGGGTGGTTTATAATACAACCAGATCCCCATTCACACAAGGATGCTCAATGAGCGCAAGACTCCACCAAGCCAAGTAATCACTCATAAGAATGAAAATTTTAAAAATTGTCCTATGATGAAAGTTGAAACATCCTTCTAAAAATTCCCAGATCCAGATTTTGATCTGGATTCTCTCAAGAAATATATGAGAAGAGTTTCTTGCATTTTCTGCCAGAGGTGGGGCTCGTGGCAAGGAAGAGGGCATTAGATTTGGGAGATGATCCATATCAAATTCTGGATCCAGGAATTTTTAAATACTGGAATTCATTAACATTGTGAGGCAGGACAATATTTTTCAGAAGTCTGACATGACAGCAGGAATCGGGGGGGGGTTACTATTTGCTTGGGAGGGAGTGTCGACTTGGCAGAGGCTTGCACCCTCTGAATGCTCATCTTTCATTTGTTTTATCAGATTGGTGACTTTTTCATAGTCAGACGGATGAGATATCAATGGTGGTCTAATGGTATAAGGCGCCGGATCGCTGATCCAAAGGTTGGGGGTTCGAGTCCCACTCTCCACAAGGTTGTCACTGTCCCCCCCAGTGCAGCTAACTGGGTTATCAAAGGCCGGCCACGTCTCTCACTGTCTATGGTGTGAGGCATGTAAAATAACCATTGCTGACTTTCGACAAGAGTAGCTGCAAAGCCATCAGCGTGATTCCGCCCTGCGATGGCCTGGTGAGCTGTCCAGGGTGTACTCTGCCCTCGCCCTGAGTTGGCTGGAATGGGCACCAGCCTCCCCGCGACCCTAATTAGGATGAAGCGGTTACAGAAAATGAACTGAACATTTCTCTTAGCATTAAATGGTACTGTTGGTATATTTTGATGATACATATAGTATAGTTTTGATTTATATATGTATGTTATTTTTATTTAATAGGACCAGGTGTTCATAGTGGCTTGCACATCCACCTCACAGAAAGAAGGTCCTGGCTTCAAGTCGCAGGCTCAGGATTTTCCATGTGAAGTATGCATGCTCTCTCTGTGCTGGTGTGGGTTCCTCTGGGTACTTTAGTTTCCTCCAACTGAACAAAGACATGCACATTAGGATAACTGGCTATTCCACATTGCCCCTAGCTGTAGGAGTAAATTGTTGTGTGTGTTGGTGCTTTGCTGGTCTGCAAAACCGTTCAGGGTGTACAACGCCTTCGCCCAACGTTGGCTGAGATAACCTCCAGTTGCCGCCTGTGAAACGTTTACAGTGTAAGTGTGTACGTCACATTCATTTAAAACTTAGTTCCTTTTGAGATTCATTTTATACTCTGTAGTATTTTAGGAGCAGAGTTTAAAAAACCCCAAAACAAAACAAAACCACATGAACTGTGAAGTCCTTTCTGAGATCACGCTTTTTCCTCTTTGAGCTTCTCTTCATGAGATATGTATCTGAAATTAAAAGTGCCTTACTTATACATCATCTAGTTCTTGTTCCCAGTGACGCTCCTCATTCGCTGTAGAGTTCTGACATAAATAAAACATCCGATTTTGTAGAATAACATTCTGTACGTGGAAAAAACAGCCCAGTACCACATACTGTACATAATCTCATATTTATCTTGCATCTATGGAAGGATATAATTTACAAAATATACATTAGCATTATAACATTACATTATTTTAACAACCAGTACATCTTTCAAGCATACAAATATCCAAATGTCTTGTTCAGACTTCAAACTCTCAGTAAAGGCTATTAAAGGTCTCTGCTGGTGTAATCTGAGCTTTCATTACTTCTTCAGCACACCTGATGAGGGTTCTTTTCCACAACCACACGTTAGCCACAACGTTTCTTCAGAAGGCACCCAAAACCCCCACCAGTCTCGCACATATACCTGTTTGATGTATATTGTTTTGTCTCAGTCACACATACCTGCAGTGGTACAAATGAATATTTACAGCAGCAAAACAGAAAATAAGCAGCTACAAAACATGCTTGGGTTATGGTGGCTGCTGGTTTTCTCTCTTGAGATTAAAAGTCAAACAATGGAGTAGCATGAGAGATGTGTGATGGCCAAGACAGAATAGAGACAGAGCTTGGTTGGCATTTTCGCCATAATGAAATAATAATTTTTTTGGTATTTCTTTCAAGATATAAAATAACTAATCAGAGTTGTTGTGCTTAAAAGATACAGATGAAATTGTGCTGTTTATATATTTCACTAAAATGGATCACACGTACAGTACAAATGGAAAATCATACATGAGAGGAATTACATAAGTGTGATATTTACATTCTGTACATGATTACTCATTCAATTTATGATGATGCACATGTTCTTAAATGATCTCTATAATATATTCCTTATTTTTATGCAGGTGGTCTTGGTTACAAGCTGTACTAGAAAAAAAAAAAAAGAAATGATATATGATCCAAAGAGGACACCAATATTTTCAATACAATAGCTGGCTATTCATGATATGAGTAGGAAACGGTTTCCTTTTAAAACTCATGCATGTTTGGCAAGAACTTGAGGTGATTTAAGTTTGTTTGAGAGTCTTGAGCATTGCAAAGAAATCACTTTGGAAGAGGAATAAAAAAAAGTGTATTTTTTCGTTCATCATTCAAAACAGTCATCTTTCCACATCCATGTCCATCTGATCCTCCAAAATAGTGTATGCTAATTCATACAATGAAAATGGTCCTAGCATGATCCGCCCATATTCTTCTCTGCTAAATGAAATGTTGTCCTTGTCCTGCAAGTCACGGGAACTCATAATGGGCTGGCAGTTCATGGGTCAATGTGGAAGTTGAGCAGCTTGTCTGAGTGCATGGTGTTAAGAGTGCGTAGGTCTGGCAGACGCAGCAAAAGCTTAGGGAAAAGTGCACTGTCGTCAGGATGACGACGGTAAACCAAGGCTCGCAGTGCTCGAATCAGACTCTCCTGTAACTGCTCCACCGCCGCCATGTCCGAGACACCAGTTCGATCTATGGAAAGGTCAACATAATATCAGAATTGGAACTGGTTAGACTTTAGAAGTTCTTAATTCTTATCATTTTGATCAATTAGCCTACATGTGGTCAAAATTCAATGGAATGTAGCAGGCCAAATTTTTTCCATTAAAAAAAAAAAAACCCAAATGCAATGGAGCTACACAATGAAATGTTAGTGGTGGTAGTGATGAATTTTGCAGCAGAGATTATTATAATATATTTGTAAAAGTTTCCCTACAGGGTGACATAGTGGCATAGTGGGTAACATATCCACCGCACAGGAAGAAGGTCCCGTGTTCGAGTTCTGGGCTTGGTGAGGGTGCTTCTGTGTTGTGTTTGCATGTTCTCATTGCATTCCTTCAGGTACTTCTAAAGACAAGCATATTAGGCTAGCTAGCTGTTCCGAATTGCCCCTAGGTGTGAGGAGGAGTATAAATGGTTGTGTTGGCACTGCAATGGCCAGGACTCGGTGAGCCCGGGACTCGTGCAAATTGGTCAAAATTGCAGTCTCATGCTTAATTTGTCCTGCTTTGTAAATCTGGCCTCACATCTGAAACTCAATTTTTCTCTAAAGTATTTTTTTTAAATAAATTTTAACAATGGCAATCTTTAAAGGAGAAATGATTTTCATACATTTTAGTACACATATCCCTATCTGGAACTCACACAGAATTCAGTGTTTGCCTGTAGTTTACCTGCAGAGACTAGGACCACTGCCATGAAAAGTGCCATCTCATCAGATTCCAGGCAGAGGGAGGCCAGTTTCTCAGAGAAGTCAAACATAGCATCCAGTAGTGAGCCCATACCCAATGTCCGCAGTGTGGCCAGTGGGTAGGCCTGCCCATTTAGGAATGTCACAGTCCGGTCTTTTGGGTTAAACAGCGAGCAGAACCTAACCATCAGCACCTTTAACGTAAAAAAGAGTAATGAAGGATCCTGTGCCCGTGAAGAGGCTAATTAAACATAAAGCATCGTTATTTACAGATAAACGCATGTCAAGCAGTACGACATCAGAAACTGCCATACAGATTGCAATGAGTGATAGACAAGGCAGTTAAAATCAGCCATTTGTACCTGAAAGGTGCCTGCTTTAAGCAACATGATCTGGTCATGTTGGCACAGGTCTTGAAACCCTGGGATGCCCTTGGCAAACTCCACCACCTCCCGCACTGCAGGAGTGAAACACTGCGAAAAAGACTCCCACACCTGCTGGCTTGAGACTCCTGGTGCTGAAACTGGGCATGCATTCAGAGGGCAGGCCTGGAGAGACAGATTAGGGGAGAAGGTCAACTTTTATTTCGCCTTTGCACTTTCTCAAGTTAACAGTTTTACGTAGGTTGATGGTATAATAAACTGGATATTATACCACTTAAGTTAGGGCAAATCAATAAAAAAAATTGAGCTTAAAATGAGGTGTGAGCCATTAAAATTAGTATTTTATTCTGAAATGTATCAATGCATTGTCTTCTTCTTTTTAATTATAATTATGGTTCCTGCTATGATGCATTAAAGTTGTGGCTTAGTGGATAAGGTGATGGGTTACTTATCTGAAGGACAGCGTTTCAAGCCCCACCATCACTGCTGTTGGGCCTTTAAGCAATGCCCTTAACTCTTAATTGTTCAGTTTTATATATATATATATATATATATATATATATATATATATATATATATATATATATATGTGTGTGTGTGTGTGTATGTATGTATATAAAAGTATGTGTATATATACACGTGCTTCATATATATACTAGTATATATATATATATATATATATATGGAGACTGCACTATACAGGCATCCATAATAATAATGATAATAATAAGAATAATAATATTTCTAAGTTGCTCTGGATAAGCATAAGCCCGTCTGCTAAATTCTATAAATGTAAAGTGAAAGAATGAGTTGAATGACAGTGGTATAATCCCTCTCTCTAAAAAAAAAAAAACAAGCAAAAAATTAAAAAGAATAAAAAAAATAATAAATTGTACAAACACACAAGAAAGAAGTTATAGTATGCAGGCAGAACTGACCCTACCACTTCCTTTATAATAGTATACCATACTACACTACACAGGGCAGTGGTGGCCTAGTGGTGTAGGGCACTGGATCGTTGATCCTAAGGTTGGAGGTTCGAGTCTGACTCTCCACAAGGTTTCCACTGTCCCCCCCCAGTGCAGCTAACTGTGATATCAAAGGCCAGCCATGTCTTTCACTGGTTATCGTGTGAGGCATGTAAAAGAACCATTTCTGACTTTCGACAAGAGTAGGCTGCAAAGCTGTCAGTGTGTTTCCGCCCTGTGATGGCCTGGCGAGCTGTCCAGGGTGAACTCTGCCCTCGGCCAGAAGTCGACTGGGATGGGCGCCAGTCTCCCCGCGACACTAATTAGGATTAAGCGTTTACAGAAAATGATGAACTCCATTACACTATTTAACATTAGACTATAGTTCATGGCATTACATTATACTGTTTCACACTACATTATACCATGCTACACTATACTACACTACCATGCATTACACTATACTATATACTATACTACATCATACTATACAATATTATACTACACTATATTATACTGTACTAGGGCAGAGGTGGTCGAGTGGTATAGGGTGCTGGATTTCTGATCCTAAGGTTGGGGGTTCGAGTCCCACTCTCCACAAGGTTGTCACTGTCCCCCCCAGTGCAGCTAACTGGATTATCAAAGGCGGGCCATGTCTCTCACTGTCTATAGTGAGAGGTTCATGTAAAAGAACCATTGCTGGCTTTTGTAAAGGGTAGGCTGCAAAGCCGTTAGCGTGTTTCTGCCCCTTGCTAAAAGGGTTGTGTCAGGAAGGGCATCCGACGTAAAAAACCTATGCCAAATCAAACGAATCATTCACTGTGGCGACCCCTGAAAAAAGGGGAAAATCTGAAAGGAAATCTCATATTATACTGTACTACACAGCACTATATTATACTACAGAATGTTACACTGTATTTTTCATTTGTTCATTTTCTGGACTGCTTAATTATAATAAGGGTTGTGAGGAGGCTGACGCTCATCTCACTGACTTTGGGGGAGAGCAGGGTTAACCCTGGACAGCTCGCCAGGCCATTGCAGGGCTTGCACTATATTATTCTACACTATACTGTACTGTATGTCACTGTATTATACTACATTGTATTACACTATACTATACGTACTACATTACACCATACTATACTGCATCACACTTTATTATACTACACTACATTACACTGATCCTTTCTATTTTTGTCTTTTCTCATAGGACACCCTGAGGTGTAAACAGAGTTGTAAAATAAATTAAACTCATCATTACAAAAGAGAGGCACTGCTCACCAGTACTTTGGAGCCTACAGCAAGCTTCCACGGGCATGAAGTCTGGGCCTGAATCTCCCCACTTGTATAATTGCTGCCATAATTGACTTGTGGGGATGGGATAACTGTAGACTGGCATAGGATTTGATTGGTTGGAGCAGTCATTTCATAATGACGATTTTCCACTGAGGACATGTGGCATTTATTTTCAGTAGGAAGTTGCTGTCCAGGGCAGAAACCAGATATTGTGTAACCCACAGGTACACTGGAGTGATATGTTGCAGGAGCACTGACATGGGAGAAGCTGCTTTCCTGAGGGGCTGCG
Source organism: Plotosus lineatus (assembly GCA_024760905.1). NCBI lineage: Eukaryota > Metazoa > Chordata > Actinopteri > Siluriformes > Plotosidae > Plotosus > Plotosus lineatus. The sequence continues at coordinate 51,826,173 of CM045731.1, forward strand.
CTGTGAATGGAAGTTGGCACAGTACTGTTAGCATTGATGCCAGCTGCCCTCTTGGTCAGGTGTTCGGGAGCACTTGGGAAGGCGTCTTGATAGGCTTTTGACATGGAGCCAAGAGTTTCTTTGGGTTGGACCTCCATTGGGCTGGCTGGGGGATCACAAGAAGGAGAGGAGGCCATGTTCAAACTGGCCGACTCATTCAGGCTGTTCATGTAGCTTTGCATTTCATCCAGCAGCCTCTGCTTCTCACGTTTAGGGATACGGCCGAAGCGCACAGCTATGAGAGACACAAAGAAACATGGATTTTAATGTTAAATGATTGTTCATGATTGCCCAATAATTAAGTACAAATATGGATACGTTGGATATGAGATCTTTGAGAATTATGTCAAGACTACACATTACAATAATAAAAGTAGAAGTTACTTCAGTTTGTCCTGGAAACCCTGAGTTGATCTGATCAAAACAGCAAATACATTTGGTTCTCTCTCCTCTAAAAATATCCATCAGTCAGTTTAGCTAAAAATAGAACTCATGTCACCATACATTGCCCCTGCAATCCATTCTCCTTTTTCCTGTCCCTTCTCTTCTCCTTTACTGTCTGTACAATGCCTTTACCTCTTGCTCCCTCACTCAACCCGTAACTAGGGCAGTGGAGCAGGCAAAACGTGTTAATGCCATAGTGAGTGGGTAAAAAGATTGATGCTTATTAGAGCCAGGGTTCAATAGGTGGCTGGGAGAGAAGAAGAGCGTAAAGAAAGGTAAAGGAAGAGAGAAGAATGAAGAAATAAAAAATGTAATGGATAATATAAAAGAGAAAAATACAGTATAAAAAGAATGAAAGAAAGTAAATGTAGACAAAAAAAAGAAAGTCTCGGGCAGGGGTCACCAACCTTTTTGAAACTTAGAGCTACTTCTCAGGTACCAATTAATGCGAAGGGCTACCAGGTTGATATACACTGAAATAACACATTTTTCAACAAATATCAAAACAAAAATTCTGAAATAAGAAATTTGCTCAATTTACCTTTAATTATATGTTATTATTAATAATTAATGATCTTCATCTATGTGAAGAAATTGATTTGATTGCAAAAAAATTTCATGCAACTCAATGGAGAGTGGTGCTATGGAGCCGCAGATCTGGTCTAAAAATAGCATTGAACAGGCCCGCGGGCGACTCTTGCTGTCCTTGCGGGCAACCTGGTGCCTGCGGGCACTATGTTGGTGACCCCTGGTCTAGGGTACGTAAAAGAAGAGGATTCCGGCTATCACTAATGTCCTCTTAAGATCCTTGGGTGAAAGCCACTGGGTATTTCTCTTTTACCGAACTTCTTGACCTGATCGATGTCAAAAAATATTAAGTGGTAAATAACTTTAGCGGTGCAGAAAAAGCACAAGACAAACACAATAATTGTTCAAAGTAAGACTTGGCGATTTATGATAAATGGTCATATCGCGATATAATTATTCAGATTGTTTTCTTTCTTTCTTCCTTTTGGCTTTTTCCCTTTCTCGGGAGTCGCCACAGCGAATCATCTGATTCGCACATTTGATTTGGCATAGGGTTTTTACGTCAGATGCCCTTCCTGTCACAACCCTTTAGCAAGGGACAGAAACACGCTGACGGCTTTGCAGCCTACTCTTTACGAAAGTCAGCAATGGTTCCTTTACATGTGTAACACCATAGACAGTGAGAGACATGGCCCGCCTTTGATAACCCAGTTAGCTGCACTGGAGGGGGGGACAGTGACAACCTTGCTGGGACTCGAACCCCCAACCTTAGCGATCCTGCGTCCTATCCACTGGACCACCACTGCCCTATAATTATTCACACTGTTATATAACTAAATATGGTCGATGTTTTGATTTTAGCAGAAAGGTAAGATTTTTTTAAGGTCGTATCACCCAACTGTAGCCTGAGGACGATATCCTAAAACAGTCACCTTTATTAAATTTTATGTAACTACCACAGAGCTGAAGATATAGACAAAACAAGTGCAGGATGAGGAGTTTATTGGGTACTGCCAATATGAAAACTATAAACAAGGACCTGGTAAACAAGGCATCTTACCAGCTAACCAAGTTTGGAAAACTAGCAAAACTAAATAAGAAACTAATTTTCCTCAGGAATAGAATGATGACAGGGAAGGAGAACAAAGACAGCGTGTGAAAACTATTGCATGGCATAATTTTCCAATGATTGTTAGAGACGGGACGAGGCCTATTGACGACTAATGCAGTCTAGGTGCGCGTTATGAACATGGGACATGCGGCTCAATAGCAAATAATTGATCTTGTGATGGTTATGATATCCTTCAATTTTACTATAAGGCCAGTTGTGTAGTGGTTAGGGTGCTGGAGTCATGATCGAGAAGTCATGGGTTCTAATCCCTGTTGGACCTCCCTCCCCATCACCATGCTAAGACCTCTGGGAAAGTTCTTAACCACAAGCGTTGCTCAGTCCACCCTGCAATATAAATGGGTAGCAGTAAAAATGCTTAGGTATCCTGCAATGGACTAGCATCCCATCCAGGAGGGGTTGAACTCCGAGTTGCTTCACCCTATGGAAACTGATGGTATTCAATCTCATTTTCTTACAATTAAGTTTGAAACATTAAGATGAATTGCCAATTATTAAGATTATTGTTATTTAAGAAACCCTTTCTGGTCCTTTTGTATTATGAAATATTAGACAAGTGTTCATTTTGACATTTGAAAACAAGGGGTAATAAGATCCCCACTCATGTTCCGCTGAAACAAGACATGATAACGGATATATTTCTATAAGCCCTATATTAAGGCTTGTTTTCTTTTTCCTTTCTTTTGAAATGGTAAGATAACTGCGGAAGTGAAACCGTACCATCGTGTCAAGCTGAACATCTGCTCGTATCATAAAGCTAACATCACACAACGGCCTGAGTTGAAATCAGGGCGGCCACATTAATGTGGCAAGGAGGCAGTTATATGAGGTTTTCCTGTTTGTGCAATAGGTGCAACAAAAGAAAGGGGTTTTTAGGTTGTGGTTCTTGATGCTCTAAGGGTCAACAGGAATACTTTCCAACCCTCGTATGTACCTACTTAAACAACCCCCCCACTCCCAGTGCTTCATCATACTGGTAACCATAAATCTACTGGTTCTTATACCCTCCACATTCAGGTAGATGTGATATTATCCTAAACCTGGTAGCACTGTCACTATCGAGAAGACGTGACACCCAAAGTAAACCCACTATATAGGTCACAATATGTGCGGCTGACTTGTTTTGTTTTCTAGGCCAGGAAAATATTTCCTACTTAGTCATTTTATTATGGGTTGATTTCTTTTGATTATGTGTTTTTTCTAGTGAGAAAATGATAGAAGCAGGAAATAAATGGTTCAGTATTTCATCAAAGGGGCAACAAAGCCACCACTTTATTTTAAAAACCCCCCAACTTTTGCTTAATTGTTGCGAGCAGCAGGTTATTCATTGAAGGAGATATCATAAGGGAACATGTGGGGTAATCTAGTTGCCTGTGTTCCAGTTTCCCAAAATAATTCTTGTACTTGCTGCAGTTTTCCAGATGACGGATAGCTTCAGGGACCGCATGACTCCAGCCCTCATAAATCATTGTCTGTGGAATGGGTGGAGGAAGGAGAGCTTAGGGAGTATGCAAGAGAGGGCCTAAACTGGCTCTGAGATAGAGAGAGAAAGAGGGGAGGAGGAGGAGGAGGAGGAGGAGGAGGAGGAGGAGGAGAATATGCATAGCATACTGCAAAGGGCAAAAGAAAGACCAGCGCAAGGCTGCATTTCAGCCAAAAAGAGATGTGCTCTCGTAAAAATTTCCTAACTATGCAAAAGCTAAATTGAGAATGTGGGCTGAAAAATGTAAAGCCTTCATTTTTTCTCTGCCTTTGGAAGCCTGCTGCGATGCTGAAGTAGCAAACACAAGCAGCGATGACACTCACCATCACGGGACATGCCCACGGCCAGACACTTCTTGAAGCGGCAGTGCTGGCAACGGTTGCGGTTCATGCGCATGATCAGGCAATTCTCATTCTTCATGCACATCTTATAGTTAATATTCTGCTGGATGCTGCGGCGAAAGAAACCCTGTTAGGAGTGAAAATAAGGTGATATAGTAAGGCTCAGGCTTCCATTGGGAGGAACATCATTACTTTGTATCTTGAAATGTGTCTGGGGTTTTTTACCTTGCAGCCCTCACATGCATGGACTCCATAATGGAAACCTGATGCGATGTCACCACACACTTTACACAGTAGGACCATGCCTCCTGCTTCTGAGAGAACGAGGAAGATGGAAAGGGATGAGAAGGGGAAAACATTTTTAATTTACTATTTATCAGTGATACTTATTTATTTGCTGAACAGTTTAATCCTACTAAGCTGGAGCCCATCTCAGCCATTACAAGTTCATTAGAAGGCAACATCCACACAATCATTCACACACACATTCACACCCGGGGCAATCTGTACAGATAATTAGCCTAATGCGCATGTCTTTGGGTGGTAGGAAGATACCCAAGCACCCACGCTAGCACATGAACATTCAAACACCACACACAAATGCCCATGTCAAACCCAAGACCTTGTTGTGAGGCAGACATGCCAACCACTACACCACCATGCTGAATATTTATCAGAGGTAAAAATAAACATATTTATCTTTAAGGGTGGCGAAATGAAATCTGGCACTTACTAGTGAAGGTACCCGTAAAACCACAGGGCCTTTTTCCTGCAATGGGATGGGAGTAGGTGTTTTGGTTGGAAGATGCTGTCGGGTTGCTGTAGCTCTCTGGGAACTGAAAGACCAATTTGGGAGAAGACGGCGTCTCACTGCTGCCATGTTGTTTCAAAGCGCCAATCTCTGTAAAGGTAACCTCTTCTGGTGATGAAGGCTGTGAGTGGGTGGAGGGGGATTGGGTCTGGTACCCACTGGATGGGCTTCCTGGGCTTGGGCTGGCACTGCCACTGGAGCCAGCATATAATATAACACCTCCTGAAAACAAGACCAAATAGAATCAGACACCAATCATACGTGTATCCTGTTGGTTTGCACAAGTTTTTTCTGCGATTTTAGCCATGCCCATTGCTATTTTGTCTCAGATCAGCTCTGTATAAACTGGATTTGCCAAAAATTGGTTTCAGGACACGTTTCTATTCATGTCAGAAACTGGCGAACACGCACTATAAACTGTGTGGCTTAGCATTGCCTTCACATTGCCACTAGCTTACGTGCTTTTACGCATGCGGATACCTAGTAAATTCACTCTGAACTTGTTTATAGTCCCCATTGCAACAAGATTGGTTCCGTCAATTCAATCTTGCCAAACGACCTTGTGAACAAGTCTCAGCATAACTAGTTTTACCAGCCGCAGTAGCTTTGGCAGCTATACACACCTATAGCACAAGAACTAGTTGACATAGCACTGTGAAATGTTCAGGGTAGTGCCTTGGGATCAAAGGCTGAAACAGATTAATGGGGAAAAAACATTGTAGGTCAAGTTAAAGGTCAGCAAAATGGGCGCCAATTGTTTGTAAATGTCTAGGTGCGATTTCCCTATGGTGGGCCTCTTAGTTGGACTGGGATTGATCTTGGTGTGGAGAGGGAGATCAATTCAGGTCAGTTCAAAATGTATTCTGAGGCTGTAGTGTGAATAGGGAATTGTATTTTTTCCCATTTTCATAATACAAGTCCTAGACCTCCTTCAGTATAAAGGAAAGTACAGGACATCGTACTTACCCAGTTGTGCGCAAAACTGGGACACTAAATATGCTGATAAGATGAGATTTATTAATGTGATACACTGGGGATTGTTATTACTCTAAAATGACACGATGCAAAACAGTACTGCAATGACGTATTGTATAATGATGTATTTATGGGCTAAAATGTACTGATATTTCTTTTTTAAATTAATTCTCTAATTTAAGAATATAGTGCAGAAAATTTGTATCAATATCAGTAGAATTGTGCATTTGGTCAATAATGTAAGAATTTCATGGATATAATGTGGATTTTTGTATTTTATTATGTATGGAACAAAACATGATTTTGGCATATTTTAATATCAATATCGGGTGTTTCTGCTAGTTCATGTAGCTGTTAGTACAGGAAGAAAAATATGTCTCAATGAGTGCATTGGAATAATTTGTCATTTATTTTCAGCTATAATACATTTCCAGGATACACAGTAATAAATAAACTGCTCCAGCAAGTCAAACCTGATTTTGTTGTGCAAGTTACTCCAAGTTGTGTGTTAATAAATCAGAATGTCAAGTGATGCAATGTTTTGTAAGATTTGCAGATCACTGGCCCAGTGTAAAACAAACTAGATATTGTAATTCAAATACTGTATCTTGTTATCTGTATACCTAATAATGACAGTAATGTGCATCAGAACATGGTAAAATAGTGCTGAGCTGTTGGTGTCACATGATGCATTATGGGGAGTCTATCATCATTCATTCAGTCTTAAACTAGAACACTCATCCCCTTATACCTGAGGTTGGTCTGGATGCTCTGAGCACACAATAGAACTTCTGAAGCTTGGTTAGGACGCAGTATCATATTCCTCTACAATCATAGTACTGCTACAGCCAATATCATATAAATTATGAATAAGCAATATGTTGCACATCCCAAATAAAAGCATGCTCAGACAGAATAAATGCAAGTTTTAAAACAGTATCTCTGGAACAAACATTCACCCTGCAAGAACCTGTAATAGAGGTTTTCACCGTGTTCCTATATTGAAACAACATTAAATGATCACAGCAATATTGTGAGATATAATAATGTACGAGCATGGCTCTCAAAATAGGGTAAATAAAGCATAAACAGGGGTGTACAGTACAGTGGGATTGGAAATTAAAAGAAATATCACACACTGAGGTCAAGTGGGAACACCTTGGATCATTGGCATTCTTTCTAGTTTATCCCAAATGTGTTCAGTTGGGTTGATGTCAGTGCTCTGTGCAAGCGAATCATGTTCTCCCACTCTAACCTTGGCAAGGCAATGTCTTCATGGAGCTCACTGTGGGCGCAGGGGGGACAGTCATACAAAAACAGGTTTGATCCTCTTAGTTCTAGTGAAAGGAAATTGGAATCCAACAGCAGATGAAGACATTCTGGACACTTTTGTGCTTTTAGGTTTTGTGCCACCATCTTTTTGAAGAAGCTACATATCGGGCTCATGGTGAAATATCCTTAAACTTTTGTCCATATTGTGAACGTTTTTGAGTAGATAAGAAGTAGAGTGTACTATATCAATATCTGGTTAAAAGTTAGTTTAGGTATTGTGTTATTATTTACTTTTAAGTGCCAGATCGTCACTTTTTGAAGCTGCAGTTATGTCCAAACTGACCCACAACCTTTCATCATTAGATTCCACGTGGAATTATCTTTGAACCTTTCTGTGGCACTATGCAAGAACCAGACATGCCACAAAATGTTCATTTTGAGGGAAAAAACAAAAACAAACAAACAAAAAAAGAAACTTGAAATGGCATCTTTCTATTAGATGAACATTGTGCAAAATTTATGTAAAATATAATTTGTCCTGGCGGCACGGCGGTGTAATAGTTAGCACAACCACCTCACAGCAAGCAGGTTCTGGGTTCGATTCCCAGCTTAGATGTTTCTGTGTGGAGTTTGCATGTTCTCGTGCTGGTGTGGGTTTCCTCCAGGTACTCCAGTTTCCTCCCATAATCCAAAAACATGCACAGTAGGTTAAATGGCTGTTCCACATCGTCCTTAGGTGTGAGTGTGAGTGCGAATGGCTGTGTAAGTGGTCAACCTCCCTAAGGCCCAAATTAGGATAAAGCAATTCAGAAAATGAATGAATGAATAGAATTATCCCACTCCGGGATTTTCATAGCAAATCGATAATGACCTCAGAAACACGGAAATAATTTGTGTGCATGAACCAGATAACCAGCATTAAAAATTTCAAACAAGTACAGTAGTTGAAAATGGTTTTATTTAATACAAAAACTCTGGTTAGAATTTCAGGCAGTGCGGCTAACTGGGTTATCAAAGGCGGACCATGTCTCTCACTGTCTATGGTGAGAGGTTCATGTAAAAGAACCATTGCTGACTTTCGTAAAGAGTAGCTGCAAAGCCGTCAGCGTGTTTCTGTCCCTCGCTAAAAGGGTTGTGACAGGAAGGGCATCCGACGTAAAAACCTCTGCCAAATCAAATGTGCGAATCAGATGATTCGCTGTGGCGACTCCCGAGAAAAGGGAAAAAGCCGAAAGAAAGAAAGAAAAGAAATCAGTTTAATACCACAGTGAGCATTTAGCCTTCATTTTCCTCACGATCAGATGACCATCAGTCAAGTTCTGATTCACAAACCTCTGCTTCAGCACCACTTGGCACATTGCCAGACTGACCAATCCCCTGCGGATCAGTGTGTTATCTGGTTCTTGCACCGTGCCATAGATTTTACTTGGAGTAACAAGTTATGACTATTTATTTTCATAAAGACAAGAATTTGATAGTTTTATGTAAGTTTTGCTGTTTGATTGTGTCATTCGTCATCATTTATTTTTCAAAAAACATAAAAAGCTATATTTGTGTATTTCTAATGCTGCTGCTGCACAACAACAGCAGTTACTCTACAGTCTGACTGCAATATTTCTCACTTTAGCAGCCCATTGAAATGATCCAAATCCTTTACATTTTCAGGGTTTTTTTATGTCCACAGGCCTTTTTACATGCTGGGACATGTTTTTCAACTTTTAGACAACACATTACTTAATTATTTAAGTTTCTTTCTATACTTTAAATGCTTACTTAAGTACATCCCAAATTCCCCAATCTTGCTTGGTTTTAACAGACTTTTTACTTACACATCCAGTGACCTAATTTTGTTCATTTCTTTCTTTATTTGTTGATTTATTTATTTTATTTTGCCCAGCATTAGATCCTGTGGCGCATCCTCCGCCCTCCTCTCCACTTCCCTCCCCATCCTGTACCGCATCCTCCTCCCGCATCTCCGGTCATGCGACTCGGATGAGCTGACTTCATCCTGATATCACGTGGCCGCGTGCTCACACGCCTCTTGCCTCCACACCAATCGCGGATCCCCTCGCTCCTGTGGCACGAAGCCAGCAGCGAACCGCACCTGACCGACTCCTCACATGGAGCTGCGAAGTCTCGTGCGCGACGTCACAAATCGGTTCCGTGGGTTTCATGTCGGTCGTGCGCGCTCAAGGACGTCGCGCTTATCTGTTGCAGGGCGTGAAACGAATCACAGGGAAGGAGGGTCACGTTTGGTGTGAATGTGCTCTGCGGCTTTGCTTAGACCTTTGATCCGCAGCGCGGTTTGGCCACGACGGAGTCAGACTCTTATAATAAGTCATGACTATTAGTATTACTCTGTGCTGTGACCCAAATAACACTGCAGAAGGCTGTTGTTATATGAGCCTACTACATAATGCATGCTATCAGAGGGACCCAGACCAGATTTTGGTCAGATTTCTGCCTGAATATACTGAACGGGTAAACTAGGCTTGGCAGTGTGTCCTCGATGCTGCATGGTTAGTGCTCAGAATGTCCGCCTCACAGCAAGAGGGTCCTGGCAAAAGCGTTTCTGTGTTTCGTATGCATGCTCTCTGTGTGCTTGTGCGGGTTTCCTCTGGGTACTCCTGTTTCCTTCAAGTCCAAATACATTCCCATGAGGCTATGTGGCTGTTCAGAATTTGCCTTGGGTGCAAATGCACATGAGGGTTGGGTCACGGGGGCAGCAACTTAAGCAATGAGGTCCAGACGTCCCTCACCCCAGCCACTTCCTCCAGCTCTTTCGGGGGGGACACCGAGGCATTCCCAGACCAGCTGAGAGACATAATCCCTCCACCAGGAGGGAGGCATTCTAACCTGATGAGTCACCTCACGTGGCTTCTCTCAATGTGGAGCAGCAGTGGTTCTACTCCGAGCTCCTCCCAGATGGCGGGGCTTCTTTCCTTATCTATAAGGGAAAGCTCCGCCACCCTGCAAAGGAAGCTCATTTCAGCCGCTTGTATCCGCATCCTTGCTCTTTTTGTCACTACCCAAAGCTCGCGGCCATACATGAGGGTTGGAATGTAGATCGACTGGTAAATTGAGAGCTTCGCCTTCGGCCTCAGATCCCTCTTCACCACGACGGCCTAGTATAACCTCCGCTTTACAGCAGAGGCTGCAGCGATCCGCCTGTCGATCTCCATCTCCATCCTTTCCTCACTCGTGAACAAGACCCAGAGATACTTGAACTCCTCCATTTGGGGCAGGACCTCATTCCAGACCTGGAGGGTGCATTCCACCCTTTTCTGGCTGAGAAGTCAATTTTCAGTTCTTGAGGCCGCCTTCGATCTCACAGCTATAAACTCGCCCTCGTGAATTCATACCAGATATGATGTGATGGGTCACATATTTATTATGAATACTATATGCAATTCCTGCTACTACATCTCCCTAAAGCCTTCACTGTTTAAAACTCTGAGTATTTCAATACAAGTGGATGGCGTTTGCACAATACTAATCAAATAGCTGTAAACCTAATTAATTGTTATTGACAACGGCCATGTAGCTCTCATGTGGAATTATTCATTCACTCTTTTTTTAAGCCCTTTAGTGCTAAGTAGGGTCATGGGGAGACCAGCGCCCATCTCACCCAACTCTGGGCGAGGGCGGGGTATACGTTGTACAGCTCACCAGGCCATCACAGGGCCAACACTCACACAAATATTCACACTTACACCTAGGGGTAATTTGCAACAGCCAATTAGCCTACTGTGCATGTTTTTGGAATGTGGGAGGAAACCTGAATACCCTGGAGGAAACCCACACAAGTACATGGAGAATACAGAGACTCCACACAAAAATGCCCAAGCTGGGAATTGAACCCAGGCCTTTTTTGCTGTGAGGCGAACATGCTGACCGCTACACCACTGTGCCGCGTAGCGCGGGATTAAACTAGTGTAATTCACTGAGGGTCATAAATCAACTTCTAACAGAAAACATTTAATTTTATCAAATAATTTGTCATTATTTTTATTATTTTACTATTCTGCTTTTCGATGCAGTCAATAGTGCTGTTGTTGTTGTTGTTGTTGTTGTTGTTCCCCCATGGGGACTTCCAGGACCAATTTGCCTCTGGGTAAAATATTTAATATGCACATCTGCATGCCTACATTTATTATTTATAAGCTTTTTTTTTAATTATTATTATAAAGGACACTCATTGGTATACACCACTGCAAGGGCACAATACCCCACTGTAAACTGAACAAATAAAATGAAAAATCTCTTGGTACAGTCTACTCAAATCTATAGCTTTAACAGTCCTTTTACAGTCATCTGTTTCTTGAGATCTGTCATTGCTGCCTCCCAAGTAAACAACAGGAAAAGGTTTAAGGCTACAAGCTGCACATCATGAATAACCTCTGCACTGTGACTGAGGACAAGATAAACAGATGCTTCCCCTGGCTCTATTCAACGCTGCTGCTACCTCGTGCCGCTCATCATTTGGTGAGCGCGGGTGTTTTTATAATCCCACAGCGAGCATGTGTGTGGGATTTAGTGTTGACACACTGCCATGTCTGACCTTCCACACTTTTTGAGTGTGACTTTCAGCTTTAACTGACATTGGGTCAACAGCTCTACCCAGTCAACGTACATTCACTTTCAGACAACATGTGAACATAGAGGATTTCATGGTGGCTTAGTGGTTAGCATGTTCGCTTCATAGCAAGAAGGATCTTTGTTTGAGTCACATGGTCAGATAGGGTATTTCTGTGTAGAGTTTGGATGTTCTCTTTATACTTGCATGGGTTTTCTCGGGGTAATCCAGTTTTCTCCTGGAGTCCAAAGACATGCACATTACGCTAATCGAGGGGGAATGGTTTTGTGTGTGTGTGTGTGTGTGTGTGTGTGTGTGTGTGTGTGTGTGTGTGTGTGTGTGTTGGCCCTGAGATGGGCTGGCTGATGGAGCTGAGATAGGATCCAGCCTACCATCCCAGTAGGAGTAAGTGGTTTGGCAAATGAATGAATGGAGTTTAATCATCATTAATAGATACAATGACTACTCTAAAAGGCATTTTTTGCACTGATGCTAAATTAGGGTCATCTGAAATACTCCCAGTAATAAAGAAGTCAGCAGGACCCTAACAGCTCATCATGAGCTTAGACTCTCCCTGCAAACATTAATCTGCCTGGGAGTGAGGTCAGACGCAGGAAAGCTAGCTACAGGCACAGCCATTTCCCTCCATCTCACTCTGCTCTTCCCCTCCCATCTCAGAAAAACTGTTCGTATCCCTCGGCTTGCACACTCGAGCTCCAGCATGATCTCCACATCATCTTCATGTCTCAATGTCTAAAACTTTAGAGGGATGTGAGTCATGCTGTGACTGTATTGTACAGCTTTATAGAGCTTCAAATATCACATGTGAAGTCTGAACAGAACACAGAACACTTCAGTGGGAGTCAAGATACACAGCATGCTGTTCCATCAATATTTAGGGTTTGTTATTAAAGGGATCACGTCTCAAAGTAGGTCGCAGTGGACTGTGTGAATTAAGTTCTTTATAAGTGAAGCACTATCTTAATATTTTTTCTCTCTTTTATTAGTGAATGTAAATTAAGGTTTCAGACATTTGTAACAAATTTATGAAAACAATAAAATAAATAAATTGATTCTGGGAGGGTGGTATGGTGGCATGGTGGTTGGTACATCTGCCTCATAGCAAGAAGGTCCTGGGTTTGAGTCCTGTGCTCAGCAAGGTTTCTGTGTGACATGTACATGTTCTCGAATTTCATGAATTTGTATAAGGATAATAATAAACATTAATTTTCCGAACTGTTTAATCCTAATTAGGGTTGTTGGGAGGCTTGTGCCCGTCTCAGTCAACTCTGGGATAGCTCACCAGACCATCACAGCACAGAAACATGCTGATGGTTACGCAGCTTACTCTTGGCAAAAGTCAGCAATGGTTATTTTACATGCCTCGCACCACAGACAGTAAGAGACATGGCCGGCCTATGATAACCCAGTCAGCTGCCCTGGAGGGACAGTGACAACTGCTGAGAATGGGGTTTGAACTCCCAACCTTGGGATCAGTGATCCAGCACCTTAGCACCAGGCCACCACTGCCCTAATAATAAACAGAATAATAATATTTTGGCTGCTCCTGATTATCCCTAAGTTTGAGTGTAAATGGTTGTGTGAGTGTTGGCCCTGCGATTGGCTGGTGAGCTGTCCAGGGTGTATCCTGCCCTCACCCAGAGTTGGCTGAGATGGGCGCCAGCTTCCCCTTCACCCTAATTAGGCTTAAGTGGTTCATAAAATGAATGAATTTAAAAAAAATGTGCAGCTTTGAAAGACTTTTTGACAGAAATATGTTTATTTTTAATTTAGGTAATGAGTCTCCAGTGCCAGCACTTTTTATTAATAGATTTCAGAGGAACAGGTGTTTTTATGCGTTTCTCTGTGAATTGACTGGGTATTTGTGGTATTCACCGTCATAAAAGTCAGAATATTGAAGGCAAAACCAACAAAATAAAAGTCCCATTTCAATAAAAACCCAGCTGTTAAATTCTTATCAAAGAATTTAAAAGAGTTTCCTGTTCTGTTTATGGATTTATCAAAACATATTTGTTTTTCCTAAATGTTCTGACAACTATAAGCAGCCTATTAAAAAAGAGAGATTTCATGGAAAACGTGATGCTACATTTCCTCGGTGAAATCTCTGACCCACTGACCAACCTCCCTCCTTTGTGCAGCGGCCACCGAACTACACAACCGAAACTAACGCAGCAACAACAGAAAGGGAGGGTGACGGAGGTGGGAGGGGAGGAGAGGAGGGAAGGGGGCGGGAATCACGCGCTGCACGCGGCTGAGAGAATGCATCCACGTGAAGACGAAAAGGGGCGCGCGAGGGAACGAGGAAAGGATATCGCGCACGTGGGCGGAGCCTTTGCCTGTTTTTGTTATTTATGAAAAAGAAAAAAAAAAAAAAAAAAAACCCAAACGTGAAATTAGGGGGAAGGTTGGGGGCGGGTTCTAGAGCCGGGAGTTCTCTTCTGATTCTGCATTAGGCGGCACTACCCAGCGAAATTCTACACTCAGATCTATGCACTGCCTCGGATGACCTTCCTATTATTTACAACATATCAGATTTCTGAGCATAGCTGACATTTTGGGAGTTGGTTCAAGAGATGAATAGTGCAGCAATATCCAGTACTGCAGAGCTTTCTATTTTAATGGAAAAAATATCAAGACAGACAGCATTTATCCCTAAATCTATTTATCTATCACCCCCCTCTTCCCTCCCTCCCTCTGGGGTTGTCCCCCCTTGTGTGCAACTCCAAGAGAATCCTTCTCCCTCTAATATAAAAGTACCAACGTATAGTTTTCTTTGAGCCATGTTCCCTGATTTCTCCTACCATAGAGTACAGAGTACATACTTGTGCATCATAGCCTGGTTCAGGGTGCACTCTGCCCTCGCCCAGAGTTGGTTGAGCCAGGATTAGGTGGTTCAGAAGATGAATCAATTGGAATACTTTATTTATCCTGTGAAGGAAATTGTGTGTCCTGAGATAGCCTGGCAAGCTGTCGAAGGTGTACTCTGCCCTCGCGCGAGTCGGCTGAGATGGGCACCAACCTCCCCGTGGCCATAATTAGGATTAAGCAGTTCAGAAAATGAATGAATGAATGAATGAATGAATGAAAGAAATACATGGTACAATAAAATTCACACTACGTTGTAGTATATTTATTTTATCTGGAGTTCTGGTTTGAAACTCTTTTCTGAGCCCTTTCAGACCTTTCTGCATAATTTTATTCCGTCACACAAGAAACTATGCACAATCTAATTCTTTTTTCAGCTTTAATGCTTTCACTAATGCACCACATATTACTGTATTTTAAAAGGACTCATTCACTTCCCAGGCATATTACACCAGCATAAAATACAGTGAGTGTGTCATGGATAGCAATCAGAATTTCTGAATGAAACCTTTTGCTTTCTTCTGTACACGTGTTTCAATGACCCTACAATGGGTGCCGTGATATTTTCTACAAACATCATCATCTTTCCATCTATTTTTATTTCTTTTGAAATTGTGGGGCGGCATGGTAACACAGTGGTTAGCACGTTCGCCTAGTAGGAAGAGGGTCCCAGGATCGATTCCTGGGCTCGGGGTGTTTCCGGGTGGAGTTTGCATGTTCTATCAGTACTTGTATGCTGGTTTCCTCCTTCGGTCAGAAAACATGCACAATTTGCTGATTGTTGGTTCTGAATTGCCCCTTGGTGTGCATGAGAATGATCAGGTTGTGTGCTGGCCGGGTGAGCTGCTCAGGGTGTACCCCTCCTTCACCCAGAAATGGCCAAGATGGGTGAAAGCCTCCCCGCATCCCATATGAGAATTATGAGTCTTAGAAAATGAATGGATAAATAAATGGACTTTTACATGTTCTGTGATTCTGTGTTGTGCTGCTAAGTTATCTCGTTGCTCTGGTCACATGGTGTTGTTATTTTTATTATTATTGTAAATGGACACAGAAACAAAACAACACAAGACATGTGTAAGAGATACCAAGCATGTGAGCTGGGGCGGTGTTGTTGAGAAACCTTTGTACTCACACAAAATTAATACAAAGATAATGGAAGATGATACCTATCGGCTATTCATCAGTAAACAGGCACCTTTAAGGTTAATACTATCGTCCTATTTCCAGGTGAGTGGACACCCGTGATAACGATACCACCCCCATTACAATGAAAAGTCCCTTTAAATCTTTTTAAGCGACATCTGATTGCGTTTCATTCATAGGCAAGTCTAGATATCAAGTGTTCCCCAAAGTGTACAATAATTTCACGAACACTGCAAATGAAACCAGATATCAATTGGTTGATATAACCATAATCGTGAGCGTTCCATATTACTCCTCTGCCTGGCTGTGCAGTGCAACAATTGGGATTTTGGACTTGGGAGTGGCTTGCGTCAATATTAGTCTTTCTGCTTGAATCCATTTACACAACAGCAGTCCCATTCATAACAATCATGTGTAGATTTTGGTTTCTATAAATGATATCAGTTATTGTGATTCATTGGTCATATCGTAAGGTGTGGCATGTTTTCATGGCCAATATCTGTATCACATGGCAAGAGCAGGATTTCCTCAAATCAGAGGGTTAAAGAGGACACATGATGTTTTTATCACGGGCCCTAGAACGTGACCATAAGCTTTTGAACTGATAACGCTTCCCTCAGTTAGTAGACCAGTGCACTAGGTAAGCAGATCCTGCAGGGCTTGGTGGCCTTTGAATAACCTTCCGGAGGAAAGCCCTGTCCAAATAAGCTTAACTGAGTGAAGCTCCTATGGCGGACATTCAAGTAATATTTGTGTGTGTGTGTGTGTGTGTGTGTGTGTGTGTGTGTGTGTGTGTGTGTGTGTGTGTGTGTGATGGGGTGGTCTAATTAGTGCAGACAAAATAAATAATTAGTTTTGATTCCTTTGTTTAAAATGTTCTATTTAGTTAATTATGGAAATCACACACCTATGCTTTATTATCCTTATGAGGATCTTCCACTGGCATCATAATGTCATTATTACTATGTGAAGACCCAGATATATTCCAAATTTAAAAACTGCCCCCCCCACACACACACACACACACACCACGTTTGTCTAATGGCACTCACTATATCAGATAAGACTCTGTAGCAAAAATGGCCCTGATAAACAAACAGGTTTTTTTTTTTTTTTTTTTTTTCAGTTTACATCACGCCCCTATGATAGGTGCAAGCCAGCTCACCCTCCTGCCGAATCAAAAACACTTGCGCTTCTGGAGCGGAAGCGCGTGGCCTGCTCCACGTGAGTTTGTTTTCATGCTCTGAACAGGAAGTAGCATGCGCGCGTGCGCGTGTGTGATCTTCCAACGTTTCAAACCTGTTGAATTCTTTCAATCATTCACTCTCGCGTGTAGAGAGATAGGAATGCACCCTGAACTTGGTTGTTGCACCTTTCTGGGCAACGAAGCAGAACTGCACACTATCATTAACTTTACACACACACACACACATATATATATATATATATACACACACACAATAAACATAATTTCCTACAGGAGCATAAATTCACCTTATAATATTGCAGGTAAGTGAACAAGTAGACACCAAACAACTTGATGTTGTTGTTCATGAACATGCATATGGATGGACAGAAGACTTGACAAGTCAATAATTAATATAGCCTACAAAAGGCACTTTGTATGAATAATGTAATGCAAAACCGTTGACAATATTTTTGCATTCAATTTAAATTGAAACAATGATCATCATCATCATCATCATCATCATCATCATCATCATCATCATCATCATCATCATCATCAATACTGCTGCAATTCCTACTACCACTTACCAGGGTTGCTCTCCATCCTTGATGTCTTTTTGTCGACTGATGTCGTCCGGTTCGGATCCTCAGTGAAGAATTAAGGGAACGTGGTGTCCAATGCGTGCGCGTGTAAGCCGTAGGAAAGCGCACGCATGCCGATGCACCTGAAGGAAAATAAATCGGATTGTATACAAAGCAGGAGATGATTGTGCAGAATAAAGCGCGCGCTCGGTTCAGGTGCGCAGAGCTTTCTGCAGTGCCTTCTTTAGCCGGCGTATCAGGTCTGGCACGAGAGCCGTGTTGTGTCGGGAAGAATTCAGGAGAAATCTCGCCACTACACTGTACAGGGATTGACTGTCAAAACTTGAGCACCCCACCCTACCGATAACACCGCACACACCCCTCACACCTACATCCGGCCCGCTCAGGTACCTTGGATAGTGCCAATAAGGGGGACCCTGTTAAGAATGCGCGTGGCTCCTATAGACTCGTGTGTCCCTCCAAGTCGGTTTTGTCTCCCTGCTTTAGTGCAACACACCGAGCATTTTCATGTGCGCTGGAAGGGGGGTGTGGGGGGGTGGGATTAGATGCGCTTATTCGGAGCGCGGAATGAAAAGCCGCCTCGTGCATGTGCGCTCAGCATGTGCCGGAGAGATCACTGCCCTACTGACACACATTTTATGCAAAATGTTCAAGCGTGCTGCACAGAGACATGAGACAGGCAAAGGCGAGCACGTGGCACGGAGGCGGAGCTCACCGTGACCGCCGCGTTGCTTTCAAAAGGCATTTGCTGCTTGTCAAAGCACACCCCGGGGAGTGTCACGACTTGCAGGAAGCATCAACACTGATAGCAACTATTAAAATCCACAGACCGTTGGGAATCCTTGAAGATCGCCAGGTCTGGGTCACGTGGACCAACAACAACCGAATGCATGAAAATAGAGGCTGAAAACGACCTTTGGAATCAATTTCTCTCATTAAAAACAAACATTCTGGATAGAAATAATCTCATATAGCCTATGTTGAGTTACCTTGAGTGTCCTAGCAGGCTACCCAGTTGATACTGGCAGAGAGTTTAATCCTAGTTTAGGTTGAAAATTTATAAATTGTAAATAATTTCCATCCTTTATACAGACGAGTGTTAAAAATTGCATTGTATCCTATACATGGAGACACAAGAAGCACAACAAGGAAAAAAATTCGGACTAACAGCGCCCTCTGGTGGTTGCAAACCTGAAACACCCCCCCCCCCCCGCGCAAAATGCAAATACTGTACTATACTGTACTACTTTATACCATCCAAAACACATTGCTACTACAAACTACAAATTAGTATTAAAATAACAATGGTTTTACTAACTGTTTAAATGTGATTAAGAATTGCAGTCGCCTGAGAAAAAAGTCGGTTGAAATAAAAATCTAACACTGTAATGCTTATAACTCTCAGCTAGGGCTCGTGGTGACCTGGAGCTGAGGTGACAGATCACTGATTCAAGATCTTTATTGCCATTTGTGCTTTTACACACATAGAAATTCTTGTGCAGTCATGCAAAGAGTCATGTTGTGAAAGAAACAGGAAGTCTCAGAACAGCAAAAAACACATACTGTACTTCTATAAAATAAACACCTGTGTCCTATGTTTAAAAGGGACCTTACACAGGCCCAGTAAACTGATCCCAAGGTTGGGGGTTCAAGCCCCATTCTCAACGGGTTGCCACTGCCCCCCCCCCATTTCCCCCTCCCCCCAGTACAGGTAACTGGGATTCCATTTCCCTTCCCCCCAGTACAGGTAACTGGGTTGCCATTCCCCCTCCCCCCAGTACAGGTAACTGGGTTGCCATTTCCCCCTACCCCCACTACAGGTAACTGGGCTGTCAAAGGCTGGCCACGTCTTTCACTGTTATGGTGAGAAGCATGTAAAAGAACAAGACAAGAGCATGCTGCATAGCCGTCAGTGTGTTTCCGCCCTGCGATGGACTGGCCTGTACTCTGCCCTCACCCAGAGTTGGCTGAGATGGGCACCAGCCTCTCTGTTAGCCTATTTAGGATTAATTGGTTCAGAAAATGAATGAATGAATATTCTCAGCTATAAATAAGCCTACCATACTGGAAGGATACTATCAAGGCAGTATCTTTTCTACCTTCAGCATACATTTCTGGGGAAAACTGGAAATGCTACAAAAATGTGAGGCATACTATATTAATTTAAAGTGCATAACTGCAATGATCAGTCAGCACAAAAAGCTAATCACTTCAAGTTTCTAACTATTACTACTACCACAAACAACAACAACAACAACAACAACAATAATAATAATAATAATAATAATAATAATAATAATCATCGTCATCATCATTTTAAAATATATTGTTTTACTTGTGTGTTTCATAATGACATTGGGAATTTTGGACACACACAAAAAAAAAATCATTCATTTTCTGAACTGCTTAATCCTAATTACAGTTGCAAGTTTTTTTTTTACAGCCTTTTACCACAGACAGTGTGGGGCCGGTGATGTAGTAGTTAGGGTGCTGCGCTCATGATCGGGAGGTTGTGAGTTCAAATCCCACTGAGACCCTCACTGTGCTAAGACTCCTGGGCAAGGTCTCAATCACAAGTGTGCCTCTGTTCACCCAGCAGTATAAATGGGTACCAGTAAAAATATACTGGGAAGGTAACCTGCGATGGACCAGCATCCCATCCAGGAGGAGTTTTCACGCTACAGAAACCGGGGATAAGCACCGGCCTGATGAGCCACTAGGCTCAGGTGTAAAAACCCAACAGACTTAACCTTTTTTTACCTTACCACAGACAGTGAGAGAGAGACATCAGAGGCCGGGGGGGGGGGGGGGGGGGTTCAGGCCCCCCCACTTTTTCTCAACCAAAAGAATTTTTTTAAATATGTCTACAGACATCTCAACAAACATTTAAAATGCATAGTTTGTACAAGCATAGTATAAACTACATGTTCATCGTGTACCGTAAATGCTTATGCACTGAGTAATATAGTGGCTGCCTTCTAGGGAATGTACCGAAAAATGGCTTGGAAACATCAGCACAAGGATATAAGTCCTTGGTCCTTGGGTGCGTATACATGTATGAATGACTAAGATCAGAACATTACACACGCCTCGTTTTTCTAAACCAAAGTAAAGTGTTTCAAATAATCTAAAACTTCAAAATTTCCAGTTATCCCCCCACTTTTCAAATCATAAGGGCGGTGAACATGACCAGTTAACTGCATTGGGGGCAACAGCAGTGACAACCCATTGATAGAGGGCCTTGAACCCCTGACCTTGGGATCAGTAATCTTGAACCCTACCAGTGGGCCACTACTGCAACAAAAAGATTATTATTATTATTATTATTATTATTATTATTATTATTATTATTATTATATCCTTTCCACAAGGTTGTCACTGCCCCTCCAGTGCAGCTAACTGGGTTATCAAAGGCCAGCCATGTCGCTCACTGTCTATGGTGAGAGGCATATAAAAGAACTATTGCTGACTTTCATAAAGAGTAGGCTGCATCGCCGTCAGCATGTTTCTGCCCCTTGCTAAAGGGTTGTCTCAAGAAGGGTGTCCGACGTAAAAACCTATGCCAAATCAAACATGCGAATCATATGATTCAACTGTGGCGACCCCTGAAAAAGGGAAAAAGCTGAAAGGAGAAGGATAATAATAATAATAATAATAATAATAATAATAATAATAATAATAATGATAATAATAATAATAATAATAATAATAATAATAATAATAATTTGGCTCCAAGGTGTTACTGCATTTCCTTGTTTCAATTCAAGAGGTGACCGCTAGATGCCAGTATAATGCAGGAAATTACTTTCCCTTCAAGTTCTATCCCCGAGAAGCTCTTTTTGGTTCTTCACAGGCGTTCGATTGGCCATGGAAGTAATTTGGGGACCAGAAATACATGATTTAAATCACAGAGTCACGAAGCATGATGATCAAGTAGGCCTGTATAGACATTACTTGCTTGGTAAAGTACTTTGTTGTGGCCTTGATTTCACATGCAAGATCGTTCTATATTGTAAAATAAATATGATGGACAAGGTGGTTTATGGTGAAGTGGTACGGGGAAGGGAACATAATTCGAACACAAAGAACTCAAACTTTATGTAGTGTTTTAAGCATTGGCAGGATTAATTGGGTGTGATGATTACAGAAAAAGGAATGGTGCTTCAGTCAGCAGTTATGAAGCTCTATAAATGTGAACGACATATGCAGAGAGAGCATGTTATGGCAGAACAGGCCAGTAATTATAGTGTGTGTGTGTGTGTGTGTGTGCTTTGGGTGTTTGGGAACTGGAAAGGAGATGCTGCCAACACACAGAGAAATCACCTTGGGCCTCCGGCTAGATAGTCACCCATCAGCGTCAAGTCAAGTAAGTCTGCCATCTGTCTCTCACTCCATTTTTCATATTTTAGCCTATTTTAGTGTTCTGAGATGAAACAGATGCCAGGTTTGCTGACGCTGTTGGGATGGAGGATTGGATGCATTCAGGGAATGGGATGAGTGAGTAATGGCAAGCTGTGAAACTGAAAAAAAAACCCAAAAAATGGTGTTTTTAATTAGAGGAATTGCTTTTGGATTCTTTGTGATTTACTACGTCTTAAGGCTACAATCAGTGCGTTCTTGTTGAATTGCCTACTGACTGAAATCATTATTGGCTTGAATTGAGACTTGCTCTGATGGCCTACCGGTTCATTTTAACCACAGCCTGCTGTGTCTTGGTGTGTGTGTGTGTGTGTGTGTGTATGTGAAGCTTTGAATGGTAAGTATCTTGAGAGCATGCCATTTTTGCTACACAAGGGGAGTTTTATTTGTGGAGGAGGAGGCATGGAAAAGACGACCTTTCCTCTGGCGCTTGCAGATTTGCCATAATTACAGAATCACTTCCACATGTTGAACAGCCTGCTCCCCTTCACTAAATAGCTCACTCTCTTTTTCTTTCTCTTTTTTAACCCTCCCCCTCTCTTCTCTTTGAGCAGCCTCCCCCAATCTTGTCTGCATGCTGCTGCCTTAAAAAGGTACAGGTTTAATGAGAACATCCTGGTACTTTTGGCAGCTTTCTTCACGTGCGGTGATTCAATTAGAGCAGTGAGATGGGGGGGGCTTTGTATGTGCTGATGCGCATGCGCAGTGGGGGGTGGCGTAGTATGAAAAATCAAACTCAAGAAGGGGAAAAACAGCAAATGAAAAGAAGGGGAGAGTGTGGTTTTGGAGAAAGAGTTCAGGCAAGAGTGAGGTATCCTATGGGGGGGAGATGGGGGGAGTTGGGGGGAGTTGGAGGCAAAGAAAGCGAATGAAAAAAAATATTTTTAACGGGCGAGTTCAGAAAAGGTTCATAGTGACATCATGGCTGATTATGGCGGACAGGAGGCCTTTTCATTTGTTGGTTTTCTTAATGTACTTGTTGGCATCCTGATGCACTTTTCACACCCCTTCAATCTTTTCAACCATCTTTCAGTCTTAACCAGAGCTCCCTAACCTTGATCCCGAAGAAACCCCCAGCCTTGCACGTTTTAGCGTTTTCCTTGTACCCAACGCACCTCATTTAACAACCCCGCAATAGCTTAAAAACTCACTCACTTAATTGCTGTCCTGATTACTCCTATAAGGTTGCTGGAGCCTATCTCAGCCGACGCTGGGCAAAGGTGGGGTAACAGCTCTCCAGACCATCATACACACACACACCAATGGGTAGTTTTGGACAACCTCTTCTCCACCTTGTTCACCACTGCTCCTGTGTATTTGACAATCTTTAAGAATTTTAGACAGTCACGATGGTAAGGCAACACAGGATAGGTCAAGTTTAGGGAAATACTACATACAGCTCACACAGGCGAGGTCTGATGTGCCCACTTTGAGAACCATAGCAAGCCAGAGTTTCTGTCACAGGAGGACAGCTATCCTTTTCAGATCCCTCAGGCAGATGTGTGTAAATATTATAAAAAAGTAAAAACCAGGAAACCTCCTGGACCCGACAACATCTCAGGTCGTGTTCTCAAAGCATGCACTCAGAAACTGGCAGATGTCTTCACAGACATGTTTAACCCTTCCCTGCTCTTGTCTGTAGTCCTCTCATGCTTCAAGAGGAACAACATCATCCCTGTCCTTAAGAAACCTAATGTGAACTGCCTCCGTGACAATTGCCCAGTAGCACTCGCATCCAAGTAAGGTCTCTGGACAGATCATCTTGAAGAGCTTTGAGCGCACACTCAAAGCTCACATCATATTTTTACTGTTTGCTACACTTGACCATTTCAATTCGGCTACTGTTCAAACAGATCCACAGACACTGCAATAGCGCTGGCAATGCACACTGCTCTGTCACACTTTGACCACACGATCAGTTATATGCGGATGCTTTTTATTGACTACAGCTCAGCTTTCAACACCATAATTCCATCCAGGCCTGTCATGAAGCTCAGAGATCTATGCATCAGTGTCGTCTTCTTATGCATCTGGATCTTGGACTTCCTGATGTGCAGACTGCAGGCGGTGCGACTCGGCAGTGTGACATCCTCTCCACTGACGTTCAGCACCGGTCCTCCTCAGGTATGTGTGCTGAGACCCGAGCTGTATGGCCACACACAGCTCCACCACTGTGATTAAATTTGCAAACGACACCATCATCTGCTGAATTTCACACAGAGAAAGTCTCCTTACAGAGCAGAGGTGAGACCCCTGACATCATGGTGGCAGGACAACAACCTGCTGCTTAATGTCAGCAAGACTAAGGAGTTTATCATGGACTACAGGAGACTGCAGGCTGGAGGTCACACCCCTATTCATATCGAGGCAACAGAGGTGGAGAAAGACAGTTGCTTCAGGTTCTTGGGGATCAACGTTGGTGAGAATCATATCATGTGGGTGTGATCACAAAAGCAGTGAGATAAAGGCTCTTTTTTTCTTCGGCGGAAGAAGAGCTTTGACGTGGACTCCAGAATACTCGCCAACTTCTACTGATGCACCATCGAGAATATTCTGGCCGGCTGCATCACAACCTGCTATGGCAGCTGTAATTCTCTGGACCGCAAAGCTCGAGAGAGGTTGGTTGATCAGCACAACGCATCACCAGGACTGAACTGCCAGCCATCCAGGACTTCTACATACAGCTTTGTAGAAGGAAGGCCCTTCACGCTCCTGCCATTGGCAGATGGTACAGGAGCAATGGGGTTCACCACGAATCCAGCACTTCACCACTGGGCCACCAGCTGGCAAGTTTTATTTTTTCATTCTATTTTATCTAATGTTTCATGTGTAATACGGTGTTTTGTTTCTTAAGTGCAATATTGAAGGTGCTCTGAGGCCAAGAATTCCATCGCCGGTAGTGATCTTTCATTATTAGCTCTATATAATAAACTTGATGGTGTCATTTAAGTAGTCATTAGTAGAGGCATGGCTTCATTGAATGTCTTTTTGATTCCTGTATGTGCTTGTTTGTTTACAAAAGCTTGTGTCCACTGCGATGGCCTGGTGAGCTGTTCAGGGTGTTGGCTGAGATGGGCACCAGCCTCAATGTGACCTAAATTAGGATTGTGCATCTTAGAAAAGTGTAGCGTTGATGGAAGAGAAGTTTTTAAGAAAGGTGTTTAGCATCCATTCTAAGTACATGTTTATACCACACACTATACCAAATATCAGGTTGAAAGAGAGGGAGAGGTTGTTAAGCATTTATTTTCATTTATTATGATTATGATTTTTTTTTTTTTTTTTTTTTTTTTTTTGCTCCGCAAGGGAAATTTAGCTTTGCCTTTAATCTCTCCAAAGTGAGCATATACACCAGACATGTGAAATGGGAAAATCAAATTGGAGGAAAGCAGCCGGGGGTTTGGGGGCCGCAGGACAAAGAGGTTTTTTACTTTTTATAAATAGGCAGTTAAGTTACAGAGCGTGCAGTCCTAAACCATTACAGCCAAGAAAGAAGAATATGAAAAAAGAAATCTCACACATATAAAGAATATGCATAATAGTAATTGAAAATTTATTTCTGAAGACATGCATATCGTGTGTATTTATTTATTTATGTGTGTCTGGAATGAATCTGTAAATAAAATGTTGTGAAACCAACACCACTGACAAATGTATTAAACTGATCAGAGTAAAATGTAGAAATATCCATCGCCAATTAGCTTGATGTTAAAAATTCATTCTTACCATTTATTATTGTTTTCCACTTAAAACAATTCTGTGTGCAAGGAACAAATGAACTTGTATGGCAAACAACAAAATGTTTATTATATTTTTTATAATAAATCCTATAGGCTACAGAATGATGCACCAAACTTAATACTGAATGTTTATATCCTAAATGCCTCATTTGTCACTTTATGATTTTTGAAATACAGTATATAAAACCTTTGGACATGTCAATATACATATTACTGGTTGTTAAATTTTAACTTGGATCGAAGCATAATTTGTAATTGACGATAAATAACAAGATCATAAGTAACAATAAGTACAATTAGCATAATATTATTAATAACATTAACAAGTGGATCTAACTTAATTAGTAATTTATAATTCGTTTCAACTGGTTTTTGTTGTCTTAAATGTCCTTAATTTTTAGTGATATGATTGGCCAGTCTGGTTACGCCACCGCTAACATAAATCATTTCCTTTCCGCATAATGTACAATATGCCATTCCTGGCTCTTTCACTTTTTGTATCCATTCATGGAGATATTCACCGCTCAGACATTTTTTTTCCCCGAGCCAGTCCCATTTGCACGGGTTCACAACACCACTGTTATTTTCAATTTGCTAAATTTTTTTCTTTGATATCTTCACCGATTTTTCTGTCATTGAGCTGCCATTTTACACTTAACACGGAATATGTCCTTTTTTACCATTAAAGCCTTTAACGGCTTGCTGGACGGGCTGAAAGCACATGTCCATTTCTTTGTGTACACGGGGGTACTTCCGTTGTAGGGTGAGAAATGTAAAACACTCTCTGATTAGATAAATGCAGAAGTGTGGGCTATTATCCAATAAAAACGAGCAATACAGTGAATGTTTGAGAAAGGCAGGAAAATGGGAAACTCATGGAAAATCATCAATTCGCAGAGCTTGAAGGTTAGGCGCCTTGCTCGAAAGCACTTCAGCCATGAAGGTGGAGAAAGAGGAGGGGCTCTGTACCACCCTACATTGTTCTTGCTGGGATAGGAATTGAACGAACAACCTTTCGGTCCTAAATCTGTTTCTTTCAGTATTCGGCTACAACTTCACAGTTGATGGAAGTATTTGCAAGTTAAACAACTATATAACATAGACTAGTATTGTATATTCATTCTTTCATTTATTTTTTAAGCAGCTTAATCTTAATTAGGGTGATGGGGAGGCTGGCGGCAAACTCAGCTGACTTTGGGCGAAGGCGGGGTACACCCTGGACAGCTCGCCAGGTTATCACAAGGCTAACAGACACACAACCATTCACACTCACATCATGGGGTGATTTGAAATGGACAATTCTCCTAATGTGTGGGGCCGGTGGTGTAGTGGTGAGGGTGCTGCGCTCATGATCGGGAGGTTGTGAGTTCGAATCCCATTGAGACCCTCACTGTGCTAAGACCCCTGGGCAAGGTCTCAACCACAAGTGTGCCTCTGTTCACCCAGCAGTATAAATGGGTACCAGTAAAAATATACTGGGAAGGTAACCTGTGATGGACGAGTGTTCCATCCAGGAGGAGTTGGACTCCTAGTTGTTTCACGCTACAGAAACCGGGGATAAGCACCGGCCTGATGAGCAACTGGGCTCGGGTGTTAAAACCAGTG
Organism: Plotosus lineatus; assembly: GCA_024760905.1. Lineage (NCBI taxonomy): Eukaryota > Metazoa > Chordata > Actinopteri > Siluriformes > Plotosidae > Plotosus > Plotosus lineatus. The sequence continues at coordinate 51,853,358 of CM045731.1, forward strand.
CACCACTGCAGTATTGCAGTACTTACTTACTTACATAATACGTTTCTGGTAACGGAATTTAAAATTTGACTAAAATAAAAACACACTGCTCCTTTAACTATTAGCTGATTAGCAGAGCTTCATGACTTGCAGTGGGTGTGACAGAGCAGAGAAAGTACCAAACACTGCAGGTCAGTGGGTCCTTCAGGACCAGGGTTGGGAGCATCTTCTCTAAACACAGACTTATTGTGCATAAATGTGTATAATAACACACATTTTGGCACAAAGACAAAAATGACGTGATTTTTTTTTTTTTTTTTGGTTAAAATTATATTTGACATTAACCCGTGTGCATGGTATGCGAGGATAAATACCCCCCTCCAGTTTCCAAGCTCATTTTCCATTTTCCAATACCTCCTCTGTTACTTTCTGGTGTGTATGTTTTTACTTCATGACAGCTGGATTCCGAAAGTGTGCATTTTGCCAGGCGGTATGAATGAGCCCCTTGACTTCTCAGGATGAATGTCTAAACGTTAAACTGTGTATGTGTGTGTGTGTGTGTGTGTGTGTGTGTGTGTGTGTGTGTGTGTGTGTGTGTGTGTGTGTGTGTGTGTGTGTGTGAGAGAGAGAGAGAGAGAGAGAGAAAGCGAGAGAGAGAGAGAGAGAGAGAGAGAGAGAGAGAGAGAGAGAGACTGGTTGGCTGTTGGACGGGTGAATAAGTTTATTTGTGTATGTCTTTATTTTCTTACTTATATATAAGTGAGATTGGCCATGCACGCCTGCCTTGTGTACAGCCCCACATGACATCAATCATAACGGCAGGAACTAGTGAGCTCATTACAGGCACATCGTTCCTGATTACAAATTTGTCACGGCCGCCATCCCGTTCTTGTTTGTGGACGTTCAATAGGTTTCTCCCTTTGCTTTCCAAGCAGTTGATGGTGTCTTGGATGCAAATAAATACCCATATGTCTTTCCAGAGACAGTTTTCCTCTTCCAAATTCATGTACCCGTGCTAATTATCTGAGAGGGTCAAAAGTGTGACGCGGACAATATGAATGCATTAACAGAATGAAAGATGTTGGAAGGCATCGCTGGGAGTTGAAAGTCAATTTGATGGTACAGAATGGGAAGTGACCCTGATGTAATGAGGCCATCAGTGGAAGAGAGGACGGCAGAGGGTGAGACAGGAAGACAAAAGAAGTGAAGAGTACTTCAGAGGAGATAAGAGGATCTAGCATACAACAAATGTAGATATATATATATATATATGTGTGTGTGTGTGTGTGTGTGTGTGTGTGTATTTGATTGTGAAAAATACTGTACTAAACCTTATTTGATAATGCTAACTACACAAACTTACACAAATGATTGCTTTACCTAAGTAGCTTTACTTAATAACATAGTTTAACATAAGTGGCAGTATTCATCTTTAGAAGAACTGAAAGAGACAGATGGACTGACAGGAAAATGACAGGAACATGGAGGTAGTTGAAAGGATGGGAATGAAGACTGGAACACAGAGGGAGCGTTAACAATCAGGCAGGAAGCACACAGAAGCTGCCTGTTTTATAGAGAAGGGGGGGGGGGGGAGAAAGAGAGAGAGAGAGAGAGAGAGAGAGAGAGAATGGGGGGTGATGGTTGGAGATAGCAGTCTGATCTGTCTTCATTATCCTGCACTCGGCAGTCTCCCCGACACACGGATCATAAATCTCAGCCTCCAGCACACTCCACTGACTCCGAAACACAAACATTGCTAACCTCTGACCTTTCTACTACTTGGCTGCTACTGACACTGACATACACTGATGTAGACACTTGCTTGTACATGTTAGGCATTAAACACACAATATATACAATAATATTCAAAGGTATTAAATTCATGATATACAGTAGGTTGGCATTTTTTATTAGTCAAACAGCAAATCTCTGCCTGTCTTGCGATTGGTTTTTCTTTCCTCTTGACCTAAGTTTAGTACGATGTGTGAAGATTTCTTGATATCACCCCAGAAATTTCAAACGCACTCTACCTGGAGGAAAAATGTATACAGTAGTGAACTTCTCTTGAAATGTGGCTTCGTTGAACATTTCCTGTTGACTACATTTTGATGCCAACAGTACTGTGGTTACCCCCATTGTTGCCTCAGTACTCAAAACAGATAACTAGATTCTAATGGACGACGTAGGTTTAAAATTACAGTTTTTTTTGTAGCTAGGCATTTTATTATGTAACTTATTATACCTCTGTAATAATGTGAATAAGTGGTTATGTTTGGTTTCTGGTATTTTTGTGTTGATATAGGACTGTTTTATTGACATTCTTTATAATAACACTCTCGAGGTTGGATGATTGTCCCGTGTTCTGTCTGGTGTCTGCACGTGCACCCTACACACTGATATGTCACTGAGTTGTATGATGATAGGCAGCAAATTTAACATTAATAACAAGACTGTGACCCCAGAAAGGTCATACACCACTTCTCAGACTCGCACAGAATAAAAGCAAACATATACTCTATCAAAGGTAGGCAGACAGACTTGCAGGACACGGATCAAAAAGGTATCTTGCAGGAGCACTGCTTAAATCTATGTACGTATTTCACTTTAACCTGAATTACCCTGGTGCTTTTCAGCCACTATCTTACGCTGAGATATAGGAAGTGATTAACCACAGAAACATACATACCCAAACATAGTTTCACTCATAGGTATGAATGTGCGAGTGAATGTGTTTGGGTTAGCCCTGCTATAGACTAATGAGCTGTTCAGGATGTACCAGGTCTGACACAAGGGATTGGTGAACAGCGAGACATGACTTTTCAAGGGATAATATTATACAGTGAACCCTCGTTTTTCGCTGGGGTTACGTTCCAAAAAGAACCCGTGATAGGCGAAATCCGTGAAGTAGAAACCTTTATTTATTTTTTTATTTTTTTACAATCATTATACAATTAAATGCTCTATTATACATTGAAACCAAAGAACAAACCTTTTTTATAGGCCCAAGCATTTGTTTAACAAATAAGAGTACTGTATAAACGTTTGTTTGCTTTTTACAAATAACTACTGTACTGTCAAATAATAATTTTAATCATCAATGTGAACTAATTGCGGAGATCAGCACCGCCCCATTGCGACCCGAGTAATTGGATTGAATGGGAGAAAATGAAAAATAAAAGTACAGTCGGACAAATTGTGACTCACATGTACTGTTTTTACTACTTTTCTGACTGAGCCGCTGCATCCTGACTCCGCTCTGCAGCGTTTTCTTCTTCTGAAGCCCGAGGTGCAGGTGTGTTTTTTCGTGAGAAGAACATAGTGATAGGCAGTTGTTGACGCTCTTTTTTCTTCTGGGCAAAAAGAGACTTATACACAGACATGCCACCACCGATTATGTTGGAGAACTGTAATGAACGGCTCATCAAAGGGTCCCAATCGTGAGCTGCTCGCTGAAGTTCAGTGGCCATTCTCAGAATGGTTGCTAAGCGACCAAGTGTTAGTCCATCCTCCTCATCTTTATCCACACTTGTGTCCTCTTCTTCCTTTTCTCTTTCATCATCACTTGGTGGCTTTGTCATTTGGGCCAGGTCTGCATCGGTTAGCGGGCGTGCTTCAGCATCAATCAGTGCATTAATGTCATGCGAAGTCATGTCATTAAAGCCGTCTCCTCCAAGCTGTTTTTGCGAGAGTCACCACAGTATCTATGACAGAGTGATGGATCTCGTCGAGCGAGCCCCCGGTTGGGTTTTGCACTGCCTCTGGCCACAGTTTTTTCCAGCAGGCATTCAAAGTTTCAGTTTTCATCTCTTGAATGGCCCTCTGAATATTTTGGAGACATGATGCGATGGTGTATCCACGCCAGTAGTCCTTTAGTGAGAAGTCTTGATCTGAGTCCATAGCGTCAACAAGATGTTGCAGGGTGTTGCGTGTATAGAGAGCCTTGAAAGCACGGATGATGCCTTGGTCCATGGGCTGAATCAGGGATGTAGTGTTTGGCGGCAGAAATTCGATTTGCATACCATCATATACCAAATCATCGGCGTGACCTCCAGCATTGTCAACGAGCAGAAGCACTTTAAAGTCTAGTCCCTTTCCTCTCAAATAACACTTGACCTCCGGGATGAAACAGTTTTGAACCAATCCATATTGAGCGCTTTTGTCATCCAAGCCTTTGCGTTGTGCATCCAGTAAACGGGCAAATCATCCTTTTTTGTTTTTCAGTGCTCTGGGATTTTTAGACCTATAAATGAGCCCAGGCTTAATCATAAAACCTGCAGCATTTCCGCACATAACCAGAGTCACACGATCTTTTGGGCTTTAAATCCTGGGGCTTTGGCTTCTTCCTGCATGATGAAGGTGCGGGAGGGCATCCGTTTCCAAAATAAGCCAGTCTCATCCATATTAAAAACTTGTTCAGGCATATATCTCCCTTCCTCAATGATCGCTTTAAATGTATTGTTCACGAACGCTTCTGCTTCAGCGGTATTTGCAGAGGCGATCTCTCCGTGCAGAGAAACATTTTTAAGTCCAAAGCGTTTCTTAAATTTTTCAAACCAGCCCTTGCTAGCATTAAATGTGCTTGGTACTGCGTGAACAGCACTTGATGATGGCCCGGTATCTGCATCCTCCTCCTCTTCCCTGTCACTGTCGCCGTCAGCAAAGGCTTGATACAGTGTTCTAGCTTTTGTGCAGATAACATTCGTATCCAGCGTAATGTTTTATTCTCCAGTCATTAATCCACAAAGCTAATGCAGACTCCATCCTTACCATGGTCTTGTTGCGAACAGTTGCAACCCTTTTTGCATCTTTATTAAAACTTATTGCTGCTGTAGTCCTTATGTTATTTTCCTCCTTCTTTATAGAACGAACGGAAGATTCATTAATTCCGTAATGCCGACCTGTAGCCGCATAGCTTTTACCTTCCTTTAGCATGTCCAGAAGTTGAACTTTTTCTGCAATAGTTAGCATCTTCCTCTGCCTTTTAGGCCCGACCGCAGGTGCTTTTGTCGGTGCAGAACGTTTTGTCGACATAATGGGTTTTAGGGAGACTTGAAATTGCAAGAGAATTTGCACGTAGGGAACATAAATGGCAAGCTGTTTTACGTACGTGTACGTATTAAACCGCAAGCTTATTGACTAACACGTAGAGAAGAAGCAGAGAGACTGTTTAGCCAATCAGAATGCAGAACACAATGCACTATGCAAATCCGTGAAGTAGCGAGACCGTGAAAAGTGAACCGTGTTATAGCGAGGGTTCACTGTACAGTATTTGGCCACATAGTTTTAAATACACAACACTGCTACCCAAAATAAAAAAAATATATACACTGTGAAGAGTTAATCACATCTATTTTTGGGGTGCCACTGTAGCTGTAGTAATCTGATTAGAGGAGCAAGGAAGCAATCGTGGTGGTACTGGTGGCATCGGCATGCCCTTAATACCTTAACTAATTGTTTTCCTAATTCCTAATGCTGCGTTTGGAGAAGACTGCCTGGCAAAGATCGCAAAATGTAAACATGATCTGGAGAATCTCAGCGCTATCCTGGCGCTAATGGAGATCTACCTCCCTGAAAACGTTTTCGCCTGCCATAATCATGCCTACCTCACCATTCAATCAATAATTAACACATCATTATGATTGAGGTTTAAGTCTTCAAGAAATTAGATGTACAAGAATAACGTTGGGTTCAACTTCCCTTGACCAAAGATACCCCACCACCAGGCTGTGGATTTCTATCAATCGACTATTGAACATTAATATCTCCAGACAGATAAGACACAAACTCATCTTGATATCTCGAAATGTACTTGCTATGGCTTTCTCATACTCATTTGCCCATCGCATACTCATGTTCTATAATCACCATCTTCATCAACAAATTGCAATTATTTTTGTCAGTTTCAGTGCAACCAGTACTTCTGTAAAGTAAATTATGAACTAGTAGGAACATGACTTGTCAATCAATGTGTTCTTTGAATTAACTACCAATATTTTCCCTCTTCCTTTCTCACTTGAGCTAGAAGGCTTTAGCTTTTAGAGTACCTGAAAGATCATCATGGGTCCTCTTCTGTATGTCCATTTTTCTAGCCATTGATTGGCCGCTGAATGTTTATGCTACCCACCAAACATGAAAGCTCTATATGCACTCCAAAAGATGGACTCCATTTTAATAATAGAATCGTTAAGTTGTTAAAAATTGCCCACAAATGCTTCTACATACCTCCTTTCCGATATACCAATCCAATACCAATCAAAAAAAAATGTTTTCTGTCGTGACTACCTCTACCTTGCTTGGAATTTCCCCCACTTCCCTCCAATATATTCCATTCCCACCCACGAGCTATGTTTACCTGGCACATGACGGCTACCAAGTGGGAAGGCATGTACTTCCTCTGAGACGTATGAAACCAACCAACCATGACCTTTTGAACTGCGGTTCCTGCTAGACCACTGGGCAGCTGAACACACTTGGAAAATGGCACTACTGTATATCTTCCTTTCCTTCACATCACATAAATGCCCATGATTGGCTTTGGCCTCTGATTGGCAGGGAAAAGAAAAATAATATCTTTCCATTTTCTCTTGTGAGTTATGCATTGCTATGGTATTATCAGGTTTCAAACTTGAATAGAATAAACGAGTATGAACCGTATAACTCGTAGTACTACAGGGCAATGATAAAAGTTATGACAGATGTTTAAAGTGAACATTCTGTGTATGCAGTCACTGAAAATTTTTGTGGAATGACTCGCCAAACCTTCAGATGATTAAAACTTGAAATCCATTTTTGTGTGATGTCCTTGGGAACCATTAAAAAAATGAAGTCCTTTCGGCAGATACAAACGTGTTTCAATATGACTAACAATGTGTTTTTGTAATCACAAGTCAGTAACCTCCTTTTTTTTGGTTTGTTTTTGACCAACAGCCTTTCTGGCACTACAAAATGGGCACACAGGAGGTGGCACTGTGAAAGGGGAACTAGTTAAGGTGTGTCTTCGAACTGAGGTTTTGGGGTTTTAACCAAAATTCATTTCAGAACATCAGACTCAGGAACAGCCAAGGGCATACACCCAGAACCACAAATAGACCATCTACACTCAGTTCAGATCTAAACCATATGAGCTCATACAGAGAGTGGCATGTATATGCAGACACACCCTAGCTGCCATATCAGAGGGGACTTCTTATACTTTCAGGTTCCTTTTGTCTATAAAATACACTAACAAATTTTAAAATGTGCCAGACCTGTCTTCATCAAATAAATGTTGAATTACATACTCCTTTCCCAATAAGTGAACAGAGCCAGCCAAAAATATACATGATTCAAATGCTACTATTAAATTAATTTAAGCAGAAGTAATTCCATTGTAAAAGCTTTATCGGATGAAATCAAGTGAAGTCATGCATTCATATGGAAACTAGTTTTTTTTTTAATCCTAAAACATTTAGAAAAGGTTTTTTTTTTGTTTATTTCCAATATATTATGCATGTAGGTTTGCTGGTGACTAATGCAAGGTGCTGTCCCTCCTAAAATCTGGTCAGGCACTTGACACATGACTAAAGACAAATAGTTTAGTAATAAAAGTATTAAGAAGCAAAACATCTTATTATACCTATATTTGCCAGTATTAACCAGAATGAACCATTTCCATTAGATACTGGAATTGATGCCAGTGTAACTCAGCATAAACAGAAAACATTAGCCAATTGGCAAAAAGCAGCTAAAAACACTTTTTTAATTAGATGCAGTTCATTCCTCCAGAGAGAACAGGAAACAACTCATGAAATGATGCAATGATAATTATCCAGGAAACAATAAGAAAGTTATTGTATTCAACGGCATAACACAAATTTCCAAGTTATGAAGAGTAATGTGTTTCCTAAATGTATCAGCTGTTTTTTCTTAATAGTTTGAAGACAACCAAATATGAAGACCATTATTATTATTATTATTATTATTATTATTATTATTATTATTATTATTATTATTATTATTATTGTTGTTGTTGTTGTTGTGAATAACAATATTACTACTACTACTACTAATAATAATAATACAAAGGTGCTGGTCTTTATGAAAGGAGGGGGTTATGTTTTTATTCATCTGGGTTTATTTTAGTTTTTGTTTGTTTGTTTGTTTATCTGTGTTCCCATCAGTTTTGGACAGGATAAATATGACATTTTTGTGATTACTAGCTGATCACCCAAGAATGTGCACATTAAATTTTGTAAGAATCAATGTGCTGATGATATCTTATAATGGGTGAAATGTTAAAAATGTTAAAAAATAATATCTTTGCCAGAGAATATCCGATTTTAATGAGATATGCCCTGCATATTCAGGATCAGAAGCATTGATGTCAGACTTAATTTGATCAGGATCTGATACAGACTGCATTCTTCACATTAGGAAGAAACGGACAGTTAACTTACAGTTGTGTTCAAAATAATGGCAGTGTGTTTAAAAAGTGAATAAAGCTCAAAATGCTTATAATAGATTTTATTTCCATACACACAAATGCACAAGGAACACAACACTCTATTACAAATCAAAATATCCAGAAAAATATGCCAAATTTGTGTTATTAAGACATTGAAGAAAAGTGGATATTAGAGAGTTCACACACAGAAAAAAAATCTGCATCTGCTTTCTTCTTTACAAACATTCACTGTATAAACTGTAAAATGTAAGATTTTGTTGTTTTCCTTTGAATTACTGAACTAATATTTAGTTGTGTAATCACTGTTTCTGAGACCTGCTGTACACCGCATGTAGTTGCATGGAGTCAACCAACTTATGGCACCTGTGAGCAGGTGTTCCAGCCCAGGATGATTGGACTACATTCCACAGTTCTTCTGAATTTCTTGGTTTTGCCTCAGAAACTGCATTTTTGATGTAACTCCACAAGTTTTCTATTGGATTAAGGTCCGGGGATTGGATTGCTGCCCCCTTAACCTCAATCTTGTTGGTCTAGAACAGTGGTTCTTAACCTTGTTGGAGGTACCGAACCCCACCAGTTTCATATGCACATTCATCAAGCCCTTCATCAGTGAAAAATAAAAATATTATTTTTTACAAATTCAAGACATAGGTACTGTTGTGTTCTTGTATTCCCCATCTCCATGCAGTTTCACAAAGTATTCCTTTAGTTTTGCCGGTGCGAGACTAGAGTTGCTCAACTTGGCATTGCAAATCATTCAGATAGGATGCTGAGTCCCATCACGTTCCGTGATGCATGTGAATCCATGCTGTATATATTCGTCTGACCACTTTCTTTTTTTGCTCGACATAGTTAGTAGGGATTAAAATATTTCGAAAAAAATCTCACGACTTCACACATTGACTACTGAGCATGCTAAATTCCTTGCGGCACTGATTGGCCAAGCAATGTAACGTGATCATCTGCAGCCAGTGATGGCCAAGCGGGGCGTGTCATCACTAATTGACATGATGAGTCAGGTGTGTCTTGACCCCCGTGGCAGAGGCTCCGCCGAACCCCCGAGGACCGACTCACCGAACCCCTAGGGTTCGATCGAACCCAGGTTAGGAACCACTAGTCTAGAACCGACGTGCTGCCCATTTACTGGAGTGCTTGGGAAACATCCCCATATCATGATTCCTGCGCCACCAGACTTCACTGTCTTCACAGTGTACTGTGGCTAGAATTCATTGTTTTGGGCTCATCTGACGAACTGTCTTTGGCCACTAGACCCACAAAGAACAATTTTATCAGTCCACAAAATGTTCCACCGTTTCTCTTCAGGCCAGTCAATGTACTCTTTGGCGAAATGTTACCTCTTCAGCACGTTTTTTTTCAACAGTGAGATTTCGCGGGGCTTCTTGTCGATAGCTCAGCTTCACATCGGCATCTTCTAATTGTAACAGGACTCACAGGTAACTTTAGACCATCTTTGATCTCCCTGGAGCTGATCGTGGGCTGAGTCCTCGCCATTTTAGCTCTTCGTCAATCCTTTTGAATGGTAGTTTTTCACTTTTCTTCCACTTCTTTCATGTTTTGGTTTCATGTTTAATGTTAAAGCATTTGGATTATTTTAGCTGAGCAGCTTCTCATTTTCTGCAATTCTTGATGTTTTCCGTTTTTCTGATCAACTTTTGAATCAAGGTATGCTGTTCTCGTGAACGATGTCTGGATTGACCCCTTTTGCTCTCGATTTAAGAGAGAAAAGCTCCAAAACCAGTATGTACTACATTTGCTGCCTTCCTTCCTTAAATAAAGGCAATACAGTAAATGGCACCTGTTTTTGATAGAATGAATGGCGTCACCAATTGAATTCCACATTGCTATTATTCTCAACACACCACTTTCAATTAATGATTCAATTACACATAATCAGCAGCATGTATGTCATGACTGTTGGGTCTGTTGGATTCTATTACGCGAATAAACCTGATAGTAAATTATTTGCCATGTAGAAATATCATTTCTACCAAAAAACTGATTGATCAGGTTATTGATATTGTTTTGAACACATTAAATTCAGATCTGGAAATACCACTGGATCAAAAAAGACATCACCTTGCAAACATTTTCTTGACAATTTAGGTTTAGATGGGGCTTACTGGGCTTGGTGGAGGTTTGCGCTCTCCGAGGGATCTTGTTTGTATAACGATTGTACAACTTGTTTGTACAACTTCTCAAATGGAAGTTTACTTTGGGCAAATCCTCTCAAACTGCTGAATATCACAGAAAGAAAATCTTTGACATTTTATTTGGTCGGTTGTTAATACTGTATGTCCACATTTTTCTCGTTGAAGCAGCTCAATTGTTTGGTTTGTATCAACTGTTACCTCTGTATAACCCTATGGAACCTCATGCCTGAAATCCAAATATGTTGTCCATATTGTACAATAATACCCAGTGGACACTCTGCATTTAAGCCCCTGGTTTCCTCTACAGGATATGGTGTTAGTAGCTGGTGTTAGAGGAATACTATGGTGGACTCGTATGACGGAGGGGGAGGAACAGCCCGAGGCTTCAGTCAACTCTGACTCTGTGCAGCACTTCTAAATGAGTTCCTTATTGCCATCCAAAAACCAGCCATTGTTCAGTGTTTGTCAGTTTCTCCGACAGAGGGAGATTGAGGTGAAGAATACGAGAGGGAGACAGAGAGAGTGAGAGAGAGAGAGAGAGAGAGAGAGAGAGAGAGAGAGAGATTTAAAGAAGAAAAAAAGTGGAGTTAGAAGACAGAATAAGAAGTGTAAGTCTCTTTTTCCACCGTCTAGACATTTTGTGTCTTGTCAAAAAAAGAAGTGCTGTTTATTTAAAGTCACATGATGCAGGCTGCATTTATGATTCACAGAGCCTAATTATTTCTCACCGAGAGCCACAGGGAGTGTGTGTCCGTCGAAAGAGAGGGAGGAAGAAACGTAAGAGAAGGAGGGAGGGAGAGGGAAAGGGAGAAAGAAAGCAAGAGGCAGAAATGAGCTGGCTTGTGCTCTGCCTCCACAGCTAATGGGACCAGGACCGACAAAGAGCGCACTCGCGTCCTCTCCTCACACACTCTTGTCTCCTCCTTCATCCTGGGTGAAGCTGGGAAACTTTCTTCTGTTCTTCTAGCCGCACGCAAGTGGGTGAGTTTGGCTTTCAGGACTCTTTCTAAACAATGCCTTTGTATCCCCCCCTCCGGACTTCCTCGGTCTTTTCTGATGCGAAAGTTGGAAAAAGGAAAGAAAGACATTTTTAACTGAAGCTGCACTACTGTCCTCCTTAATTGAAGACAGAGATTGAGAAAGTTGAGGGAAGGAGAAGGAGAGCAGAACCAGTTTCCATACTCCGGGACCAGATCCTGATACAAATCCAGCTTTCCACTCATTGATTTGTATGAATAGCGCAATAACTGCACATGTCTGCTTTTTCATTGGCCTTGGTGTTGATTTGTTTTAACAGCCTTTAAAAGAGAAAAGGTGAGAGTCATACTCCCAGTGTCCTGATACAGATAAAGGGATACAGAATCTTAGTATTGGTTCCGGCTGTGAAGAAACCATTCGAAATATGCGTTTGTTTTTACACAGCCGTCACCCTGCGTCTGTTCGCGTCTAGAAAAGCATTTTGTCCGCAATCCTGTGATTGCGGAATGTCTGTAAATCTCACCACCGTCGCCCTGTCAATGTAGCTGGCAGACAGACTGCGCACACACAGCCAGGTGAGCAGGTTCCTCAGCACCTGAGTCACATTGCACAACCACCGAGAGACACGGTTTGCCTCAAAACTGCAAAGACAGATGCTTGTGAGCGTTAGCGCATGACCAGGTGGCGCCACTGGGATTTTGATGTCACCTGATAAGCCGGATCTTTACAGGTATACGTTGTGATGTAATTATGAAAGGGTGGCGTTAATGATTTTGAGAAATATTTAAAGGAAAATTTATTTTGAATTCATGTCTATCTATCTATCTATCTATCTATCTATCTATTTATCTATCTATCTCTCTATCTATCTATCAAAGATTTATAATTTAATTTGATGGTAGTTTGTCTTGTTGATTGCTTACAATGTGTCATATATTCAGAAATTGAATGTTGGTATTTCACACAGTCCCACTCGATGTTTATTTTTAATGTGTGACAACATGATAGCTAACACATCCAGGAACAATCTGGGCTGAGGAGGAGCCTGCGATGCGAACAAATTGCAAACAAGCGGTCCATCAGTTTAGTCCCACATACTCAAGTGCACATACACACACACACACACACCCATACAACACACACACACTCCATACAACACACACACACACTCCATACAACACACACACACTCACACACACACACACACACACACACACACCCATACAACACACACACACTCAACACCCACTCACCCATACAACACACACACACACCCATACAACACACACACACACACACACACACACACACACACACACCCATACAACACACACACACACACTCAACACCCACTCACCCATACAACACACACACACACACACACTCCACACCCACCCACCCATACAACACACACACCCATACAACACACTCACACTCAACACCCACTCACCCATACAACACACACACACACACACACACACCCATACAACACACACACACTCCATACAACACACTCACACACACACACCCATACAACACACACACACACACACACACACTCAACACCCACTCACCCATACAACACACACACACACACACACACACACACACACACACACACACACTCCACACCCACCCACCCATACAACACACACATACACACACACACACACACACCAATACAACACACACTCTCTTTCTCGCTAACACAAGCTCAGTTTCTGACTTTTATAGCTGGAATGCCCCGGTCTTTTTCCGTTCCAAGCTGTTTACATCTCTCCGATTAAATATGAGTTTACATGAGCAGAGACAAAAGAGCCTGTCACAAAGAAAAACAAACAATCGTCCAACCAGATATTCACGTTCATGTTTCAGGCCTGGACTATAATGCGCCTTCTCACCCCTGCTTAATGGAACAGCAGACATTCCTCAGCTGATTGTGAATAAACAGATTAAATATAGCATCGTCAATTGCATCCATTCATTTCCGCTGGCGTCAAAGAAACAATAACTAGGATACTTTTGTTCTTTGTCTGTGTATATTTATGTGTGTATACATATATAGTATATATGCACGCACACACATTATAATATGTAGGCGGGATATTAGTGTAGTGCTACAACTGCCTCACAGCAAAAAGATCCTTGGTTCAAATCCCAGGCTCATTGAGGACATTTCCATGTTGAGTTTGCATGTTCTCCTTGCGTTTGCATGGGATTCCTCACAGTAGTCCGGTTTCCTGCTACTGTCCAAAGACATGCACATTAGGCCAATTGGCAGTTTCAAATTAGTCCCAGGTTTGAGTAAGTGTGAATGGTTGTGCGTGATGATCTGGCAGGCTTTTCAGGTTGTACCCTGCCTTGGCCCAGTGTCGACTGAGATTGTGTTTTACCTTTGTAGCCTTTTGGGTTCGTCAAATCATTTGTAATTCACTTGTATAGGTCAAGAAAATCAATCTATACATATCTATCAGTGCTTCTCAAGTATTTTCTGTGGCGCCCCGCTTGGAAGAAAAAAACAATTCACACCCTTCACCACCCCGCGAGCAACTATAAATAGTATTATTTGTCCATAAAATTGTTATTAGTACCTCTCTGCATAACATTGTATCTTTATTAACATTAAAAATGAAATATAGTTAAACTTACACCAAAGAAAACCTTCATGAACATTGTTTTTTAATCTGCAATTGAAATGATTTAAAGTGCACCAATGTGCTTGAAATAAAAAATTACATCCTTATTTAAACTCATTCAACTTGTTTATGTCTTAATAGCTCCATCTCTCTCCACCTTTCTCTTCATTCCTGTTAGAAATTTTTCCGTGTTGTTTCTTGAGGGGTTGTTTACTTCATATTGTTTGCTCATGCAAAAAAACCGCTACACCATAGTGCGACAATGAGAGTGCCACTGCCAACTAGAGGAGTGGAGGTGCAATTACACTTCTCATACACAATTCCAAAAAAGCATGTTCCCCAGGGTCATATGTGCTCCACGTATATATATATATATAACAATATATATATATATATATATATATATATATATATATATATATATATATATATATATATATATATTATTTAACATCATGGTATGAACCAAATGTACCTACATGGACAGGAAGGTCTTGCAGTTTGACCTTGCTCGGGCTATGAGGAGAACTATTTTAATTTAAGAAATGTAATAATAAATTTAAAAGTATGAAAAGTTTCCTGTTGATTGCTATGCTTAAAGGTAAGATGATGTTCTGGTGTAGCATAGCATCAAATGACAGTTCTGAGCATGTATGGTAAAGCAAATATGTGTGCATAGACTGTAGAGATATGGGTTTGGGGCTTATTAAAAACACACAAGGAAATAATTTTACCTTCTATGAAAATAAACCTTCTTTGTCAAAATCGCATGAAAAAATTGAAGCGTAAGTGTTTTATTGCAGGATCTTCCCACCATGTGAGGGTCTTATCTCTTTTTTCACCCTGTCAAAAATCTGTCCTCAGGCCAATGAAGTGTTAAACATCAAGGAGGAGCCAGACAGGTGGTTTAAGCGCAAAATGAGAGATGGGGCAGGGAGCAAAGGAACAAGACTGGTTGAACCCTATAATTACATAGGAAGCTGTAAGATCACTATTTCCCCTGTATATTTTTGCAGGTGTGTAAGGATGTGTGTATGTAACGCTTTGTGTGTCACGCAGCGTGTGCGCATGTCTCTATGTGTTTGTGTGAAAGATGAACATCTGCTGTTTGAAGAATTGTTGTTTTTTTCTTTTTTGGCCTGTGTGCGCTTGCATGCATGTTAGGACTTATATTAATGCGCATATAGTGTATGTGAGTGTGTGTTTATGCTCGTGAGCTACTGTAACGAGAGAGGCCTAATTGTTTGAATTAATAAAGCGAGCTGCTATGAAACAGCTAGCACACACACAAAAAAATCAGCTCAAGTGAGGGGAACCCCCCCCCCCTTCTGAATTTTTGATCCATGGCTGCAGTCAGAGTGGATTTATTTAATGTTTTTTAATATCGAACAAGTGACATACAACCTATCTCTGACTTGCAAGTACTAATTTAATGTTTAGCTGTACAGTATACATCATAAGTGATGATCTATTGGGGCCAGACTCTAGACTAGGGGTCACCAACATGGTGCCCGCGGGCACCAGGTCGCCCGCAAGATCAACATGAGGTGCCCGCGGGCCTGTTCACTGCTATTTTTAGACCAGTCCCGTGGCTCCATAGTGCCACTCTCCATTGAGCTACATCTAATTTTTTTTGCTATTTTTTTAATCAAATCAATATCTTCACATAGATGAATATCATTAATTATTAATAATAACATAAAATTATAGGTAAATTGAGCAAATTAGTTATTTCAGGAGTGTGTATCATCCTGGTAGCCCTTCGCATTAATTGGTACCCAAGAACTAGCTCTCAGTTTCAAAAAGGTTGGTGACCCCTGCTCTAGACTCTGTGTCCCTCTGTCACAATGTCCCAACAATGAATCATATTAACCCCACCGACACTGTGATGATATAAAAGACAGTGGGCTACCACCCTGGAACATCACACCTGCAGAGCTTTATGCACTGCCTCTGGTTTAAACCAAGCTCCACAAAATTTAGCTTACTAATTTGTCCCATTATGTAATTTGCACTTTGATTGGAAGATCTCAACAGGGGCAGTGGTGGTCTGGTGGATAGGGCGCAGGATTGCTGATCCTAAGGTTGGGGGTTCGAGTCCCCACAGGGTTGTCACTGTCCCCCCAGTGCAGCTAACTGGGTTATCAAAGGCGGGCCATGTCTCTCACTGTCTATGGTGAGAGGTTCATGTAAAAGAACCATTGCTGACTTTCGTAAAGAGTAGCTGCAAAGCCATCAGTGTGTTTCTGTCCCTTGCTAAAAAGGGTTGTGACAGGAAGGGCATCCGACGTAAAACCTATGCCAAATCAAATGTGCGAATCAGATGATTTGCTGTCGCGACTCCCGAGAAAGGGAAAAAGCCAAAAGAAAGAAAGAAAATTGGAAGATCTCAACAGTTTACTCCTATTCTCATCTCCGGGGCATTTATAGAAACAAATAAATGAGGTGAAGTGAGGATGTGTTCCAGATGCATCAATGACATTAAACGAGGGAGTGACAAATACACATTAAACCGAGAGAGTACATTATATAGAGTACATTATTTATTAGTTATTGAAGCTTCTGGATAAAAAGAAATCAGCCCAACCCTATACTTTTAATTATACAAACAAATCTGGGTTTATTTAAACGAGTCACAACCCTAATTACAGATTTTATGTCAATGTAGCCAAAAGTATAGTGGCTAGCACATCCGTCTCACAACAAGAAGGTACTGGATTTGATTCCCAGCTCGGTCATTTGTGTGTGGCGTTTCTCCCCATGCTTGTGTGGGTTTCCTCCGGGTTCCTCCGGTTTCCTCCCGCAGTCCAGAAACATGCACAGTAGGCTAATTGCCTGTTCCAACTTACCCCAAGGTGTTAGTGTGTGAATGGTTGTAGGAGTGTTCGCCCTACGATGGCCTGGCAAGCTGGGTTCATCCCGCCCTCTACAAGAGCCAACTATGGGCAATAGCCTCTCCATGACCCAAATTAGGATTAAGTGGCTTAGAAAATGAATGAATAAATAACGCAAAAAGTGAAAAACTTTCAGAAGAATCGGCCAATCGGAACTGTCAGTCACACTCATGTTCACAAAGTTAAGCAAATACATGCAAAGTAAAATTAACTGGAGTCAAAATGTAAGTCTATGTAAAAGCTTTACATTTTATTGAAACAGTTAAATGCTAATAAACAGATAATAAGTCTGTTAGCTGTTCACAGTTGCTCGCAGGCTAACATTACTGTAGCCTTACTAGCTTAAAAGTTATTTAAATGCTTACAATGAGCCTCTTGTATCATGACTGTAGTTATTTTAGTAAGGTATAAAAAAGGTTCAATTGCTTAAGCAATCTGAATGGGGGGGGGGCATGTCAGCAAAGATGTTAGCAGTAAATAAGATGTAGGAAGCGTAGAGGGCATTACACAAAGAGAAATAATGCATTCAAAGCTAATGAACTAATTTGTTATAATAATAATGTTCTTCTTGAAGTTCCTTCTCATTTTCAAGAGTTTTTGAATAATCTCTTTTTTGCTTTCCTCCCTCCACTCCGACAACCCCCTCCACACACACACACACACACACACACACACACACTTCTGAGGTTCAACAACACATCATGGAACGCTAATGCCGGTGGCTTCAGTTCCAGCCACTTGGTGCTTGACTTCATTCCTCTCTCTCGTCACCTCTCACTCCATCCGTCTCTCTGTTCTAATCGTCATGGCATGCATGACACATGTATAATTTGGGTGGCTGTGAACAAAATGTAGTGCACTGGCTCATCCTGCTCATGTTTTGTCTGATTCCGTTTACACGATTTGAGAAATGTGTTAATTGACGGATGAAACGCAAATCATTCATCTTAAAATGACAAACATCTCCCTCCCTGCGTCGCTGCAAACGGATACAAAGTGTGCAAATTGCTTGTTGTGACACCTATTGGCATTCGAAAAGGCGCAGACAGAAACAGAATCTCTCACGCAGGTGTGTGATTACAGGACCATTTATTTAATTCTTCAGCTACTTCACTTCAGAAAGAGGGATTCTCAAGTGACACGTTACGCATGGCAGGTGCTGGGTTACAGTTTGGTGATTCCAGATTGCAGGATTATTCCAGAGTTTTTGGTTTGAAGGTGTTAGGGATATGCGTCTGCTTTCAGGATGGGTTTCAGCGCATGAGGCGTGCCAATTGGAGATGTTGGTTTTCTTTTGATGGGATTAAATACTCTGGAGTGTTCTAATGGTGTTGTCTTTAAGACAAGTCAGATGACAAGTGCAAAAAATACATATACAGGAAGCAAGGAAAGATGGAGGGGGGGGTGAATGAAAAGCAGATATGGGGAAAAAAAGAAAGAAGAAAACACAAACTTTGTTTCTGTGTGTGCAAATGTGTCTTGTCTGGCTCCTGCTCCTCTTCCTCCTTCTCTCCATTCCCCATACTTTGTTGTGATGTTTGCTTGTTGCCCAACTCGTGACCACCCGAACCCCTCTTCGCCTCAGGGTGTCTCTGCAGCAGCCAGAAATGTTTTGCGCAACACTGCTTCACATTCAGACATCTTTATTCAATTTGATCCACATGCATTTTTTTTTTAACAGGACGCCGTGGCACACGAGGCCGGTGTGATTTCACCCCGCTCTCATGCGAATGTCTCCCTGGCAAAAACATGGGACACAGATTGTTTAACCAAAAAGAGCTGGGGATATAAACAATACCTCGTTCACACGTGTTCACCATCTCATACACATGAAATAAATATAATTTATTTTAATTCCAAAGTAATTGGTTGCAACAATTCCTCAGCATCCACATCCGTTATGTGCAGCTAGATTTTGCTGATTCTTTGGTCTTTCTTGTGCAATTTGCATTCGAGGCATGTGTTAGCACAGAGAACAGGAGTAGGCAAGTTTTACCGTAGAGCGTTAGAGAGGAACATCAAGTGTGCCAGTCATCGTTAGCAATTTCACCACATTCCTTTGACACTAAATGATTTCTTTCAAGCTGATTCAAACATTCACTTGCTGTTGTGTGTAGTGGAACAACTTTGAAAGGCAAGCCTTCCAAACTCTCCAGTTACACTGGAGCATTATGTATATTTTCATTAACGGGTGGTTTTTACTTACATTTTCAAAGTTGCAATCTGCAAATCTATTTAATAGTTTGAAAAGACTGCTGTTTCATTCTTGTGAGTGCAGGAAATTATAAGAATAATGTTAATTCATAACGATAATGGCAAAAATAACAGTATACAGATATTAAACTAAAAAATCAGATATAAACAACTGAACTTCGAAATCCACATAATACATCAGACAAACATTGACTGAATTACATGAACAAGTATAACCTGTTGTTTACTCGCATGCAAATTATTTCCGTTTTTACTGTTGCATACACACAGCATTTTGTAGTACACTGTTGCCTCCTTGTGGGTGGATATACTGTTTGTTTGGTTTTTTTTTCTTCACAAAGAATCTTCACCTGTTTTATATCCTGTTTAACAATAATCACAAAAACGAATGAACGATCTTGTGCATGAATGTGCTTTAAAGTGCAACCCCAAGTTGGGAAAAGTCATAAATCAAGTCGTAAGAAGCAGAAGAAGGGATACAATGTCAAGAGAAATAAATAAAGCTAGCAGTATTTATGAACATCATGGTGCACAATGCAGGGATCATTGAGAATTATGGTATGTACAGGAGTAAGCAAATGGTTTCAGAAAGACATTGGGGCTGATTCCATTTTAAACTGTATTTCATGTTTACTTAATATACCTGGTAAGTGAATGGGCCTCTTTGACTTTCACTGTATGCCCCAGCTCATGTTTTCTCTCTCTTATTTAACCCAAACGAATCCCAGTCTCTAGGCTGCGGTTAGATCTTTTCCTAAGAATGTCCCTGATGAAAAACAAATGTGGAAATTTAAAGCCGGGTATATGATCCATATATTTAAGAGTATAGTATGGAAATAATCCGAGAGAACTAGAGGAGGCAGGAAGTGACCCCAAAAGCCACGAGTTGTATCACCAGATCAAGATGGGTTCACATCGAGAAACTCTACTCACCCTCATTTTTTCCTCCTGACATCCTGTTATACCCTCTTATTCCTCTCATTCTTTCTTTCTCTCTCCCTCAACTCTTGGCTGTGGCACCAATGGCTAATCCAGCGCTTAAATCTCAAGTGGTTATTTTAGCCAGGGAACTGTGTGAGAATAGCTGTACACGAGAGACACCCGATCCCAAGAGAAAAGGGACACTCGACTTCAGAAAACCCGACCCTCCAAAACTCTTTTTGGCTGTTTTCAACACCTCAGGGCAAGGGCCAGCCCTGACCATCAATCATGTCTCTTTGACATTACTATAGACACAAAATGCATCATCAAGCACGCTCAGAGTTCCTCTGTGTTTTTCGGTCTCTCTGTCTCTCTCTGTCTCTCTCTCTCTGGGATTAATAAGCCTCGGCATGATCAGCTAATGATGTGTCAAAAAAAGTTTGGTCAAAGCCCGAGTCAGCAGTGAAAGTAGAGGTTGGTGGAAAGTCCCAACTCAGGCTTTTAATCCCTGCAAACACTGCAGGCCTGCTGCGTGCCCCCCGAGTCCACTGGAGCTGCCAGACATGGTGAACGAGTTCGAGGACGTGTGTGTTTCAGTCTGCTGTAATAAGGGACCATATGTGTATCTACTTATGTGTGCTTGTGTGTGTGTGTATGTGTGTGTGTATGTATATCTCTACATACACTCTACATGAGTGTAGGTGTGCCCATGGACTTAGGAGGCAGTGCCAGGGTATTAGGGGGATGAACTCACTCCAGGCAGCCCATGCTCCATAAACCCAGAGCAAGTGATATAAAAAGAGTCAGTGTGACTCATTAAAACATGTTGGCACCAGCTTTTTTTTTTTAATATATTAATTAATTATTTACTGTGTCTTTAGGGAGAATTGTTGAAATTTGTTTTTCAGTTCCATGTTAAGATGCGTTCTTGAATTGTTTTTTTGTTTTGTTTTTTTTATGGATACAAGAATTCTGGGTTTGAAAGTTAAAAAAGGAAAAAATTGGAATATAAAAAAAGATAAGATGTGTGTATGAATATACTAAGTGAAAGATCACTGCAGTATTGAACATGGCTTTAATTTTTTTTTAAATATGGTCCTGTTTAATTTCCTGAGTGTGCTTGTTTAAAGAGTGCTGGTGTTCCAGCCCTTTATGTAGGAATCACAATAATATTGTATACAGTAACTGCAAAAAAATGTAACTGTAATGTTTTTTTAAGGAAACATACTGAAAATATTATTTCCCCCCTACAACTATGAATCATTATTTGTTTCCTTTGTACTTTTAATTACTTTTAGTTTTAAGTTACTTTTTAGCATCACTTTGAACTTGAAAGGCCAACAAACATTTAGCGGCACTGAGGAAAAAAACCCGAATATGTCTGCATTCAATTTAAAAGCAGGCATTTCCTGGCTTTGATTAAAACCGTGAAGAAAACACATCTCTTATTGTCTGTTTGTAATGATTGTATGATGGCTGTGGAGGGAACCCTGTGACACGGCTTTCCTTCTCTCGAATTTGAGTAGCACGCAGGAAAAACATGCATTTATTCTGTCACAGCACAGAGCAAGTCTCAGTTTCAGAAGCACCTGTGTGGAACTTTGGGCCATATGTTCTTTTTTCGAGTGGCGACTTCCAAATGATATCTGTTACATATGGAAAAGTTCTGTGAGGTCATGTGAAGCGTTGTATAAGCAGTAAAGGGCCGAGGGTGGGGAGACATGGGCAAAAAAAATTGGGGGTGAGGCCATGGTCTTTGTCTGAGCTTGAAAAAAAAAAAAA
Source organism: Plotosus lineatus (assembly GCA_024760905.1). Classification (NCBI taxonomy): domain Eukaryota; kingdom Metazoa; phylum Chordata; class Actinopteri; order Siluriformes; family Plotosidae; genus Plotosus; species Plotosus lineatus. Next base: position 51,875,376 of record CM045731.1, read on the forward strand.
AAAAAATCGGGGAACCTTCAGGAGACGAGAGACGATGGAAAACAGACTAGGAGAGAGAGGGAGAGGGGGGGGCATAAATAGAAAAAAAAAAAAGAGAGACAGGGTAAAGGGAGAGAGCAAGGGGTGGCAGGGCCCTGTGGCAGTGGCTGGCTCGCTAGCTGGGGGCGGGTGTCTCTCCGCCTTGCTCCTTCCTGAGACGTGGCTACTCGAGGCCGCATGAGCCGCGGATGCACATGTGGAACAGTTTACGGTAATGGAACTCTAAATTAGTGGCGGTTTCAAGCTGCCTGCAGCAGTAGGCTGTAATTAACTGGCTCTGTTGAAAGAGAAAGAGCCAGAAAGACGTGCAGGGAGGGTGTGTGTGTGCGCGCGTGTGTGATTTCAGGAGACGTACTGTATATTTAGAGGCCCATGAGAAGAAACCTCTCAATCAAAAAAGTTTGAAGCCGAGTGCTTTCGAATTTTAAGATGACAAAAATTTCTGCCGACTGTGCTTTTGTGCTGCTCTTTTTGTTTTTTTTAGTCTTGCATCATTCATATGAATGAATGCATGCATGCCCTGGAGTCAGTGCCATATCCATATCTATTTATTGATATATCTATCTATCGATATACATATATAAAATGTGTGTGTATGTATACTGTACGTGAATAATTTTCTATAGTCTTAGATTCTGCATGTTCTGTAGTAACTGGTTAGTGGGGCATTTGGCTGCAACTAGTGCCCCCCAGTGCCCAAAGCTTGAGCTGCTTCCACCAGATATTGTGTATTTCAGTCCCCCATCACCCTTCAGACTTGTTTATTTCCATTTCTTTGCCCCCCCCCCCCCCCCCAGCCACAGTACTTCCAGAAAACTCAGGTTTTTTTTAGCTTGGTTCATTTACAGAGAGAGAGGGGAAAAAAGCCACATGTAAAGAATAGGCCGCTGCCCCCCACCCACTCATAAAATCACTCTGGGCAAGTGAAAATCAGACAAGACGGCACAGCGAGAGGATGCTTAAAAACACCAGAGAGAGAGGTGTTGAGGCAAAAACTGAAAAGTGCAACAAAGTTCGGCTGAACAATTGCAAAGGCATCTCTTTTTGCCCTTAAACTTTCTTGATTCTCCCTCTATCTTTCTTTCTCCTTTGGGGTGAGTGGGGCAGTTCAGGGCCCGAAGCATGGCTGGGGCTGAGCAGGCCGGGCAGCACAAACAGAGAAGTTCTTTCTTGTTGAATTCTGGTGATTTAAATCATATGGCATAGCCTGGAAGCGCTGCAAAGTCTGGATGCTTTTCAAAAGTGCAGGAACAAGAGCGCTCTCTCTCTCTCTCTCTCTCTCTCTCTCTTTTTTCCTAACCACTTTCTTATTTTCCTTTCCCCTCCCTCTAGCCCCCCTTTTTTTGCTTTGCCTTTTCATTTTTATTGCACTCTTCTTTCTCTAGTACTTTTTGTACCTCAACACTTTCAATGCACAGAGGCGTGCACACACAGTATGCTCTTCTGGGAGGTAGCGAGCAGTTGTCAGTCAGTGTTTTTGATTTATTGTGTAACTTTTATTGAGTCTCACGTTCTACTTCATGGTGGTGGTGGTGTTCTAATCAAAAGCTTATCTATCGGTTTTTTTTCTTCTTCTTCTTTCTCTGTATTCATGCAGGTCCTCTGGCTGTGAGTAACTGGGGCACTGAGTACACCAGGTGAAGTACTGATAACCCTCCATCACCCTGGCAGCTTGGCCAGGATCACAGGGCCAGCCAATCAGAGCTTCGGCCTGCGGTGTCGCCATGGCCACCAATCGTAGTCACATGTCCGGCTTTCCGCCTGCTGTCTATCCATTTGCCTTCAATTCAATGCGGAGCCACTCCCCCTTTGACCTGATGGCCAATGGCAGCCTGTTCGGTCGGTTTGGGGCCGACCTTCCCAAAGAGATGGCGGCCTTGTGTAAGTACAGTAAATCTCAATCTCTCTCTCTCTCTCTCTCTCTCTCTCTCTTGCAAACTGTAAAGCATAATTAAAGCAGCATGTCCACATCATTAACTTTTCTGTGATTATCGGTGGCAAGATTAGCCTTTACAAGGTCCCTGAAATGTCATATTAAAGGGCACTAAAAAAAGAATAGAATGAAACACAGATGATTAAAAGTATGTGATTTACTTTTTAACAATGAATGCAACGTCAGTTAGGTCCTAGAGGGCGCTGTTGCACACTGTGTGACCAAAACAAATGAGTGAAAAGAAGGTACCGATTAACCTAAAACTACTTTTTGTGTGTGTGTGTGTGTGTGTGTGTGTGTGTGTGTGTGTGTGATTGTTTGTGTGTGTGTGTGTGTGTGTGCAAAACCTTTGAGACATTCCAGAAAAATAACAAGGTTTCTTAAGCACTGATTATCTTGGCCATGTGAACGAAGCGAACCTATAAAGTTATTTTGGAGTTCGAGTGTGTCATTAGTGGTGTGTGAGAATTTCTGGCAAGACAAAAGGGGGTATTTGGGGAGGGGGTGGGTGAGGGGAGGGAGTGTCAGTAAAGCAGTGGTGGTTTGGGTGAAAAATTAGACAGTGATCTGAAATCTTATCTCACCACTGGGGAGTTTATGGGTGGCAACAACTAAGTAAAAGACAATGATTTTTCCCCCTCACGCAGTCACATAGACATGCACACATTCTCCCGGTGTGGTGTCTCTCTCTCTCTCTCTCTCTCTCTCTCTCTCGCTCTCTCACTCTTCAGCATGCCCAGACAGTGCTCTTGCTTTTCAGATGTCAATCAATACCCACCCCCTTCCCTTCATGCTGCCAACCTAATCCAGTAGGTATTTATTTACACAGCGAAAGAGAATGAGAGAGAGAGAGAATTGGGAGGAGGAGATGTGTGTGTGTGTGTGTGTGTGTGTGTGTGTGTGTGTGTGAGGGAGAATGGAGAGAGCAAGCACCTGGGGGTGACGTTGCTAATGTGACGGAATCCAAGCACACACCCTGCTATGAAAACACACCAACAGAGCCTCTCTGTCTCCCTCTCCTGCAAATTAAAAACATACACCTTTTGTATACGAACACGGCCAAGATCGAGTCGCCATTGTGGAAAAACACCCGCACGAAACATGAACAAATGGGTCCGAGAGAATCCATCACAGGGATCTGACATGCCAAATGTGGATTTAAATAATCAGTCCTGGCTCACATGAACTTCTGAGATGGTTTAAGAAAGACAGGTTCGGCATTGTTTTCAGAACTGGAACTTGCAAACTACCCCACAGGAGGAGTTCAGGCGGGCCTGGGGTTTGGATGAGTGTTCAACACACACACACACACACACACACACACACACACCCCGGTTCTCTTCTCCCTTCTCCTCAATTGTGGGTTTTTTTTTTTTTTTTTTTTGGATGGAGGTTGACATTCTTTTCAGACAGAGATACCATAAGTCATTTTACTGACACACTGCCATCGCAGGCAAAACAAGTGTCGCAGTGCTGGTTTACTTTTGAAGGAGTTACTTTAACAGGCTTCCCCATTGTTGTCAAAGCAGTCTGTTGGCTAGACAGCAAAAATCCCCAGTTCATAATGGGCCCAATGCAAAGATGAGCCTGTCTCTCTCTCTCTCTCTCTCTTTCTCTCTCTGTGTTTGTGCACCCCCCCCCCAGCCTTGTGTATAACTTGCCTGCAGAGAGCAGACATGCTCTTGGCTTTGTTGCGTGTTCAGTGTGCAAATGTGCAGACAGGTTTGAGCATCTCTCATGCTCCTAAGTGTTGGCACATGTCTCCACAATAGGTTGAGGACGGAGGGTGGGAAGAAAGAGATTAATAAAATAAACAAAACATGGCGCATGGGTGGGGGGATTGTAACACACGAGACAGATTCTTCCACAGTGTACAAAATGTCAGCTTGGTGCTCAGCTTCGACAAGATGCCATAACTTCACCAGATACCCTCCCCCAACATTACCACACCCCATGTTCAAATCTATGCTGAGCCCTGCAATTAATTAAAACTTTACTAAACCAGTTGTAAGCCCATTAGCAAAACTTACCGTGTGATAACATATACATCAAGTGTTCGGAATGTTCCTGTGTGAAAGTCAGCCAATCAGAATGGAGACTGTAGCACCAAAAATGTACAAAACTTTTTTCTCTCTCTCTCTCTCTCTCTCTCTCTCTTTTTTTTTTTTTTTTGTCCTGTTGGGATGTGGATTGTCCTGATGGAATGATGTGCTAGTTTCAGCTTGTTGCTTTCCCTAAAAAAAAAGTGTGCAATGCTGCCCCTTCAGGACACATCTAGTATAACTGTTTTGTGATGCACAAAAATCTACACACATCAAACACATTTGTGCCTCCACACAATTCACAAGTTTCAGTATCAAACGTAAAAATTATTAAAAAAAAAAAACTGTATAGAATCACATCCTGTTTTCTTCTACATATACTCATCTGTTAGTTTTTAATAATGATTCTTATCCTGTATTAAAAAAAGAGCACTGAGGAAAGACTGTTTAAAAATGAGAGGAGAGGAAAATCTAGAGGAGAGTGGTGGTTAAGGATCTGAGTGCAAACAGTTCACTGGTCCTGATTATTTATTCTTTTTAAAAAAAAAGTTCACTTGAAGTATTGGGTTTCAGCCCAGCTCTTGGCTGCCCCTGCTCTCTAAGTGTGTGTGTGTGTGTGTGTGTGTGTGTGTGTGTGTGTGTGTGTGTGTGTGTGTGTGTGTGTGAGAGAGAGTGAGCAAGCAAGACTGAGAAAAAAAGTCAGAAGGAGAAAGAGAGAGAGAGAGAGATGGAATGAGAGTAAAGCATAAACTCGAGGTCTGGATGCTTCCTCATAGTCAAAAAGACTCCATTGTTTCCTGTTTACACCTTCGCTTTCGTTCTCTCTACTTCACTCCCAATAGAAACGGACCGGTTTTGCTTAAAGCCTTTGTTGTAAACAACTCTGTTCGGTTTCATATTGAATGAATCAGGCACGTGGGCCCTTGATGTATTCGCCATTCCGTTTACCCTTTCGTTTGAAGTCTTTGCTAATAAATCGTTACAGCAGAAAACAATGCAATCAAGACGTGACGCTCCAGATGATTCAGCCTCATTGTTGGTGGCCAGAACTGAATGCCCTCACGTTCAACCCTCATCTGGGCTTAAGGCATGAACAAAACAAAGAAACCAGAGTCCAGGAGCAGCTGATATAAACGCTGGAGACGGATACCTTTATTCAGTTAATCTCCTGTGTGGATTTTTGCTATTGTCGAACATAGCCTGACAGGAAATCTCCACCGTGAAGCACATTTAATGTGTTCATGGTGAAATATTTGGGAAAAAATTTCACTGTTGGCGCCCCCCCCCCCAAAAAAAACAAAAAACCAGACATGTCTTTTGCTTACTCGTTATGTTTTACCTCTGCCACAGAGGCAAGGGTAGGCAAACTACTTCTCGCAAGCCACATCTGGTTTGTTGGTTTTTTAATTCGGCCCGCTGAAGATTGATTGGTACAGAATTCATGTTTGACGTGAATGATTGATCGATTGCATTCATTTGACTTTGACTTGTAATGTCAGCATTTCAACACCAGTGGTGCATTAGGCGCAGTTGGTTGATTTTGCAGAGCTCAAGCCACTTCCTGTTATCACTCTTCTACTGCACAGAGCCCATCTGCAGCAATGTCAGAGAAAAGAAAAGTCGACAGTGAGTGCTGGGTGGTTCATAAGGAACGGACACCTAAATAATTTTTACTGAAGTCCGGTCAAAGGCTGTATGTCTTATTTGCCAAGAAACCATTTCGGTTTTAAAAGAATATAACATCAGCTGCCACTTTTCCACCAGGCACGCTAATCATGCCAACAACCTGTCACCATGTGAACGTCCGGCTATCGTCGATAGGCTGGTCATGAGCTTGCAGGCTCAGCAAAAACACCTTCACCCAAAGCATCTTCCATCCAAAAGTCAAGCACAAGAATATACAGTATACATAATTCACCAGGAAGCACTGTGTTAATCCATGGTGCAGCTCGACCATATAGTGAAGCTGGTTGTGAAACTCATTAAGTTTATTCGAGCGACGGGACTTCACCATCATCAGTTTATTCATTTTCCTGAAGAATCTGATGCTGATCAGAGGGACTTGCATGACCTTCTAATGTCCACTGGTTCAGTTTGGAGAAAGTATGTCTGCGAGTGTGGAGCTCAAACAGGAGATTCTTTCATTTTTGTAGCTCCTTGAGAACACTGAGAATGTTCCTGAGGTGAAAGACACTGATTGGCTGTGATTTCGGTTTTATTGTGGACAAACTGACCCACATGAATGAGCTGAATGTGAAGCAACAGGGGAAAACAGTTTGTGAATGAAATGCAAGGACACATCAGGGCCTTCAAAACCAAGCTAATTTTATTTTCAACGAAAATGTCAGACAAGCCATTTACTCATTTCCCCCACACTGGCCAAGTTAAAAGAGGCATGTGAATAAATCAAGGAAAATACTGGAGGACCCACATGAAGAATTCTGCAGTCGGTTTTGTGATTTTGGAAAAACTGACAAGGCACTTCAACTGATATCAGGTCCCTTATCACATGAGCCTGAAACAGTACCACAGGAGTTGCAGTTGGACCAGATTGAGCTCCAATGTGACGTGATGGTAAAGGAGAAGTTCAACTCCCTTAAACTGGATGAGTTTTATGCTTCATTAAGTGCAGCCAAATTTTTAAACATCCAGAAGATGGCACAGAGGGTGCATTGACTGTGCCTTTCCAGATGTGCAAGCCGCCCATGCCACACACACTCATGCAACCCCATACCATCACAGATGCAAGCTTCTGAACTGAGCACTGATAACAACTTTGGTTGTCCTTGTCCTCTTTAGTCCAGATGACATGGCGTCCCAGTTTTCCATAAAGAACTTCGAATTGTGATTCGTCTGACCACAGAACAGTTTTCCACTTTGCCACATTCCATTTTAAACGACCCCTGGCCCAGAGAAAACATCTGCACTTCTGGTTCCTGTTTAGAAACGGCTTCTTCTTTGTACTGTAGAGTTTCAGCTGGCAACGGCGGATGGTTTCTGGAGGTATTGCTGAATCCATTCTGTGATTTCCCTCACAGTAGCATTCTTGTTTATGGTGCAGTGCCGTTTAGGGGCCTGAAGATCACGGGCATCCAGTAACGTTTTTCGGCCTTAACCCTTACACACAGAGATTGTTCCTGAATCTCTGGATGATATTACACACTGTAGATAATGATAACTTTAAACTCTTTGCAATTTTTCACTGGGAAACACCTTTCTGATATTGCACCACTGTCTTTCTGTGTGACATTGCGAGAATTGGTGATCCTCTACCCATCTTCGCTTCTAAGAGAAACTGCCACTCTGAGAAGCTCTTTTTATACTCAGTCATGTTGCCAATGGACCTCATTAGTGGTAATTGGTCTTCCAGCTGTTTGTTATAAGTGCAATTGACTTTTCCTGGCTCTTATTGCTACCTGTCCCAACTTTTTTGAGATTTGTTGACACCATGAAATTTAAAATCAACATATTTTTCTCTTAAAATTATACACTTTCTCAGTTTAAACTTTTGACCTGTCATCTATGTTCTATTCGGAATAAAATATTGAAATTTGGCACTTCCACATCATTGCATTCAGTCTTTATTCACAATGTGTATAGTGTTCCAACTTTTTGTAATCCAGTTTGTACTTTAATGTACTTTAATGCTTCTTTCTGTGTTTGTTTGATATGCTCTGTTAAAAAATGCATTTTTTTTTTTTTTTATCATGTCTTGTGCTGACCTGGCCCATCTGTCAAATTTTAAAAGTCAATGAGGCCCCCGAGCCAAAACATTACAGCATTCATGCACAGGGGCAGTGGTGGTCTAGTGGATAGAGTGCAGGATCGCTGCTCCTAGGGTTGGGGGGTTCGAGTCCCCACAGGGTTGTCACTGTCCCCCCAGTGCGGCTAACGGGGTTATCAAAGGCGGGCCTTGTCTCTCACTGTCTATGGTGAGAGGCATGTAAAAGAACCATTGCTGACTTTCGTAAAGAGTGGGCTGCAAAGCCGTCAGCGTGTTTCTGTCCCTTGCTAAAAGGGTTGTGACAGGAAGGGCATCCGACGTAAAAACCTCTGCCAAATCAAACGTGCGAATCAGATGATTCGCTGTGGCAACTCCCGAGAAAAGGGAAAAAGCCAAAAGGAAGAAAGAAACAGCATCCATGCACTGATGGCATCATTAAAGAAAAAAATTTAAATATTCCCATCTGTTATAATGGGGGAAAACAGCTTTGATGTTGGACCAAGTTTCATCCGGATCTGATACTGATTACTCATTTGGTAGCAATTTAAAATTCAACATCTGAAATCCCATTTTTAAGAAGTGTGGTAGTACAGCAGGCCCAGCAGGGGGTGTTGTGTACTTAATTTTGTGGCTTGGTGGAGGTTTGCACTCACCAAATACAGTACTCTTGTAGAGCACGATGATGTAGTGGTTAGCACATCCACCAAGAAGCAAGCAAGAAGGTCCTGGGCTCGGCTAGGGGGGTTCTGTGTGGAATTTGCATGTTCTCCCTGTGCTTGTGTGGATTTCCTCAGAGTTTGCTGGTTTTCTCCCATAATCCAAAGATATGCACACTTGGCTAATTGGCTGTTCCAAATTTCCCACAGACGTCAGCATTAGTGTGAATGCTTGTGTGATGTCTGGTGAGCCATCCACGGTGTACTCTGCTTTCACCCAGAGTTGACTGAGATAAGCTCAGGGCCTCCTCATGACCAGAATAGAATTAAGCGTTTTGGCACATGAATGAGTACTCTTGTTCATTTTAGAGCACTCACATATAGACAAATAGATGACGTACTGGAGTTACGATGCATGATGAAAGACATTCAAGACAAAGAATACCAATGCGGAATTACATTAACACAAAGTCTAGGACAGCATTAAAGATGTTTACAAATAATTCAAGGTGGATTTTCCTTGAAAACTCTCTCGGTTTGTTTGCTACACTCTCACATCCACCAGCATTTTCCTAAGCCTTGATCTTTTTGGCCAAGAACACTGCTCACTGTATTTTTTATTTTTATTTTTAATGAGATTTAGTGTTGTCTGAGCATGATTGACAGCCAAACTCCGACTCGTAAGTGTGTGTACAGACTGGTGTGAAGGTTTGCATATCATTACTGAATGAAATTTGGACAACCCTCAAATCTTATGGCTTTTGGTTCTTATTTTTCTCATTTTCATATATCTCCAATCCTCATTTATCCAATCTATTCCATCTCAATCTCACCATTCCTTCGAGACAGAGAAAGAGGGAAGTGTTGGGATAGAGAGGGTGAGTACCAAGAATAACAAGAATACTTGGGCCACTGGTGTCTCCATGTGATGACAGACGAAGATGAAGAGGCGAGTGTGAAGGTCTCAGGGCATGACATGCAAGACTTGGAGCTGACCATGGTGATCCATAAAAGGGTGGATCAAGGGGAGGAGACTTATGCAATAGGCGGGTCTTTAAATGAGGGAGGAGGGTGATTTTGGCAAAACTTATAATTGTATGGGAAATGAGTTTCTGTTTTCCAATACCCCAGATTAAGACATGAGGGGCTGATTGAAAGACAAAAAGCATAAAGCTCTTTAAATGGGGCGTTGGCTTTTTTGTGAACACCTCATCACCAAACTGATGCCTGGAGAAGTTCGCCAAAAGCTCAAAATGACTTGCCATTTCTAAGCATAACGTGTCTGCTGGCATCCTTCATGTATTAGTTGATTGGTGACGAAAGCTCACAGACGGAACATTGTCAGAGTGAAAAGAGACTCAATACGAATAATAAACAAAGCGGCACTCAATACACACTTATAAACCCACAAAACCCTTTGGAATGTTCTTGGCACATGTGCCTTTATGTGTGATGCACTATGTGCCATGAGAATTGTAGTCTGTGTGTTAGTTGCTGTGCGAGCCCACATGTGCAGACTTGCCCTGGTTAAGCTTTGAAAGCTGTAGCAACTTGAAATGTGAGTTTAAGTGGAAAGTACAATAAGATGACTCAAGAAAAGTCAGCTTCCTGGCAATGTGTTTCTCGTATATGTATGTGTGTGTGTGTGTGTGTGTGTGTGTGTGTATACATATATATATATATATATATATATTTATATATATATGTAGGAATTTTCTGGGTCAATCCTTCCGTATGAGAGATGAGAGTGCTCAATCCATTTTTGTGTAGAGCAAATAAGTAAAATTAAACAATGCAGCCATGAGGTGGGAGGGGGCACTCACAAGTGTCTCTCCCCCTCATGCCGGTCCCAAGCCCGGAGGAATGCAGAGGGTTGTGTCAGGAAGGGCATCCGACGTAAAACCAATGCCAAACATTTATGATGCAAATCAGAAGTATTACCCCCATACCGGATCGGTCGAGGCCCGGGTTAACAACGACCGCCATCAGTGCTGTCAATCAACAGGGTACTGATGGAAATTGGACTACTGTTGGTCGAAGATGTCGAAGAAGGAGAGGTGGGAGGCGTGTCCGTAGGCAGAGAGAAGAGGAAAGGCATGAGTCTAGGACTGAGAGTGGGGACTTTGAATGTTGGAACTATGCAAAGAAAAGGTAGAGAGCTGGCTGACATGATGCAGAGGAGGAAGGTGGACATACTGTGTGTTCAGGAGACCAGGTGGAAAGGTAGCAAAGCTAAAAGCTTAGGAGCAGGGTTTAAGCTATTTTATCACGGTGTGGATGGGAAGAGAAATGGAGTAGGAGTCATCTTGAAGGAGGAGTCTGTCAGGAATGTTCTAAAAGTGAAAAGAGTGTCAGACAGAGTGATGAGTCTCAAGTTAGAAATTGAAGGTGTAATGCTCAATGTTGTTAGTGCTTATGCCCCACAGGCAGGATGTGAGCTAGAAGAGAAGGAGAAATTCTGGAGTGAGTTAGATGAAGTGATGCAGAGTACCGCCAGAGGTGAAAGAGTGGTCATTGGTGCAGACTTCAATGGACATGTTGGTGCAGGCAACAGAGGGGACGAGGAAGTGATGGGCAGGTTTGGTATCCAGGACAGGAACGCAGAAGAACAGATGTTGATAGATTTTGCAAAAAGGATGGAAATGGCTGTGGTGAATACTTTCTTCCAGAAGAAACAGGAGCATAGGGTGACTTATAAAAGCGGAGGTAGGAGCACACAGGTAGACTACATCTTGTGTAGGCGATGTAATTTGAAGGAAGTCAGTGACTGCAAAGTCATCGTGGGTGAGAGTGTTGCCAAACAGCATAGGATGGTGGTGTGCAGGATGACTCTGATGGTGAGAAAGGTGAAAAAGGCAAAGGCAGAGCAGAAGACAAAGTGGTGGAACCTGAAAAAGGAAGAGTGTCGTGTTGTCTTTAAAGAGGAGTTGAAACAGGCTTTGGGTGGCCAGGAAGTGCTTCCAAATGACTGGACAACCACAGCAAATGTGATGAGGGACACAGGTAGGAGAGTACTTGGTGTGTCCTCTGGAAGGAAAGTAGATAAGGAGACTTGGTGGTGGAATGAGGAAGTGCAGGAGTGTGTACAAAGGAAGAGGTTAGCTAAGAAGAAGTGGAACATTGAGAGGACCGAAGAGAGTAAACAGGAGTACAGGGAGACACAGCGTAAGGCGAAAGTAGCAGTGGCTAAGGCCAAACAGAGGGCGTATGATGACTTGTATGATAGGTTGGATAGTAAAGGGGGAGAAAATGATCTATACAGGTTGGCACAGCAGAGAAATAGAGACGAGAAGGACGTGCAGCAAGTTAGATTGATAAAGGACAGAGAGGGAAATGTATTGACTGATGACAGAAGTGTGCTGGGAAGATGGAAAGAGTACTTTGAAGAGTTGATGAATGAGGAAAATGAGAGAGAAAAAAGAATAGAAGAGGTGACCATTGAGGAGCAGGATGTAGCAAAGATCAGTAAGGGTGAAGTGATAAAGGGCATTGAAGAGGATGAAGAATGGAAAGACAGTTGGTCCTGATGATATACCTGTGGAGGTATGGAAGTGTCTAGGAGAGGTAGCAGTAGATTTTCTGACAAGAACATTCAACAAGGTACTAGAGAGTGAACAGATGCCAGAGGAGTGGAGGAGAAGTGTGCTGGTGCCCATTTTTAAGAACAAGGGAGACGTGCAGAGTTGCAGCAACTACAGAGGGATAAAGTTGATCAGCCATACGATGAAGTTATGGGAAAGAATAGTGGAAGCTAGACTAAGGGCAGAGGTCAGCATTTGTGAACAACAGTTTGGTTTCATGCCAAGAAAGAGCACCACAGATGCAATGTTTGCTTTGAGGATGTTAATAGAGAAGTACAGAGAAGGTCAGAGGGAGCTACATTGTGCCTTTGTGGATCTGGAAAAAGCATATGACAGGGTGCCAAGAGAAGAACTGTGGTATTGCATGAGGAAGTCTGGACTGGCAGAGAAGTATGTTAGAGTGGTGCAGGACATGTATGAGAGATGTAAGACAGTGGTGAGGTGTGCTGTCGGTGTGACCGACGAATTCAAGGTGGAGGTGGGACTGCATCAAGGGTCAGCTCTGAGCCCCTTCTTGTTTGCTATGGTGATGGACAGGCTGACAGACGAGGTGAGACAAGAATCTCCATGGACTATGATGTTTGCAGATGACATTGTGATCTGTAGTGAGAGCAGAGAACAAGTGCAGGAAAATCTAGAGAGGTGGAGGTATGCCCTGGAAAGGAGAGGAATGAAGGTTAGCCTCAGAAAATCAGAATCCATGTGTGTGAATGAGAAGGACCCAGGAGGAACGGTGATGTTACAGGGAGCAGAGATAAAGAAGGTGGAGGATTTTAAGTACTTAGGCTCAACAATCCAGAGCAATGGAGAGTGTGGAAAAGAGGTGAAGAAGCGTGTGCAGGCAGGCTGGAATGGTTGGAGAAATGTGTCCGGTGTGATGTGCGATAGGAGAGTGTCAGCAAGAATGAAGGGAAAAGTGTACAAGACGGTGGTGAGGCCAGCGATGTTGCATGGCTTAGAAACAGTGGCGCTGAGGAAAAGGCAGGAGGCAGAGCTGGAGGTCGCGGAAATAAAAATGTTGAGGTTCTCTCTGGGAGTAACGAGGATGGATAGGATCAGAAATGAGTATATCAGAGGGACAGCCCACGTAAGATGTTTTGGAGACAAAGTCAGAGAGGCTAGATTGAGATGGTTTGGACATGTACAGAGGAGGGATAGTGAGTATATTGGCAGTAGGATGCTGAGGTTGGAACTACCAGGCAGAAGGCCTCGAGGAAGACCAAAGAAGAGATTTATGGATGTGGTGAAGGAAGACATGAAGGTCGTTGGAGTCAGAAAAGAAGATGCGGAGGACAGGGTGAGGTGGAGGCGGATGATTTGTTGTGGCGACCCCTGAAGGGAGCAGCTGAAAGTAAAAGAAGAAGAAATAAGTAAAATTAAACAAAACAGAACAAAGACTTCCTATTATAACTTCATTTTTACTACAGATCTGTTTCGAGGGGCGGCGAAACCAACCTCTCTCTTCAGGTGATTACATAAGAATGTTTAAGATGTACTGGGGGCGGTGCTGCGTCAATAAGCATGGCATCCCATAGGTGGCATGATAAACATCGTGCAGTCGGGGATAAATTTACATAAATATTGGGTATTAAACATTGGTATTGATATAGATATATAATTATATAGTTACAAACTGATATAATACAAGAAAACAGAAAAATAGCGATGAAACTCGGCATTAGCGACAGAGTCGACACTACAGCCCACAAAGAAGCATTCCTAACATTGAAAGACCATAAGCCTGGCTTCACCAACAAACCGGCTTGTGGACTAATCACCCCAACAAAATCAGAGATAGGTAAAATTAAAATCTGTGATTTCTTCGTAATGTAATGTGTAGTTGTATCCACTGTCCTGCAGTGCTTTCTGGTATGGGGGTGTAGCCTGTTCTGAATCTTTTGGGTGTCTTCCAGCTTTTTCAGAAAGGAGTTGTTTATTTGTTTGAATTTTGTTGAGTGGATTATTGTCATCATGTCTTGGAAATCCTTTTGCTCATCTATCGGGGGAGGTTCGTTGTGGATTTGAAGCCTATGTCTCTTTCGCATCTAGGCCCAGCAAACATATCTGGACCCTCAAAGACATGAACATCTATTACCACATTTCATGGAAAATTCTATCATCACACTCGACATACTTTATATTAAGCAAAAGATGTAATCTATGCCTCAGAGAGAAGTTCTTCATCATATACCAACCTGAACTGTCTTCATTAAATAAAAGGAATGAAATCTTAGCTTCATGCCGACACAGGAAAAAAACATTGTTATGCAACACGCTGCCTTAATTATATGATTATATCAATTTGTAACTATATAATTAATGTTCAATATACCCAATATTTATGTAAATTTACCCTGGACTGCACAATGTTTGTCATGCCACTTATGGGACGCCATGCTTATTGACGTAGCACCGCCCCCAGTACATTTTAAACATTCTGATTGTAATCACCAGAAGAGAGAGGTTGGTTTCGCCGCCCCCTCAAAACAGATCTGTAGTAAAAATGAAGTTTCAATAGGAAGTCTTTGTTCTCCCCCAGTGCAGCTAACTGGGTTATCAAAGGTGGGCCATGTCTCTCACTGTGTATGGTGTGAGGCATGTAAAAGTACCATTGCTGACTTTCGTAAAGAGTAGGCTGCAAAGCCGTTGGTGTGTTTCTGTTCCTTATTAAAGGATTGTGACAGGAAGGGCATCCGACGTAAAAACCTATGCCAGATCAAATGTGCGAATCAGATGATTTGCTGTGGCGACTCCCGAGAAAGGGAAAAAGCCAAAAGAGAAGAAGAATAGGAAGTCTTTGTTTGTTTAGTTTAATTTTACTTATATATATATAAAAATGAATGGAGTTATCAAACAAAAAAAAAATTGTAAGAAGGATAGTTGACATGCATTAGGTCCATTGGGTTTCTCATAGGTTTGCAGTACAATCACATCATCGTAGCGACCACAGCCGAACCACACGCCTGGCCCTCCATAGGATTTTGCTGTTTTTGTACTTTCCATAGCGTGCAACCTGACATTGCAAAGATAGAAGCAATGTGGTCACAACTCCACACATAGCCAACCTCAGTCTTTGAAAACTATTCGGATCACAAGATTTCATGTGGCAATCCATTTCCATCCACTAGGTATTGGGCTCAAAACTTTTGACTCCTATTGATTTGCAAGCGGAAAGTTTTTTAATAAATGTAGACATGTATTTTGGATTCTCATGGCATATTTAGATGATGTTCAGGCCCAAAGAGGAGATTTATGAATGTGGTAAAGGAGGACATGAAGGTAGTTGGTGTAAGAGAAGGAGATGGAGGCAGATGATTTGCTGTGGCGACCCCTGAAGGGAAAAGCCGAAAGGAAAAGAAGATTTAGATGATGCTCAGGCATCAGGATATGAGCTGGTGTTTCCTCCTCGAATGTTGAAAATTTCTCGTCAGAAATGTTTGCTCACATGATGCTGTAGCTTTAAAACATCATCAGCCTTGTGCAATCATACCAGTCAGGCTGAAATTGGTTGTGACAAATTCTCCATCATTGAAGAAAGACTCTTTCTTAATTCTTCGCTGTTCTTCTTTAGCCAGTTTACTAAACGACTGACTGTTGAAATTCACTTCAAATCTTGGGTTCCTGTGTGGGCACATAACCAACAAATTTGAGCTCATGGCTTTACGACATTTGGAAAGGTTTGGTAGCTTTGCTATCATCACCGAGGGCAAGGAGGATGTCACAGAACAGTCCCAGGTGGAAAGCTTGTGTTTCGATTGTTTAAGTATACATTTCATGAAAATGTAAGAAAAGGAATTAGAACAAGATTTTTATGGTAATTTTTAAAAGTAGCACAGTATTATCCAGAGAAGGAAAGTAAGTCGTGGCACTATGTTGCGTGTGTCAGTCATGCAAAAACCTTTCAACTCATCAAATGGCAATGATGCAATACCAAGAATTATTTGATGGATTTACACCAGTCAGAAACAACAAAATATTTTCAATTAATGAGGTCTATTGTCCTGATAGGGACTATATCAAACCTATATATATTTACCATGTAGTATAAATTAAAATATAGCACTAATGAATATTTACACATAATTAAGTGGGGCAGTGGTGGTCTAGTGGTATAAGGCGCTGGATCGCTGATCCAAAGGTTGGGGGTTCGAGTCCCACTCTCCGCAAGGTTGTCACTGCCCCCCCAGTGTAGCTAACTGGGTTATCAAATGCCGGCCATGTCTCTCACTGTCTATGGTGTGAGGCATGTAAAAGAACCATTGCTGATTTTCGTAAAGAGTAGGCTGCAAAGCCGTCAGCGTGTTTCCACCCTGTGATGGCCTGGCGAGCTGTCCAGGGTATACTCTGCCCTCGCCCTGAGTTGGCTGGGATGGGCACCAGCCTCCCCGCGACCCTAATTAGGATGAAGCGGTTACAGAAAATGAAATGAATTGAACATAATTAAGTGTTTGCATACTATTAAGTACAGTAAGTCCAAATGACTGTGTTTTTGGGAGCTTAAAATGACCCTTCATGAGAGGGTTCTCTTCAATGATGCAACTGTTTGATGGCAGCCCAGAAAAAAAAAAAAAAACTCTGGAGAGTGCCTTTTTGTGTTTTAGTATTTTTTTTTTTCAAATGGTAGCCTGACTGAAAGGAAGTACTGGAATGACGACAAAGGAAATGCAAACAAAGGAAAGTCGATGTATTTATCAAAATAAAAGACTTATTAAACAACATGTGAAAAAGAAAGGGAGTGTGATTGTGAGTATTTGAAAATTCACCATGGGCACATCATGACAGTCACCATATGTTCGAACAGATGTTTATAAACAGACAGGTAAGGAAGGGACATCCAGCAGGTTGAATTAACCGAATCCTAAATAATGCATTTATTTCATGTACTTGGGGTGGTATGAATTTATTTCTACATTTATGTATTTGGGTGCATTTGTTTTGTTTTGTTTTGTTTTTGTTTTTTTTTGCACAGTAGTTGAGCCTGAGTCTGCAGCTTGTCTGTGTGCAACACATCTCCGGCCGGGCGAGGGTAGATGACAGAGCCAGCTAAGTGAGATGGATTTCCTGCAGTTCAGGGCCTGTTTGTCATTGCAGTTTTGTCACATGAGATGGGGAAAGAAAAGGGAGGGGAGGAAAATACTGGACTGAGGTTGGGTGAAGACAGACTCGGAGTGTCTGATCTTTGGCAGGAATGAAAGAGAAAAAAGTACTGGGTCTCGTCTTTTTCAGATCATTCTTGACTGTGTTCGAGGGGTGGGAAATGGAAGATGGAAGATACATAGAGTTGGACGCGCAGAGTGCCTCTTTCCAAAGTAGCCATGAGGTGAAAATGTAAAAGAAAGAGAAAAAGAGAACAGGATAAGTTGGGGGGGGGGGGTTAGTGGCCCTGTGGGGGTTTCTCTTGGAGTTCACTCCTTTTGGACAGGGAAGGAAAGGGAGGGCGGGGGCTTGGGTCAACAGCGCTACGATGTTGGGGCGTATTAAATGTCTGAGCCAACTAGTTTTTTTCCCCCTCCAGGTACAGGAGCTATGCCTAACAAAAGTCTCCTGTCAGGCTGAGTTTTCGTAGCTCTGTTTAGTGAAGATAGATGACAGGCCATGAATTAGTCTAATCTGCAGTGATAAAGGTACTAGTGAGCACTTTTTAGCGCACAATCACTGCTCTCTGGTACAGGGGAATTCCACAGACATCTCTCTGAACAGAAATGAAACCTGAAAAGAGAATGATATTCTATAGTATTTCATCAACATCCTCATGATGACTTCATACTGGTTTCTGCATATCATTTAGAAATTTTGACGGACAATAAAAGAGAAAAACAACTGACAGAATGCAACACGAACTCCCTCTTGTCGTTTTCAAGCATGTCTGTTTTGTATGATGACTATTAACTTAAAAAGGCAAGTTTTATGAGTGGAACAACCAGCCTCTGGTCCATGGTACTTTTAGATCTAGTCTATTACCACCTTCTTTCTTTATGACATGACAGTTACACGAAGGAGCAAAACAATGCCATTGATGTTTATTATCGGCTCAAACAAAAGGGCAATTAAGCAACACCCCTCCTTTCCCCCCCCCCCTTTCCTTGCTCTTGGTCTCTGCTCGTGTGTGAGGGCCACCTAAAGAAAATAGATGAGAACCATAACAAAGTCAAGAGCCTCAGGATCAATAAACAGTGCAATCAGCACTAGTCCCAGTGCACGAGTATGAAAAATGCTTCCTTTTTTTGTACCCTATGAAAAGACTAAAGACGTACTGAGTGAGAAATAGCAGCGTGCAAGGGAAAAGATTGCGTGTATATATACAGAGAACATAACCAACAGCACAGATTGACAGGAAACTGTGCCTTTTTCTGAAGCAGTCTGGACTGTACCACTTTTGTGATGAAGGGGGTACAGATGGTCACAGCGAGGCTGTAAGCTCAGCCATCTCTGCTGCTTCTGGCATTGAGTTCAGCTGTTTGCTTGATTTGAACTCTGCTGAGGGTCTGGCTTTCCCTCAGCTGTTCTGCCACTGACAGCCATTGGCATTGACACTGGCAGAGCTATTTATTTCGTCATGTCTCAACCCCTCCCCAACCCCCTACACCCAAACACCCATACTTAATGACATACCAACTACATGTGTGTACTGTGTTGTTAACTTGGTGGCTTTGTTTCTAGATTGTCACTTTGTGAGATTCCATTAATAGATTTGGATTTTAAAATAGGACTGGAAGCAAATCTGAGCAAATGTTAGTCAGATCTGCTCACAGCTGTCCATTATAGGTATTGAGAGACCCAGCTGATCACTGGTGACCATTATTTCCCAACAATCAATGATTACCATGGTTTCCCAGCAACCTATCACTGTTCACTGTTGATTCCCAATAACCTATCAGTGATTATCATTGATTATCAGTGTCCAATCACTGTTCGCCATAATTTCCCAAAAAACAATCCGTGATCACTATTTTTCCCCAAGAAAAAAAAAATCAGTTTATCATTGATTCTCAGTGACCAATCACTGATCAACATTATTTCTCAGTGACCGTCACTGTTCAGCAATTATCCCACTTATTTTTTTCTCTATAAACTTTCATCTTTAAAAATTTACAAGTAATATTATTATTAAAAATTATTATTATACTAGAGATTGTTTAAATAAATAATTATTTATGTCTCCTTCCCAGCTACTCCGTATGGTAAATTCCTTTTGTCTTTATTCTTTATAGAAATGATTGGTATGGAACTTTGTACATCACTGATCCCAATGTCGGGGGATCAAGCCCCACTGTCACTGGGTTGTCACTGCTGTCCCTCTAGTGCAGCTAACTGGGTTACCAAAGACCTATCATATCTTTCACTCTCTATGGTGAGAGGTTCATGTAAAAGAATGAATTGCTGACTTTCATCAAGAGTAGCTGCATAGCAGTCAGCGTTTTTCTGCCCTCGCCCATAGTTGGCTAAAATGGGCATCAGCCTCTCTGCGACCCAAATTAGGATTAAGCATTTCAGAAAATGAATGAACTTCTTTTCCTTTCGGCTGTTCCCTTTCAGGGGTCGCCACAGTGAATCATTTGCCTCCATCTTCATGGAAGTCATATTAATGATTCACATATTTCATTTGACATAAGTTTTTTTACGTCGGATGCTCTTCATGACACATCCCTTAACAAGGAGCAGAAACACGCTGACGGCTATGCAGCCGACTCTTGACGAAAGTCAGCAATTCATTCTTTTACATGCCTCTCACCATAGACAGTAAGAGACATGGCCGGCCTTTGATAACTCAGTTAGCCGCACTGGGGAGACAGTGACAACCCTGCAGAGACTTGGACTTGAACCCCCAACCCTAGGATCAGTGAGCCAGCACCTTTTACCACCAGGCCACCACTGTCCTTAGAAAATGAATGAACTATAGATGTGAAATTTCTATTAGTTTAGAAATTTAAGCTTAAATTTAGTTTGTTTATTAGTACATAAATAGTTTTGTGGGTTTTTTAAGTTTAGTTTTAGGTTTTACTTTGCTGAACATTACTGCCACCTTCTGGAATAGTCTGTTATTGTCTCATCTTCATCTTTAAAATGTCACAGCAGCTGCAGTGAAAATCAAGGAGGGAAAAGAAAAAACTGATTTCACTTGCAATTACTTTCATTGTAATTTGTATTTCATTGTTCTTTATAGCATTTATCTATTTATTTGTTTGTTTGTTAATTAATTCATTGTAGATGACAATTATATCTTTATAACCGTATCTTAGTTTTTGTTTACCATACTAACCCTGATGCATAGTGTGCGCATGTAATTTTTTTTTATATTGCTGTGACCAAAAATGAATATATTTTCCCTTCTGATCAAACTGTCCTAATCTATTATTTTGTGGGTGTCTCTTGCAAATCATCCTGCCTTGTGAAACATCCTTTGATATGCAAATTTCCATGACATTTCAATTAATATGCAGATAACCCTATGACATCATGTCGTGACTTCTAGTGACATTTTGACTGTGCAATCTCCACTATTTGGCAGCACTGCATATGTGTCAATTATAAGAGGGAAATGGAGGGAGGAAAGAAGTCATGGTTGGAGAGGGTAAAGAATGTAGAGTGGAAAAGTCTCAGGCCTCAGGTGAACGTGAGGTTCTATGATCTCAGATATCACAACATTGTTTGTAAAGTTATCACATGCAAACCAAGATCTTGCGCAAATGTTCATACTGATGCTAATAATTTTCCTATCATTGAGCAAAGTGAGACGGAAGGTATTTGAATCCACGCCATGTATTTAATGGAGGTCCCACTGAAGTGATCATCAGTCATTTGCTGTCTTTTGTGGAGACAAAAGAAAAGACTTTTTTTTTCTTGCTCTGGCATCTGCTCCCTGCACAATGCTCTCTCTCTCTCTCTCTCTCTCTCTCTCTCTCTCTCTCTCGCTCTCATCTCACACACTCACTCTTTCTCTTTCACTCACTCATGCTGGACTTTAATATGGTTATGATTAGAGACGGAGTTGAAAAAGGAGGGAGGGATAAGGGGGTCTCATATTTACTGCAGGGGAAATGGGGGAGGTGCACAAGTCACTAACATGCTGAACAAGACAAGACTGGGTGTATTAATGTGTGTCTTCGTGGTTTTGGGCATTCTGTGTGCGAAATATGAATCACAAGAGAGACCATCAACAGCAGGAACAAAAAAAAAGAAAGGAAGAAAAAAGGAAAGCTGTAGAGACCAGTGAGAGTCAAATAAAAGTTTGTTCTCTAACCAGATCAGGGCTGGCAAGCACACACACACAAACACGCTAACTCTGGCCCTTCCCCTGCCCCACCTCCTGCCTCTCTCTCTCTCTCTCTCTCTCTCTCTCTCTCTCTCTCTTGCTCTCTTTTGCTCTCTCTCTCTCTCTCTCTCTCTCTGTCCCTCCCTCTCTCCACCCCTCACCCCGTGGGCGCGGGACTGAAGCAGTTGGTTCGCTCCTCTCTGCCTGGTCTCATTGAGTGCTATGTAGAGCTCTTATTTAGGTCGGTTACAGAAGACTGAGAGTGGCATGCCCAAGGGCATCCGGTGAGCTAGAGATAGAAAGAGCAACAGCGAGAAAGAAAGAGAGAGACACAGAGAGAGAGAGAGAGAGAGAGAGAGAGAGAGAGAGTTCAAGCCAGCCAGGAACCAAGTCCACATTCCACCCCAGTGAAAACAGGCAAGCAGCACTAAGAATACAGAGGACGAAAACAACAACAGCACAGATCTTGAGCTGAGGAATTCCAGCCTGGCTTTTGCGGTTTGCTGTTTTTTTTGTTGTTCTTATTATTTTGAGAGCTTGAACACAGCAGTTCACTTTCGAAGAGTCTTTGTGTAAGAGAAGGAGAGAAGGGGATAGGCAGTATGTTCGACTGTATGGAGCCTCTGGGGATGGGGCCCCGGCAGCTATACGATGTCACTAACCGTGGCGCGTGTATGCTGAGGAAGGCGAGCACCTTCTTCTCTGGCCTGGATCACTTTTCCTGGCCGGGGACTACAGCTGTTCAGTGTAAGTAGGGCTCTTTTTATATTCTTGTCCATGCCGTGACCTTGCACTTACTCAAGCAGGAACTTTGGAAGCCTTTTCTTGTGAGCCCTTCCACTATAGAGCATGCTGTTTATTTGTGAACATGTAAATGTGTGTGCCTGATGATATGCTGTCTGATACTGTTATTTGTACATGATGATGGTCACACTGAGTGTCTGGTTTCATCACTAATGCAGGTAATGTAAATCCTGACCTTGTCAGTTCCTGAAAAGTTAACCAGAAAGGTTTAGGAGGGATCCAAAAAAAAAAATAAAGAGGCAGAGAATTAAGGGAGGTGGGGAGGAGGAGAATTGGACTCGTTGTTATGATTTTAGTCATGCAGCTTGCATTCGTTTTCTTCACGTCCCAACCGACGGCAGACAAGTCTGAGAGCCCTGTGAGTCTTGCCTGTGACCCTATTTATCATTCCCGGCATCACTCAGGACACAAACACAGCAGGAGGAAGGACATGTTTGAGAAGTGTTCATTCTTTATCTAAAGGATTTACCTAGAAAGCTGCAAGCATAGGGCTTCAGGGTTAGCAAAGAAAACATTATGTGATATAAAGGGCAGGTAACTGGGATAGGCCATGCTCAAGAAGAGGCACAAGTAGCAGTACTTTATTCTGGTAGCTTTGAGAGTGCCCCCCACCCCCCATCTCTCTCTCTCTCTTTCTCTCTCCCTCCCTGTGCTCTCCTTTGATTTGACAGTCTTCTGGCTCCCATAAGCAAGGGCCCTGTCCTATCACAGACAAAACAGGGTTCTTTTTTCATCATCTTACAGGGAGTTTAGCATGGATATGCATGGGTGTGTGTTTGGAGAAAGAAGGAAGGGTTTTAGTTTTTTCGGCGAATCCGAAAAAAAAAAAAATGAGCATTTGCACAAGCAACACATCTCTCATTCTTCGGCATCTCAAATGGGTGCTTTAGGAGTTTTTATTTGTTCAACCTTCTGTTTTTTGTTCCTTGGTGCTGGCCTGTGTGGGGCAAGTCATCTGTCTTCATTAATCCTGAAGACACCAACGTTTCAGTGGCTGTCAGCCACACTGGGCCACCATTTAATGAAGACAGATGCCCTGTCAGGGGCCTGGCCGACACATCGCGCTCCACACCGCCTCCCCAGATCAGACCGCGATGAGATCTGTTTGTTTAATCAATCAGCTTTCACCAACCAGGAGCAACACACACACACACACACACACACACACACACACACACACACACACACACACACATATACATTCATGCAAGCAGGAAAAGTGTCTCTGTGCTCCTTGACCGTACAACTTGGAAACCCACTTGAGTTCCAGGAAACGGGGGAGATAGAAATGTGGTGGGAAAGCAGGGGCTGGCCTGAGGGAAGGACCGGTGTCCTGTTTCAGTCCTGCATGCCCGCTAAAGCTCAGTAAACAAGGCCAGCTTGTCCCCCTCCAGCCGCCACTCGACTCATTGTCCTTCCCGATGAAGCAGATGAATTGATGTTCAATCCCAATATCTCATTAGGGCCAAACCAGCTGCGGAGCATGGCTGGCCAGTGCAGAGAGGTTCAGATGGTTGACTTCTGCTGCTGGCTGGCTGTCTCTTTCAATGCTTTACAATCCCCAACATTGTCTTTGTTGTCTACCGGAAGGAACTTTCCCTCATAAATGTCTGGTTTTCCAATGAGACACAGATATTTTGTTTTGTTAGCTTCTCCTATGGATCTCTCTCTCTCTCTCTCCCTCCCTCCCTAACACAACCTCAGAAGCTTTTGTAATTGTTTACCCCATGTCTCTTTTGTTCATCCAGGGAGACTTGAACCATCCAAGGAACCCAATTGACAATGATGAGCCTTTGTCTATGTGCCACTCAGAAGTAGAGTTTTGGTTTGCAATAGGTGGAGAGATTAAGGGGGGGTGTCCCTTACTGGTCACTTTGGGATGCATAGTCAGCCCCCCCCCCCCCCCCCATCTCTTTCCATTTATCAAGTCAAAGGTAATGGAGGGGTTACACACTGGGCAGCATCGACTCCACACCACGTGCAGTGCACTTGTTAAGATTCTGTAAAGAACTGCAAGTCGAAGCCCCTCCCCCCGAAATTGTGTAACACTTAGAACAGTGGCAGAGACTTGAAGGAGGGGCTGAGTATTTGCACTTGAGACAACAGCGTCAATTATTTGGAAACATATCAGTTAGCAACGAGATAACATCACACGTGCTCTCACCACTTGAATTTTGAAATCCTTAAAGGTGAAATCTACAGATATTTAAGCGTAACTATCCCCTATAATAAAATATAACATTTATGAGACAGATTATTTATTTCTTTTTAAAATTGGACCAAAATCCTAATTACGCTGCTGCCTTCTCAATCTAGGACAACCCACAACCCTCTTTTTCATTAATTTTGTGTTAATGGACGTCTTTCCTTACAAAAGATTCAATTAAAAGATAACGGCGCTTCAGGGGCCGGGTGTTCGAGTAGATAAAATGGTGATTTGAAGATATGTATGTGTGTTACATGGAGAAAGTAGACAGTAGCTAGATAGCGTATAGTGTGTGCACTGTATGTGGTGCTGACTGTTTAATTGCCTTATAGTCGAACGCTATGTTTTTCTACACAGTGTTTATGAGGCTGCAGAGGGATTTCTGTTGTAGTAGTTTAGAGTTATTTGTGTTGATTGGGGGAAACTAACGACTCACTCTGTTCAAAACATACACTTATAACGTATCCAGCAAAGGATTATACAGTGTATATGTATGTGTACTCAAATTTCAACTGGTTTACCCTTTGGTTAGACCCATTTCCATGTATTATTTATAATTATATCTATACAATCATTGCGTACAAAGTGCATAGAGTGCTGTGCAATGTATGTGGTGTACCTGTAAGTACATGGCTGATGGTCTGTGTTGCATGCAAAGGGAGTTTCCTATGCTGTCAGTCCCTGAAAAAGAGGCCTGACGTGGCTGCTGAGATTCCACAGTGGGCGGCTGGAATCCAGATTGCTGCCATAATGGCAGTAGAGTCTCTCACTGGGGTCAGGGAACTGTAAATAAGAGATTTTTCGTGTCAAAAAGCAGGATGACTCCGTAATCGTGACTTGGCTGTACGAAACAAGATTGTACTGTACTTGGATTTGTTGCAATAAAAATTGTGCAGTCCCTTGACTTGATCAAACCAAACATTTGCCAAGTCCCTGATGTGAAAATATCAATTGACACCAGCGTGGTGCAGATTTACAGACCATGTCAGATTTAAGGCGTCTCTATGCTGTTGGGCCTACCCATGGTCCACCCCAGATTCGGACTGTAATTAGCTGTCTGTCTCCTTCCCAGTCTCGGATTTCGGTGACATGCAAACAGAGCTGGACGTCATGCTTTAGGGAATTCTAGAACGGGCTTGTTGATTTCTCTGTTTTGGCCAGCACCTCTTTGCTGTCCTCAACCCTGGTGACTGTTTGCTGAGAAACCCGTTGCAAGCACAAGGCTAGACATTGGCAAGTAGTTGTTTAACTGTTGTTTGTGAACATGTGCTGAAGGGCCTTGGCTTAGAGGACGGTGGGCTCAAGCCAAGAACGAGCAAACCGCTGCAATTTTCACTGTTTAATGTTGAGCTAAATTTGAAACTCAGTTCCCAGAGAAAAACTGGTCTCGAACTCAAACTTTGGTTTTAGTGCAACGACAAATAAAAGCCATTTTGCCATACAAACACAACCTTTGAAAGTCTGGCATGGTAATAATAATACATTTGAACTCCTGGTTATTAAAGGGACATTTTTAAATGACCGATGGAACACCTCCTTCATCCACCTTGACAAATTAGATATCACTGCCCATAATAATAATAATAATTAAAAAAAAATTCACTCATGTAAATGCTTACTCAAATCGATGGACAGCCAAGGTATGTCAAGATTTACTCACTCTCACTGGCAGTCATTTGCCAACCTGCTTACTGTTTGCACGGTTGGAGAGGAGCTGGCGCCTATATATCGGTTGACACTGGGTCAAGGTGTGGTACATCATGAACAGCCTTCCAGACCAGTGCAGAGACACTCGCGCAACAATTCTCACACACACACACACACACACACACACACACACACACACACACACACACACACACACACACACACACTCACTGACACTCGGGGGAGATTTTAAAAAGCAAGTTAGCATAATGTGATGTCTGTGAACTGTTGGAGGAAACTGGAGTGCCCAGGGGAAACCCTTACAAGCATGGGAGGAAATACAATTCACAAAAACGCCCTCGCCGAGCCTGAGAATCGAACCCAGGACGTGATGTATGACTGATATGCTAATTACTATGCCACCTTGTGTCAAAATTTAACCTATTACCAAGACTGAAACTTGCTGGTGTGAGAAAGTAACTGCCAGACATGTGACCTATGCCACCAATTTCAAACCAGGAAAAAGCAATTTTAACAACTGAAATAATTGCAAACTCAACTATTGGGAGGACTTTCCACCTCGAGATAATTCACACATAGTTTTCTAGTGAAGAAGCATTTTTCTTTTCAGTAAAATTCTTGAACAGGATGTCACTCAACATGTGATGCTTTGAAGGCTGCCAGTCCACACCCCTTATTGTTGGGCAATCGCTTTTCAGAGCTCACTGCTCTACAAGGGTGGAAAAATTCCACCTATGTAATCAAGCATCATTTCTTGGTATCTGTCACTCAGAGAAGAAGTTTCTCACACTTCCTCTAGAATGGCATCAGAAAAAAAAAGTACAGTGTGATGTATGGTCTTAAATAGGGTTGTGTTCATGAACCTCACATTGAATACGCAGATGGGAGTTTCTCTGACCACAAATCCTACATAGAACAGGAAGCCACAGTCTCACTGTCTCCTTTATGTTCTATTGAATATTTTGAATGGAAATACTCAAGTGCACTGTAAGAAAACCGGGCTAAACAAAATGCCATTCTATTTAGTTGCATTATGGTCCACGACTAACTATACCGTATCATACTATCACCACAACTCCTAATTTTTCTTATACTTGAGTGATATTTCCACATAATACCAATTAAATCCCTTTGTGTTTGCTGTGTTTACTTCCATCGCGAAGGCGTCAACCGACTTGCTAGTTCTACATTTGTGGTTTCTATTATTTGGGGAAGGAAGCAATAATAGCCATACAAGGAGTTCCTTGAATCTGTTGCATAGGGAGGGACACGTGCGACCATGGCACCATGGCAGGTGAGGACAGATGGAGAAAGGAAATGGGTGAGCACAAGCAGAAGCCTTGGGATCAAAGCTGAATGGTAGACCAGGCTGAGCCTATCATTTGGCTTCATTGCTTGCAGACAGATCAACACCTCAGCGTCTGTGCCCATACAAGAATGATCCAGTCACTGGAGTGAGGAGGAATTGGAGGAGACAGCACCCCCCAAACTCTGAATGCGCAAATGAGGCTTCGCAGGCAGAGACAGGCTCAAAGCCAGAGATCTGTCTCCTTTGGATTTGATCTCCATCTAACTGTTACCATTGAATTGTTTAGACTGGTAGATCACGGTAGTGCCTTACTTAAAGTTGTTTACCTGGCAGTTGAGGCAATCCATACCAAGTATGGATTTTAAACCAGTTCAGAAGCAATAGGATTGCTCTAATGAATGGAGGAGGAACGACACGATGACATACTGATTAACACGTCTGCTTCACAGCAAGAAGGTCCTGGGTTGAAGTCTTGGCCTTGGGTGCTTCTGTGTGGCGTTTACATGCTCTCCCTGTGCATGTGAAGGTTTCCTGTGGGTACTCTAGTTTCCTCCTACAGTCCGAAAACTGCACATTAATCTCGCTCTCTCCATTAAGCTCGTCCTCTCATGTCTGCTCCAAATTGTCCCTGGGTATGAGTGTTTGGTTGTAGGTTTGGCCCCGTGATGGGCTGGTGAGCTGTTAAGGGTGTACCTCGCCTTCACCCAGTTTACATCCAGCGTCGGCTAAGATAGGCTTTGTGATGATAATAGGAGTAAAGTGGTTTGGCAAATCCGTGAGTGAGTGCTGTAGTTGTTCATGGTTTTTTGACTGATTTGGAGGAAGGGCTTTCATGACCAAATGTTGGCGCGGAAGAAAAAAGTTCTAAAACGAGTTTACGAGGCACTGTAAAGAAGAAAGCGTTGTGTATTACTGTCTACCAAGGGTAATTTCCTCAACCCTGAGGGCCTGGTTGCCCTCATTGCCTTTCTGAAAGACTCCTAAAAAGGTGCTGCCATCTCTAGCTAGTTTTGCTCCGACATCACAACTCCGTGTGTGTGTGTGTGTGTGTGTGTGTGTGTGTGTGTGTGTGTGTGTGTGTGTGCGCGCGTGTGTGCGCTTGTATGCACACCAGGCCATTTCTGCTCCAAGAGCGTTCCTCTGTGTGCCTAAGTTTATGTATTCATGCATTTGTGCTGTTTATGGCACAGAGGTGCAAATTCCTTGAGACTCCAGTCTTGGACATAATTTGCTCTTGTCCAGTGTGGTGCATTTTTCTCACTTTTTTCACCCCTCCCATCCAGTTGGTAATCTGAAGCTTATTCAGCAAGCGTTTTGCAAGAAAAGGAAGAATATCGCTCAACGTGCTTGGGGGTGGTGGTGGAGTGTTCGAGATAGAGTTGGGTTCAGATAATGAAGTCATATACAGCTGTTCACAAGAATTGCTGCTACTGGGTTCCTAAATACGAGCACCAAACCCTCCCTCCTGTAATAACACAAGTCCAGCACTCGATTTTTTTTTAAATTAATGAAACCACTATGGGACAAGTCAAATAATCTGGTCAGGCATACAAATGTAATTAGACTTTTGATATGGTTAGGCTGAGCCATCATATTTAATGATGAGTGAAATCAGTTGATGTAACTGATAATGTCTTGGAGACAGATTTTAATGAAAGGTTGTTTAGGGAGTACATGACTAATATTGGAAATGCCACTCACTGAGGTTGTCAGCAATCAGAAAACATCCAGTGGAAAAAAGCGAGTGAAGTAAAGAGGAGGAAGGAAGTGTTATGCTGTACTGAAGTGTTGTGATGACAACCATGCACTGAGGATGGCAGGAAGCTGTGGGCAGAAACAAAGAGAGAGAGAGAGAGAGAGAGAGAGAGAGAGAGAGAGAGAGAGAGAGAGAGAGACATATACACACACACACACACCTGGTCCCCCATTAGGAAGCTGGTGCAAGTTTTCTGGAGAGGACTACACGTCCTTGCCTGTTCGGCGAGCCTTGGAGAAATGCCTTCTGCTCATGTGGTCCGTGCCAGTCAGCTTATCAATCATGCTGTTCAGCAAAACCTGGCCAATCTGTGCACCGTCTGCCACACAGCGCGTCTGGGCATGGCGGGGGAACAAAGCCTGATGCTTCTAGAGCAAGGTTTCGGGATTTTGGTTTATGCAGAGATAGTGATCAAAGTTTGAACCCACATCTTCATTATGCAGTTAAACATAATTGGGAACAGACCCACATTTGCACATCAAATTGAGTGCTTTGGAAATGGGGTCATTGGTTGCCTTGTGAGTACCCACACATTATATATACCATACACACACACACACACACACACACACACACACACACACACACACACACACACACACACAAACACACATCCATGCGTCCATGCACACACCAAGACTAGATCTGGAAAGAGTCTTTCCAGAAGATTCAATCACACCCACAGTCACGTACACAAAATCTGCTGTTCTATTGTGAAAGAATATTTGTTCCTCAGCCAATGCATCATATTCTTCTACTGTCAGTTGTATTGCAACACAGTAACACACTTTGCATTTACTTTTACACACCCACCATGTGTGATGGTTTTGTAGCACACAACTATTTGGTTATTGTCCATTTTAAATAAACCTACTGAATTCATTTGGAGTTGGAAATGAATAGAAAAAAAATTTAGCCTGTGTCTATATAATGTCATTATTATTACTGTTATTGATAGTGTAATAGTGCTTTCCTTAAATGATACAGTTTTCCCCATAAAAAAAAAAAAAATCTAGTTTCAAAAGTATCGGCGTCCCACAAAAATAGCCCTAAGACTTGTCCATTTTCTCAAGAGAGATTGCTATTGCCAAACATTGATTTTATCTTCCACTAAGCATTTCTTTGTTGACTTAGATGTATGATCGGTCTTATTATCTTATGGAAACATTCATCTAAAGCCAAGTGACCTCCTGTCAGAAGCAACCAGAGGATCAGGTGAAAATATCCTGGTAATTAGTGGAATCTCAACAAGAGCCCCCTTGGGCAAGTAGAGTCAAAACAACCCGCAAGTATGTATTTCATGCTATTGTGTCCAAGTCCAGACGTGAAACAATTCAGCATAGTTGCAATTGTATAGTAATTGTCATTAATTCTAACCACAAATTTGTTTGTATTTTTTATTTTATGCTACATTTGTATTGGTAGGGGCGCTGGTGGCCTGGTGGTGGGGGGCTGGGTTACTGATCCCAAGGTCAGGGGTTCAGGAGTTCAGTGGTGGCCTGGTGGTAAAAGGGCGCTGCATTGGTGATCCTAAGGTTAGGGGTTCGAGTCACAAGGTTGTCACTGTCCTCCCAGTGCAGCTAACTGGGTTATCAGGTGAGAGGCATGTAAAAGAACAATTGCTGACTTTCGTAAAGAGTAGCTGCAAAACCGTCAGCGTGTTGTGTCAGAAAAGGCATCCGACGCAAAAACCTATGCCAAATCAAACATGCGAATCAAATGATTGGCTGTGGCGACCCCTGGAAAAAAGGGAAAAGCCGACAGGAAAAGAAGAAGGTCGGGGGTTCAGGCCCCACTATCACCGGGCTGTGTCACTGCTGCCCCCCCTCCAGTCCCCAGTGCAGCTAACTGGGTTATCAAAGGTTCTCTCATTATCTATGATGAGAGGAATGCAAAAGAACCATTGCTGGTATTTGTAAAAAATACCGAAATAACAGGCAGCGTGTTTCTGTCCTATGATGGCCTGGCAAGCTGTCCAGGGTGAATTCTGCCCTCACCAGACTCCCCGTGACCCAAATTAGGATTAATCAGTTTGGAAAATGAATGAATGAATTTGTAGTAGTTAAGAAAATATTTTTTTCAAAATCTTTAGATGTATCTAAAGCTCATTTTTTCAACAGTAATTCAAGCAATTTTAAAAGATGTGCATTTCTTTTTCCATGCATGGAAATTTTTCAGTTGAAAATCCTACTACAAGAACTTCACAGTACAAGTCAATGTTAGTGCTCTTTTTATTATCTGCACCAAAATTACAAAGAATATATAACCCCAGACAATGCCTTGAAACAAGAATTTCAATAAATTCAGACGGGGCAGTGTGGCCCGGTGGTAAGGTGCTGGATTGCCGAACCTAAGGTTGAGGGCTCAAGCCCCACTGTCAGTGGTTGTCATTGCTGTCTCCCCCCCCACCCCACACACACAGTGCAGCTAACTGGGTTATCAAAGGCCGGCCATGTCTCTTACTGTCTATGGTGTGAGAAAGATACCATTGGCGACTTAACAAGAGTAGGCCGCATAGTTGTCAGCGTGTTTCTGTCCTGCCATGACCTGGCGAGCTATCCAGAGTGTACTCTGCCCTCGCCAGAAAAAGTTGGCTGAGATGGACACCAGCTTCTCCGTGATCTTAATTAGGATTAATTGGTTTAGAAAATGAATGATTGAATAAGTTCAGACTTTACAACTTAGGCAATGGCTTGGTTTATCCTAAAGGGACGATGATTTCAACAGATCACTCATTTAAAAACGGAAAGGCTTGTGAAAACAGGCACAAGCACATATAAATGGAGAACGGGGTGATTTTAAAAATTAAAACCCTTAAAAGAGCTGCATGTGTGCAACTGACTCCGTGTTTACTCTTGCTCGAGTGACACAAGAGAGGTGAGATTTCCCATAAAGAGCGACAGGCCCTGATGCACCGAATGACACATTCCCTTCAAGAAAAAAAAGCTCAGGACATTCCTGTAAAGTGTGCCAGCAATTTTGGAGTTAAGTATAGCTGAAGTTTCATTAGGTTGCTCTGGGCGGGAATGGTTTTGAACGTAATTGACTGTGGCCAAGAGAGCCTTTAGTGAGAGATTTGCTGTAGTCGCAAAATTACACAACAGGATATAAATACTGTAGTGTAGTGGCTACTGATGGCCCCGCCCAAAACCTGTCTCTGCAATCAGCCATCGGCTAAGCCTGCAGATTGTCATGCAAATAGTGGACCAGATAAGGAGGCCTTGTGTTTTTGCAGAGAATTGTTTTCCAAATAGAAGATGAGATGAGTAGAGTCACCAGAGTGAAGAACCTATTCGGGCTTTGGGTGGGGTGGAAAAGTCTGCAGCAGCTGTCAAAGACTGCCCGTCCTATTGTATGTCCTACGGAAGTGTTAACTGAGCTTTGGAATGATGTGTGAAAGAGGTGTAAGAGAAGCCTTATTTACTACAGGAGCCCGTTTAAGCTGTTGACAGACGCTGATGGAGTTTTGTCCTCCTTCAGTCTCACAGTCTGCGATACTGGTGTTCTGCCTTTTTAAAGTGTATGAAAGGGGCGCAGTTATTATATTGCTATCATTACTACATAAACAAATGAGTCGTGCGTACCAGGTTTAACCCACAGCAATAGTTTTTGTGCTTGAAGTCAGTAGCTTATTCTCACCTTTAACCACATCACGGGAAAGTCCTTTTTTGTTACTGCAAACATTCTAAATGGTTGTTTTGATATACGAAACCTTGCATCGTATTATCTTCATTGTGAGCAGTAAACCGGTATAAAACGTGCACAGGTGGTATGTAGATTTAAATTTCAGCTCTATGGTGTTTGTGTAACCATGACTGTGAACGGGAACACTGCTGCGTCCAACCCTGGAACATTTGCTTTTCCCTGCCCCCACTGTCCCTTTTTCTGTTTTCTATCAAATTCCTCTTTTTATGCCCTCTTTTCTTCTTTTTTGAAGTCTCTCAAGTCTTGTAAAATGCCAAGCCAGCTCTTTGGCTGAATCCTGTGGTGTGTGTGCTTGTGTGTAAATGTGTATGTGCATGAGACACAAAAAGGAGGGGGTTTGTAGGTTAAGTTCAGGCTAGGCTCTGTGCTTTCCATTGACCGTAGCTGGGGGATGGCATGCAATAAAAACTAGAATTTTAAAGCCTCCCTGTTTTTCATTTTATGATTGGGCCTTTTTTAACAGGCCAGAGCTACAGCTGGTGGTGTGAATGGCTTCCCGAGGTGACTGAACCCCAGTAAAAGCCCCAGCAGCCGGACTGTTGCCTCCACCATGGCCCTGAGAATACCTTTATAGGACAAGCTTACGAGGCCTGGCCTCCAATAAAACTGGTAGAGCCATACTTAGGAATTTAGGGCCAGGAAAAATAGGGATTGTGTGTCAAAATGTAGTGAAAGGGCGGTGCCAAAATTTTTAGGGGTGACCATGAAACAAAAGTTTGAAAGAAGTGTTGCTCAGGAGGCATTGTGGAACAATCAGTTTACATGTGTGTTGTTTGAATATGACCCGCCTGTCAGACGCACAGTGGTTAATGCATAGCTGAAAGAAAAAAAACAACAACAACAACAACAACAACACACCAGCTTAATAATTTGAATTTTGAAGCCCCACATCTGCACCTCTGTTTTATCAGAACACCGGTGATGCGACTGCTTATCTGTTACAGTGTTAAACTTTTTCTATCTCTTTCTGTCAATCAATTCACACTAATTTCTCTGAAAGCCCACCCCCCAAGGAAAGGGTTGGGTTGAGGGAGGGTTTGGAGGAGATTAATTCTCCAGACGTCACCACCACTTAACCCCCACCAATCTGTCACTGATTACACAAAACAGAGTAGTAGACAAACCACCACTTAGCTAAGTTAGCATCTTGGGCTGGGAGATAGAAACAGAAACATCAAACTTGTCTGAGCATTCTGCTTAATTTGCTTTTCAAGAGATGCAATTTAGGATTTGTCTCTACTAATGCTTCCTATTTGTTGCCAATATTTGAAGATGGCTGCACAATGAGCTAGAGTGTAAAGTATACCTCTTTTTTCCCACCTTTCATTCAGCGGTGGAGACTCAGAGCAACAGCTCAGAGGAGATGGTACCCAGCTCACCCTCTCCACCTCCGCCACCACGCGTCTACAAGCCGTGCTTTGTGTGCCAGGATAAGTCATCAGGCTACCACTACGGCGTCAGCTCCTGTGAGGGCTGCAAGGTAAAAACAATGCGCTTAGATATTCCTGGATGTGAAACGATATTGTGTAATACAGTCTAGTACAGAAACAAGAATACAGTTGGCCCTCTACTTATGAAAACCTCTGAATACGAAAAATCCAGGTTACGAAAAACATTTTCCTAAATTTTCGTCCTCTGTATACGAAACAACCTCTTCTTATGAAAAGCGCCAAACGCGCCATTCAAAGATTCAAATGCGCCATTCAAAGATTCAAATGCGCCATTCAAACAATGCACGAGTTGCTCTCTCTCATTGGCTGTCTCCCAACATCCTGCCCCGCTGGCCTCCCATTGGCCAGGGGGGAGCTGAACTGTACCCATTCCTGTACCCATACTTCCTGTTTGTCACACGCGTGAAGGAGAGTTGAACAGGACTGTTGGCTCGTGAGGGTTTTTTTGAGAGTGATCATTGCAGCATTATATTTCGTTATCCATCATGGACCCCAAGAAAGTGATTCCCGGTGACAC
The DNA here is from genome assembly GCA_024760905.1 of Plotosus lineatus. Lineage (NCBI taxonomy): Eukaryota > Metazoa > Chordata > Actinopteri > Siluriformes > Plotosidae > Plotosus > Plotosus lineatus. The sequence goes on from CM045731.1 coordinate 51,910,020, forward strand.
CGAAAAGAAGAAGCGGGCTCCGTTATCAATCGAAGTGAAGCAGGGGATAATAATACGAAAGTGGGATGCGGTTGACCAAAATCGCAAAGGAGTACGACCGAAACCCCTCTACAGTCGGGACGATATTGAAGCAGAAGGAAACCTTAAAAGCGGAGATACAGTGACAGAGGCGATTATTTCAGAAAAAGTAACTGCCATATTTAAGGACCTCGTGAAGGAGGGTGGGGGTGAGGGTTCTTCAGACCAGCAACCCCCGGACTTTAAAGCGTCGCATGGGTGGTTCGAGAGATTTACAGAAAGGTAAATAATTTTCGTTTACTTTTAACACATATTTCATTCAAAATTGGTGTACTTTTATAATTTTTAAAGGGTTTATGGGGTAGTCTGGGGAGCCTTGGAACAAATCACGCGTTTTACATGTAAAATGCACGTCTACTTACGAAAACTCCAGGTTCCGAAAAAGGCACTGGAATGGATTAATTTCGTAAGTAGAGGGCCGACTGTACTTTGAAGAAGCACACTAGTGCAGTGGTTGGCAAGTCCACTTCATAGCAATAAGTTGGGTTTGAATCCTGGGTTCGGCAAGGATGTTTCTGTGTGGAGTCTGCATGTTCTCCGTGTGTTGGCGTGGGTTTCCCGTGCGTACTCTGGTTTCTTCCCACAGTCTAATCACATGCACATTAGCCTAATTGGCTGTTCCAAATTGCCCCTAACTTTGAGTGTGAGTATGAATAGCTGTGTATAAATCATGCCCTGCAATGGACTGGGGTACTGTTTAAGGTGTACCTTGCCTTCACTCAGAGTTGGCTGAGATAGGCTCCAGCCTCCCCACCAATCCCTAATTGGATTCACTGTTTGACTGAATAAATGAATGCCCTTAATTCATACATTATAGACAAATTATAAACTAACCATAGTCCGTTGGTCATTGGGAGAAAAATTGTGTAGAATGTCTATGTATTGCATGTTCAAACACGAATGATAAGGAGTCCATTGAAGAGAGGACAGATAAGAGCAAGCAAACGTGCCGGGTAGCAGTGGTTAACATGCTCACAATCTTGCCTGGCTGCAGGGTTTCTTTCGGCGCAGTATCCAGAAGAACATGGTGTACACCTGCCACCGTGACAAGAACTGCCAGATCAACAAGGTCACACGCAACCGCTGCCAGTACTGCCGTCTACAGAAGTGCTTTGAGGTCGGCATGTCCAAGGAAGGTGAGGCTACTTGCTTGCTGGTTGGTGTGTAGGCGTTCTTGGCACCATGAACATACAGACATCCTGATGAATAAAGAGCCACCATGAGCATAGTGTACATCAGAACAGATCAAGTTTTGGCAGATGGAACAACGCTGCACATAAACCTCAGATTATTGCTAAAGATGCACAGATAAATTAGAACTTAAATTGAGAATATATTCAAGTGATGATATTATGCAATCTATTATAACTGTTTCAATGAGTCTTGCCTCCCATGTGCATCAGTCCTTCATCATCACCTGAATATATTTTCAATTTAAGTTCTAATTTATCTGTGCATCTTTAACAATAATCTGAGGTTTATGCAGTAACATTGGAAGTACCATGGAACAGACACTATGCCAAGTTCAAAGACTGCAAGCTTGCTAGGTTTTTGTTTACTTGCCAGAGCCCCAGTAGCGATCTCACCAGGAGAGTGGCATACACACCACTCTGTGTCCACAGGGACATGTATGTGTGTCTTTATACGTGTGAGATGTATGTTGAAGCCGGGATCACATTGTGCCTTTGCTATTACTGGATATCCTGAGAGGAAGGAAAGAATGGGAGGAGGGAAGAAGTGAGAGGGTTACAGAGAAGGTTAGGCTTGGCAGCACAGCGGTACGCTTCTCCAGGTCACACACATTACAACAAGTTGTTCTCAGGTCAGCTTCCCTTAAGCTGTTGATTTATGAGGCATGGATTTTGGTGAACTGGTCCTTCGCTTCCTAGGGATGATTGTTGTGAGCCAGACAAATGTCCACAGTTTCAGCAATTTGCCAAAAAGCACTTCCACCTGCCAAGAGTATAGTTTGGCTGTAGTTTGCTGGGGCCTGATTCACAGATGAGGTATTGACTTGTCTCTGCTTGTAACCCTCAGCTGTACGGAATGACCGAAATAAGAAGAAGAAGGACGTGAAGGAAGAAATTGTGCCGGTTGAGAGCTATGAGTTGAGTGGTGAACTGGAGGAGTTGGTGAATAAAGTGAGCAAAGCGCACCAAGAGACTTGCCCTTCATTGTGCCAGCTGGGAAAATACACCACAGTGAGTTGAATGCAACAGGATACTGGAAAAGATTTTGAATATATAAAGTGTATTAAAAAGTCATCTCTCCGGGCTCTGTGCACCGACTATCAACAACGAGTTTAAATCTAGGTCGATGCCGCAGCCATCCGGAGCTGGGAGTCGAAGACAGCTAATTGGCCAAGACCTATAGAGGGGGTGGGATGGCATACATTTACCTTTGTGCCACTCAAAGCGATCAACAGCCAATCATGGACGTCATGCATACAAGGGGGCGCATGTTAGGATGTTAGGCAATGCATGCGCAGCTCTTGTTCTTCTTGTTCTTCTGAAGAGAAGAGAAGAAGAGTACTTGCTTATGCCCTTTCCTGATTGGTGGAGGCCACATGATAGGGAAGCCACACTTGAAGGGTGGGAATTGGCTATGACTAAATCAGGGGAGAAAAATTGTGGGAACCCCTGCACCTCCAAAATGAATATCTTTTAAATTCATTCATTCATTTTTTGAACTGCTTAATCCTAATTAGGGTGGCGGGGAGGCTTTTGCCCATCTCAGCCGACTGGGCGAGGGCAGAGTACACCCTGGACAGCTCGCCAGGTCATCAACACGCTGACAGCTGTGTAGCTACTCTTGTCGAAAGTCAGAAATGGGTCTTTTACACGAACCTCTCACCACAGACAGTGAGAGTCATGGCCAGCCTTTGATAATCCAGTTTGCTGCACTGGGGGGGGGGGGGGGCAGCAGTGGCATCCGTTGACAATGGGGCTTGAACACCCAACCTTGGGCTCGGTAATTGAGTGCCTTACCACCAGGCCAACCCTGCCCTCCTCTTTTAAATTCCTTGATAATCCTTGATTTGTGGCAATGGAAATTCCTTAAACTGCCAATTGTAACACGAGGGAATTTATGTGCATGAGGAAAGTGTTTTACTCCCATCAGCACTTCTGTAATGGAACACAAGTTATGCAGTGTCAAATTTATTTCTCTTATTCTGGTACCCCTTGCTCATCTATTCACAGAACTCCAGCTCAGATCATCGTGTTCAGTTGGATCTTGGATTGTGGGATAAGTTCAGCGAACTTTCCACCAAGTGCATTATCAAGATCGTGGAGTTTGCCAAGCGCCTTCCAGGTTTCACATCCCTCACCATTGCTGACCAGATCACCCTGCTCAAATCAGCCTGCCTGGACATTCTGGTAACCAGATTATTCTTTGAAAATAGTGCATATGTATATTGATGAGACTGTAAAATGAACACATTTGATCCACAATTTTTTTGGATATGATAGATGCTGCGAATCTGCACACGCTACACACCAGAGCAAGACACAATGACATTCTCAGATGGACTCACTCTAAACCGCACTCAGATGCATAATGCAGGCTTCGGTCCACTAACTGATCTGGTCTTTGCATTCGCTGGGCAACTTTTACCGCTGGAGATGGATGACACCGAAACAGGCCTCCTCAGTGCCATCTGTCTCATCTGTGGAGGTACTGTCTTCTGCACTACTATAGTATCACTGCCGCCATCTGGTGGATAGTTTAATAATCAGAATGTTACGTTCAAAATTTTTCCTTATTTGTGAAAGGATGGGGCTGTGACTTCGACCTTCAGATGAACCACAAGATATAAGATCAGTGACCTCAGTTTGCAGTTTGATAATAGCGTTTTGTTTTTTTTTAGTTGGAACTGAGTCATTACAATTTTGGGGGTAAATTTAGAAATGCCTGGTCTGTCTAGGGTAGCACAGTGGTTAACATATCCGACTCACAGCAAGAGTTTCCTGGTTCAGAGTTAAAAGCTTGGGCATTTCTGTGTGGCGTTTGCAAGTTCTCATGATTACACGTGGGTTCCAACTGAGTAAATCCATTTCCTCCAAAAGTCCAAAGACAAGCACATTATGATAATTGACGATTCCAAATTGCTTCTGGCTGAGTGTGAATGTGAAATCTGTGCCCTGCCTTCATCCAATGTCAGCTGAGATAGTCTACGCACCCCGCGACACTAATGGTAGGATTTAATGGTTCGGCAAATAAAGATGATGATGAGTGAAAATGGTCAGCCCTCATTACAAATTTTTACTTCAACTGAAGGTCATCAAAAAATGTTTCGTACTGGTTTTGCCTCTTCCCAGACCGTATGGATCTAGAAGAGCCTCAGCGTGTAGATCGTCTACAGGAACCCTTGCTGGAGGCGCTGAAAATCTATGCCCGACGCCGCCGGCCCAACAAACCCCACATGTTCCCACGGATGCTGATGAAGATCACAGACCTGCGTGGTATCAGCACCAAAGGTGAGTCTATCTGCAGAATTTCAAAGCACTTGAGAACCTCCAGATTTCGTACAAAACATTAAGGCTAATAATGTTAATAATCACAGAATTTATCCAAGCAGTGAAGAATCGTTTACTACTACTACTACTACTACTACTAATAATAATAATAATAATTATTATTATTATTATTATTATTATTATTATTATTATTAATTACAAGGAGTAACAGAAAAGCTGATCTTTCCATTGAAAACACTTTCTGTGGTTTGTTACAGGAGCAGAGCGGGCAGTCACCCTGAAGATGGAAATCCCAGGCCCAATGCCACCTCTTATCAGGGAAATGTTAGAGAATCCAGAGGCATTTGAGGAGCAGCCGGAGTGCAGTGAGAGTAAAGCTGAACCAGCACCACCTCCTCCTCCTCCTCCACCTTCAACAGCTCCACCATTCACCATGAAGGTCGAGCGCGAGGATGAGGAGGAGAGCTGGGTCACTGAAAACGGAAGTGAGCCATCACCGGAGGAGGAAGACGACGAAGATGAAGACGCTGAAGAGGAGAGAGCAACGGACAGTGACGGAGAGGCCTGGCCTGGTCAGGAACCGAGTGTAGACATGTCTAGAAAGAGCCATGGAGGAAGGGCCCAATGAGCAGGCTTCTTCTCTGTAAACACACACACACACACACACACACACACACACACACACACACACACACACACACACACACAAAACCTCATACCAATACCTTTACCCCTCTTTCCCATTTGGGTTACCTTGCTCTCACTGCAGTCTGTCCCTGTAGGGGTAAACATAGAGCCTTATATCTGTACAGCAAACCCTAGCTCAGGCCTCGTGATCAGCAATGAGACACACATATGCAATGTGTGAAGACTTGAGATGGACGGCTCTTCTCAGGAACTCTGCAAAAAGGGCAAGAGGGAAGACATGAGACAAAAGAAATGACTGTATAGACAAAGTGGTTACTTTTTTATACTATTATGTTTGTATTAAAGATAAAGGAGCAGCCATACAGAAAGACACAACAATAAACAGTCAACAGTCGATGGATTCAACAGCAACCACAACTAAAAACCCTTCAAGGTGAAACATACCAACAAGCAAACAAGGCTTCGTGAATAATCTTTTGGATGCATTTAAATACCATTTTGACTTTTTGCAGCCTCTTTACTTTTTATGAATATGCCCATACATATCTATATACCTTTTATATTTTTTATCTTTGTATACTATTTCTTCGGTTATACCTTATTCAAAGAGACGGAGATGATGTAACAATTATAACTGGCAGACGTCTACCGAGTCCCTAACCAGACCTTCACCTGGGTTCTCAAGCACTAGGCTCATGGTAGACGCCAACGCTATTCAGTTCGCTAGGCCGTCTCTTCCTTAATTCCTGCTAGTTGATCAGTGTTGGAAAGGCTGGGATTGCTGATGCAAGTTTTGGTTGCTTAAGCTGCATTACTTCCCTACCAGCTGAATGGTGTTTTTTTTGTGCCAAAGCATGCAGTTTCTAAAACAGCAAAGAGTTTGTCAGCTGTCAGTAGAGTAGTTCCCCACTAAAGCCAAATGCTAACGAGAACACTCGGTTAAAGATGCTAAACGTTCAGAACGATCACCTCCTTAATGTTCTTTTGAGACAAGAATGCTTCACTAAATTTTTCATACACACACAACCGGGTGCACAAAAAAAAGACATATCAAATTATGTGGTGCTAAAGCACACCTTGCATGCCGACAGAACACGTTTTATATAAACATACAACGGAAACTCCGACTCAGGGCATTTCAGTGAGGACCAAACGTTAGCTGCCTGCAGGCATGCTGCAAAAACAGCAATATTTATGTGTATATGTGTGTGTGTGTGTGTGTGTGTGTGTGTGTGTGTGTGTGTGTGTGTGTGTGTGTGTGTGTGTGTGTGTGTAGTATTGAAAATGTTTTGCTCAGTTAGGATGTCCTGCTTGGACATAGTGACATCTCCAGATGTTATTAAAGCCATTGTAAAACTTTTATATGCTTTCTTTTATTATAGAAATGATGGTCATATTTTCTTTTGTAATCTACTGCCAAAAAACAAACAATCAATCAAACAAAAACACAGCATGCAATTAGGTGACCGTGTGTAATGTGCCACTTTTACAGTTATGCAATATAGAAACTAGTTGTATGTGTCAGTCTCTGGGATTGTCAGGTCTGTTAAACATAGATTTGGAATGATGAATGTCATTTGCGCGGTGTTAAAAAATGCTGAGAATGTGAACATACACCAGCTCTTCACAGAAAATACATGGAAGCACCATCGCCTGTGCCATGTGAACACTTGTGCCTGTCCTGTTTGTTCAGAAACGTACACACAGGACACACTGTGGAGTGTAGCACCTCCTGTAATATGTTGCTCTATTGCAAACCGAATGTTGACATTGTTGTCTATTTTTGTTCATTTTCATGTCCTCAATTTGCCTGAGGATTTCTCGACTCCCTGTACATGTTCAAGCAGCTCTGTTATATAAAGATAAAGCCATATAAACATTCAGAGGCAATAAATGACTGATTGCAAAGCTGTATTTCATTATTTTTCTTTTTCCAACTTACTGTTTTATTTGGAGTCAGTTTACACTAATCAATTCCATTACAGTAGTGAAGGTTTAAAATGTTGAAGCGCTTTGAGACGGATAACAAGCAGGTATGAAGATGCCAGTATGTACTTACGATCAGGTATTGGGTGGCACTCCCTCATGTCATTCACTCAGTGTTTGCCAAACTGCTTAGTCCTATCAGGATTCTAGCCAACACAGGGTGAAGATAAAATACGCCATGGACAGCTTGCCAGACCATTGCAGGGCTAGCACATGCAACCATTCACACTGATACCTACATCTACCGCCTAGAAAAGTGGTTCTCAATTATTTCTGTGGCGCCCCCCCAGGAAGAAAAAACATTTCACACCCCCACCACCCCGCGAGTGACTATAAATAGTATTATTTGTCTATAAAATTGTTATTAGTACACCTCTGCATAACATTGTATCTTTATTAAATTTAAAAACAAAAAAGAAAGAAATATAGTTCAACTTGCAACAAAGGAAAAACTTCATTAACATTTTTTAAAATCTGCAATTGAAAAGATTTAAAGTGCACCAATGTGCCTGAAATAAAAAAATACATCATATTTAAACTGATTTAACTTATTTATGTCTTAACATCTCCGTCTCTTTCCACCTTTCTCTTCATTCCTGTTAGAAAATTTCTCAGTGTTGTTTCTTGAGGGTTTGTTTACTGCACTTCATATTGTTTGCTCGTACGAAAAACCACTACATCATAGTGCGTCAATGAGAGCGCCATTGTCAACTAGTGGAGTGGAGGTGCAATGACACTTCATTCTCATACACAATTCCAGAAAAGCATGTTCCCCAGAGTCATATGCGCTTTTCCTGGCACCACACTGCGCCCTCCGTGGCATCATACCACAACCCCCTTAGGGGGCGCGCCCCACTATTTGAGAAGCACTGACCTAGAAGCAATTTGGAACAAGTTAATGTGCAAATCTTTGGCCCGAGTGAGGAAACCCACACAAGCTCGGGAACAACATGCAAATGCCGAACCGATACCAATACCCAGGACCTTCTCGCTGAAAGGCAGACATGCTACACCACAATGCCACTGGTATGCAGTGGAATGTGATAAGCACTCAGGGCGCTTACAAAATTGGAGTGGGTGGGCGCTTATTAAAATGTTGCCAGTGGAGTGGACCGGTAAGTGCTTATTACCATAGAGAGGGAAAAAACATGAATAATAACAGGACAATAAAAGTTTTACTGGTATTTGTATTATTCATTTTGTGCTATCAACCAAATTACTTACATGAAAGCTGAAAATAAACAGAAAACAGCATAATTAAAAAAAAAAACCCTTTAATTTTCCCTCCTGGTACTGTGCCTTTAAATATTTCCCCCATGTAAAATTGAGCCAATCAACATGAATGCCAACTTTAGCACATGGCGTGGTGAAAAATACTCCTCATCACTTTCTGATAAGTCCATATCTGGCTCATCGCTCAATTCATTCAGAGCATCCTATAGTTTTGCTGTCGCAGTTTCTAATGGTTCATCTTGTTGGACATTTACCAAGAGAACACAGCAAAATATTTTCCTGGTTTTTAAAGCATGACAGAACGATCGAATGTGTTGTTACTGACAAACATTATAGACATTCACCAGTGGCAGGGGGTTTTGAAATACCATGTAAACTCACTTTTACAGGCAGCGAATGCCTCATTGTTACAGAGACTGATCGAATAAAATTGGGAAGTTTGATCTATGAATTTTGCTCCCAGTACACATGGGAGGTTATTAGAGATGAGAGAGAGATGAGATTTCCTTTCGGCTTTTTTCCCTTCTTCAGGGGTCGCCACAGAGAATGATTCGCACATTTGATTTGGCATAGGTTTTTATGTCGGATGCCCTTCTTGACACAACCTTTTTTTTAGCAAGGGACAGAAACATGCTGACGGCTTTGCAGCTACTCTTTACGAAAGTTAGCAATGGTTCTTTTACATGCCTCTCACCATAGATAGTGAGAGACATGGCCTGCCTTTCACAACCCAGTCAGCCTCACTGGGGGGACAGTGACAACCCTGTGGGGACTCGAACCCCCAACCTTAGGATCAGCGATCCAGCGCCCTATACCCCTAGACCACCACTGAGCCATGGGAGGTAATTAGAGGTAAAATCAAAACACTGGGGGGGGGGGGGGGGGGGGGGGGTTATTGGAGCAAGATTCTTATTACGTTGCATATGGTATTATCAATTCAAAATATTTTCTTATATCTGATTGATGGAAAGCCACCAGCTAATTCGTGGTATTTTTTATACAAGTAGACATATTATTGACATTAGACTGACCATTGAACATTTATTATGTGCACAATTGATGTGCATGCCATAAATGTTCAATGTTCAATCTAATTAATTGTACTATTTAAAAAAGATGGCAGACAAGCATAGCTGATCTATATAATATCTAGATAGGCTATGTCTGTCCACCGTCTTTTATAAGTAGTACAATTTTCAACAAAGCACTGTGGCCCTGAGTCATCAAAACTTTATTTTGGTTTCTCAATATTCATGGTGGAACAGTGGTTAGCACGTCCGCCTCACAGTAAGAAGTTCAATTCCTGGACGTTTCTTTGAGTTTGCACGTTCTCCCCATGCTTATGAAGGTTTCCTCAGTGTGCTCGTTTCCTCCCATAGTCCAAAAACATGTACGTTGGGCTAATGCGCTGTTCTAAATCGTCCTTCAATATAGGTGAATATGAATGGCTGAGTGTGCTTTTTGGCCTTGTGATGGGTGGGCTTGTACCGTCGGCCTTCACCCGGAGTTGGCTAAGCTGGCTGCCAGCCTCCCTGTGACCCTAATTAGGATTAAACAGCTTAGAAAATGAATAAATGAAGAATATTTATGTAGTTCTAAGCCATATCTGAGTGAGTAGCAGTGCTAAGCTCTGCCTACCAACAGCATTGTCAGTAGGGTGTAGCATGTCTATCTGATGCAACATCTGTTTCTTTTCCCTCCTCTTCTTCCGAGAGAAAGTTAACAAGAAAATAAATGCCTATGCTCAAGATTAGAAGCATGTCCCTCATAACAAGCCAATAAAGTTGTATTTGGTGGAAACGAGTCTAATCTTGAAAAACGATAATATGCCATTGACATCAGTGAATCTTCTTCACTTCACTTAGCCCTTAAAATCCGGGTATGTTGTTGGGGTGCCTTCATGGCGAGACTTGGGATGATTTGGCCTGGAGGCGCCCATCCCTCTCCAGGTCGTAGAAACACGCTAATGGCTTTGCAGCCTACTCTTTATGAAAGTCACCAATGTTTTTTTTTTTTTTACATGCCTCTCACCATAGACAGTGAGAGACATGGCCTGCCTTTGATAACCCAGTTAGCTGCACATGGGGGTGGGGGGGGGGGGGGCAGTGACAACCCTGTGGGGACTCGAACCCCCAACCTTAGGATCGGCGATCCTGCGCCTTAACCACTAGATCACCACTGCCCCACATTGGTGAATATGGATTGGAAACTGTGTGAACTAGGAATCGCATGCTACAGCGAGCGGCACTTCTGACTGACTCACACCAGCTGAGCTCACTTTTCTCAGAACTTGAAAATATGTTCAATGAATAATAAAACAAATATAGAATTCTGCTTTTATGTGATATGGAGAATTAGGAATAGATCTTGGAGGCTGTTATCAGCTATAAAACCCCTCAATCTGAATAATCTCCATATTCATCTTCACTTCATTCAGTAATAGCCTAATATGAGATGTGCTGCTTTTTACGTTTATAGTGTTTTAAGTATTTGTCATTTGTGGATCAGTGAAAATGTCCTAAGAATCTGTAGCCAGTTGACTGTGTTGTTCTGGTCCATGAGCCAGCACTGTACAAAGTACTGTAATTTATGGTCGAAATCTGATGACTTCGCTCAAGTGTGGGAGGATCTGGAACAGAATATATTAAGGATCTGGATTTAGAAACTTTCAGCAAGATGTGTTTGACTATGTAGATATTTAAATCTGCTGGGAGAAAAAAATAGGATTGTGCATTATTCTGGTTGGAAAACTACATTTGCAAAGTCATTGTTGGTCATGCTGAGCCATAGTCCAGCATACTTTAGTGGTTTCTCTACTAAACACAGTGGGTACTTTCATGACTCAGACTCCATTTAGTTATTGTAACTTTTAACAATTAAACCTTGGACTTGAATTTTGGAAATAATCTTTAAGAGAATATGCTGACAGAATGCATTCTGCTCTTATGTGACTATCAGGGTCATCAGTTGAGGCCGACCCATTTAATAGCACACGGCCAAGAAGAACATCATGAACATGAAGGAAAAAAATTATTTTGTTCCACTTTCAGCATGACATGGCTGGCATGGTATGGCCATGATAGCACAATAAGAACGTCCTAGGCATTCTGTATTGACTTATCCACATTGTTGAGTAGGTTTCCTCCAAGTATTTTAATTTTAATCCCACTGTCCAAATACATGCACATTAGGATGACCAGTTGTTCCAGATTGCCCCTTGGTCAGATAGTGACTGTGAATGGTTGTGTGCGTTGTCCTGCAATGGTCTGGAGAGCTGTTCATGGTGTACCCTGCATTCACCCAGAGTCAGCTCAGATAGACTCCATTCTCCATGTGACCCTTGTGGGGCCGGTGGCGTAGTGGCCACTAGGCTCGGGTGTAAAAATCCCAACAGACGTTGCCTACTTTTACTCCATGTGACCCGAGTAGGACTAAGCAGTTCGGTAAAGTAATGAATAGGTCAGGATATTAAAATTTATGCTTACTTTTAAGTCGGATTTCTGGGCATAGTGAACTGTTTTCCTTCAGGCTGTCCTCTCTGGGTGGACAGGGAGACTTCTCATCCTCTGGCTCCACTTGTGCTCTGTACTTAATTTTCAGGTATGAGGTACAAGGTGGGGTTGGGGCAAAAAAATAAATAAAAATAAGCGAAAACACACACACACACACACACACACACACACACACACACACTATAGAGCAAAACAAAATAAGTAAACCCCCGCGAAATTACCAAAAATAAATTAAAAACATGGTCTCTGGACCACCTGCAATGCCGTCACTGACCACCGCCAACAAGGTGAAAACCTCTACATTAATGCACAAATGATTTTTTAATTCTTAAGAATATAGTTTGATCAACTAGTATGCAGCTTTTTTTTGGGGGGGGGGGATTATAAAGTGTTCAATACTCTAAATTTTAGGCATAAATGACTTTTTTTTTTTTTTTTTTTTTTTTTTAAAAAGGGTGTGGTACAGCAACACTGCATTTAGAAAGCTAAGAATGAAATCCATCCACTTGGGGGCGATCAAGGTCTACAGCTTAGAGATCTGCTCAGTGTTCTAATTCTAGGGAACAAATACATAAAGCTTCATTATGCATGCATGCAGAAGAGAGCAGAGCCAATGGCTCATTCTGTCACTCTTATTAATCCTCAGCAGGAGTGCAGACAATAAAGGCCACTGTAGGAGATATACTGTAGGTCACCTTCATAATTAGTAACAAGCCAGGCTCATACTGATGCATCAGCATCTCAATTTTGCATTAAAATGCCTTGGTGAGAAGACAGAGAAAAGATTCTACTTTAATATAAAATAATAAATATTTCAATTTTTTTTATTACAACCATATGGCTGCATGTCTTGAGTTTTGATTCATGCTTGTCTTGAGGCTATGAAAACAGGTTTATGATGGTAAGACCCACTGATCCGATGATCTGATGATGCATACATATAGATCCTAAAAGAAGCTAAATTATAAGTATTGTTGTCAAAGTGTTGCCCTCATTAGAGCAGTAAGTGCCTTCACCTCATTTTACTATCCAATACCACTCTTTCCCCTTTTCTTCCAGTATCTACACAGTGTGTTTGTTGTAAGGCTGTACTCTTGATGACACCCAAGAATATACAATTTTTTTTATTCAGCGATTAAGGACAGTGATAAAGCAGTATATGGCACTATTAATTAAATGATTGCTATAATGAAACTTCATTAAACGGAAATCAATAACCCAAGGCTCAAATTAAAACAAGGTCCATACATTATACGCTCTTTTACAAGGAGGCCCGAAATGGCCTCGTATATTCAACCCAATAAGATGTTGCTATGGGAACACATGAAGGGCGTGGGACACTTGATGAGTTTAAAAGGAGAGTGTACATGTTTTTATTTGCTGCCCAACATTTTCTCAATGAGGTCTGTGAAATTTATCCGGAGTTAATGATCAGATCTAAGTAATGGTGGGTTAAATGATTATTGTGGGTATTCCGAGTATGACCTACGGAGTATCCGTAAAGTCATTACATCCATTCACGAGACCGATATTCTGTAATTGCCCTATACATGATTAGTGTGGTCTTGACCCCTTTTTACTGCCAGATCATATCTAAAAGTAAAAACCGGGATAATAAAGCTAGTGAGTGTAAGGCCATCTGACAATGCTCTGTTTATGGATCCAAGCTGCTGCTATGAATGACATTTATACAGTATACACAGCCACTTTATTAGGAACACTCACTCACTCAGTCCTTTTTTCAGGATGTCTATCTTCTCCAACACCAGGTAAAAGTGGGATACACCCTGAACAGTTTGTCAAACCATCGTAGGGCCAACAACAACAACAACAACAACAACACCACACACACACACACACACACACACACACACACACACACACACACACACACACACACACCTAGAGGCTGTTGTGGAATAGCCAGTTAATATCCCCATTTCACTGGAGCGCTGAGTGCAAGGATCATGGCCGAAAGGCGCGGAACGCACTCTACGGAGGAGCTTCGGCATTTTTACACGGAAAATGGGTAAAAAAACTACAGAAAATTGCACCTTCCGAACACCCTCGGAACGATCACGGAATATGCGGAAAGGACACGGAAAGACCGCGGGTCGGAATACATGTGTAAAAGTGCTCGGATAACCTTTGGAACCAGTGCGGACAGCAAACGAAGACCTTTGGATAATTCACGGAACGTTCACGGAATGAACGCGGCACTACTTTTCAGAAGGAAGACCCACGGAATGATCTCGGAACGGGCGGAATGAAGACAGAACGTTCACGTTCAACACGGAATGACCAATGAATGACTGAGGAATAGCCGGTGTAACCACGTTTCAACGCGGGAAAATCAGCAAAGATCAAAGGATTTGCTCCTGATTCCGCCTGATACGCTGTATGACCAAAGAAGCTCATTCTCTCATTCATACTATGTTTATAATGTGCAATAAATTTAAAATGTAACATATGTTTGTAATTTACCATATGTTTCTAATGTGCAATATGTTTATAATTTACAATAAATGTAAAATTTAACATATGTTAATATGTTTATTATCAATAATGTCAATACATTCCTTTTATTTGCACCTCAATTATTCCAGACTAAAAACCATGCACACAAGTCCAAACCACAGTGATTATAACTTTAAAACTTTATTACATAAACAGGAAAACAGAAAAAATAAAGTGAATGAACTGGAATAATTTATAGTGGAAGTGACTTCCTTGAATGTTCCGCAAGTCTTCTGTGTTATCTGCAACCATTCCACAAACGTTCTGCATGTATTCCGCAAACCTTCCGTGAGCATTTTTTGGGGATTCTGTGGCCGTGTTTGACCACCTGTAAGAAGGAGGAATGTTCGTGGAACGTTCACAGAAGACTTGCGGAATAAAAGGAACAATCACGAAACGTTTGCGGAAAGAACGGAACGTTTGTGGAAGGACTGCGGAACGTGAGGGGACACTGTCGAGAAATTTTTCCATGAACGTGCTTTTGAACATGTTCAAAAGCACGTTTGCGGAAGATTTTCACCTGATGGAAGAGCAGGAATACCTTCAGAATCATACGGAAGATGATGAAATGACTGAGGAACGTTGGAGGATGACTATGGTTTTGCTTCCGCGAGTCTGCCACGCTCCAATGAAATGGGGGTATTTGCCTAATGTGTACTGTATGTCTTTTGACCATGGGAGAAAACCAGAGTACCCGGAGAAATCTCACACAAGTATAGGGAGAACATGAAAACTTCACACAAAAATGGACCTTCTTGCTGTGAGGTGGAACGTGCCAGCTTCTATGCCACCATGCTGCCCATTATTCAGAACTCCCACTTATTAATGCATTTACAGCATTGCTAGACGTACCCCAATCAGCCAGTACATTAAAACCACCTGACCAAAGCTCAGCAGCCCCATGCACAGCAAAATTACAATTCCTTTCTTTCATATTAACAGCTGACATCGTTTGTGGGATCAGATCAGTCGAGATGCTCCTCATGTGCATTAATGAACCTTTGGCACCCATGAAACCTTAGCTATGTCACTCTTGTCTTTCCTGGTCTCATCTTAGGAGGGTAATTATGCCTGCATACCAGGAACATCGTACAATATCTGCCATTTTGGTGATGAATGAACCCAGTTGTTCAGTGTGGTCTTGTCAAAATCACTCCAAACCTATGTTTGCTGATTTTTTCTGCTTCCAATGAACACATCAACTTCACAAACTGACTTCCGTCTAATACAGAAGTACAGTACCCAATCCTGCTCCTACCTTCCTGAGGACTTTATCTCCAATCCTAATGTTGAGCCATATGGGAGATCTAAGGGTCAGGTTTTAAGTCTTCATTTCAAAGTCTTAAGGCTTGATTAAATAATTAGATGGTCGGTCAGGTGGGCATGATTTGGAGCAAAGGTCTTCAGGAAGGTAGATCTCTAAGAGCAGGATTGGGTACGTCTGTATTAGACAGAAGTCAGTTCTTGAAGTTGATGTGAGTCTAATACATCACATTCTTTTGTAGGTGCCGGTGTAATAAGATAAATATGATTCACCCATTATAATGATTTTAATGTTAGTGTGTTTAATGCCAGATTCAAAATGTGGTTGGTTGTTGCAGCCAAATAGATGGGTATGATTCCTTCAGAATCTGGTGAGCTTGAGAATGGTGTGGAAAAAAGACTTGTGTGGAAATGGCTTGTTGTCAACAAAGGAGGTTGGCCAAACTGATGTGAGTTGACCAAGGTTCCCATAACTCAAATATGCAAAGTGTGAGTAGAACAGCATCTCAAACCTCTTTAGATTCCACTCCTGCTGTCCAAGAACAGGAATCAGGTTCACCAAAGCAGGATAGTCCAACATAAGGAAATGGGGGTGAGGGGGGTGAGGTTACGGTGAGTTGCCAATGAATGTCTTTTTTTAACTACAGAACAAACGGGTTCAGTTCAAATCTTTGCTAATGGGAGCTATAAAAATAATTGCGATGCTCTTGTGCCTTGAAGGCTACAGATAAGACTAGGTTCATTTTCCCTGCTATAAATATCCTGTAGCTTTCTGAGCATGCATAAGGTGTTGAGTGCTCTATAGAGCCAACAGAACTTAATTTATTGCGTCGCCGACTACTTTGTACCAATCTGCCTAGGAAAAGCATGAAGACACATTACTGTACAACTGGAGGAATTAATTCATAGATGAATTATGCAGGCCTATTAATTAATTACAGCAGCCAAAAGCAAGTTAAATCACTTCACATTAGCATTTGCATACCGTGTGACATGTGAATAAATAGCTGAAGGCAGAATGCATCAAGAGACTGACACGTGGAAAGAATGCTAAGGTCTATACAAAATGGAGGCAGATCAAAGATGGCAATGGAGGAGTACGAGAGCCTTTGGAGGAAGAAGACATGGATCAGACCCCAGTGGGAAGAGAGGGAGGGAGGAGTGGGGAGAAAAGTCGTAAAAAAAAAAAAAAAAACTCTAGGTGCACTACTCTGGCCTCTGGCTCTTCATATCTTTTACATTTCTAATTAAAAGAGATAAAGAGTGAGGGAGTCATCAATCCTACAGTGATTTCCCTGTTAAGGTTTTAGAGGAAGCCATAAAGCAGGCAGCCCAGCTCCATTGATTTTATAATTAGACCCTGTGCACAAGGAGAACACAGAGAATACAGAAGAAGAAAGAATAAGAAGCATTTATAACAAGGCAGTGAGAAAAGGATAGAAGGTCAGCAAAAAGTGATTAAAAGGGAAAAGATTATTCAGAGCCTTGAAACATTAGCGCATGCTACATTTATTAATTCATGTCAAACCACTTAATATTTATTTGGGTCGTGGGAAGGCTGGAGTTAATCGTAGCCGACTCTGGGCAAAGGCAGGGTACACCCTGAACAGCTCTCCAGACCATTACATGGCTACACCACAAACACGTACACACACAACCATTCACATTCACAATTAGGAGATGTGCATGTCTTTGGACTGTAGACGAAAACAGGAGTGCCCAGAGGAAACCCACCTAAATATGGAAAAACCTGCAACTCCACAAAGAAATGACCTTGTCGAGCCTGGGATTGAACCCAGGATCTTCTTGCAGTGAGGCAGATGTACTAACCACTTCACCACCATAGTTTAGGAAATGTTACAAGTGGAAAGGGTTTAGATAAAGCTGCAGTTTAGGTTGATTTCAGTGAATAATCAAAGAACCAAACATATTCTGTTGATATGTTTTTGAATGCTTATGTCCAATATATTTACTGATGTCTGTACTGCTATACGTACGTACTGTATCTCTAAAAGCTGACGCTTACTTCCGGACATAATTGCTTATGTCGAAGTAAATTTTATTCATTCATTCGCTGAACCGTTTAGACCTAATTAGGGTTGCAGGAAGGCTGGTGCCCATCTAAGCCGACTCTGGGTGAGGGTGGGGTACAACCTGGAAGGCTGCGAGGCCATCGCAGGGCCAACAGTCACACAACCATTCATACACTCACTTGGAGGTGAGTTGGAAGTCAATTAACGTACTGTGCATGTTTTTGAACTGTGGGAGGAAACCAGAGTACCCCGAGGAAACCCACACAAGCATGGAAACTCCACACAGAAACGCCCAAGCTGGGAATCGAAACCAGGACCTTCTTGCTGTGAGGCAGACGTGCTAACCACTATGCCACAGTGCTACCCCAGTGAATTTTACTTCGAAGGGAATTGACTGTGATTGGCATATTTTTGGAACTGATTGAATTCGATGTAAATTATATGGATTTGCAATCTTATACAAAAAAATTTTGATCTGTGCAAAATTTGTTACGAAATTAGAATTTTTGCCAATATAACTGATGATATACTTGTCCTTCTCAAAAAATTAGCATATTGTGATAAAGTTCATTATTTTCTGTAATGTACTGATAAAAATTAACTTTCATATATTTTAGATTCATTGCACACCAACTAAAATATTTCAGGTATTTAATTGTTTAAATACTGATGATTTTGGCATACAGCTAATAAAAACCCAAAATCCCTATCTCAAAAATTAGCATATTCAAAATTCAAAGGTTTCAAAAGAGACTTCTAATTTAATACCTTACGTGTGAGTCAGCTTCAAGCTTTTCCTTTTAACTCTATTCCAAAGTATTATTAAAACAACAGCACCCTGAGAATGCAAACCACTGCTCAGCCCAGCAATCCTCACAATGTTAGAGAATCCTTTCAACTAGCTCGGCAGTCAGTCACTTACATTTTGATGGTGGTTGCATGCTTATAACATTATTACCTTACAACATCATCTTACATACATTGGACCTGAAGAAAGCATATGACAGGGTGCCAAGAGAGGAACTGTAGTATCGCATGAAGAAGTCTGGAGTGGCAGAGAAGTATGTTAGAGTGGTGCAGGACATGCATGAGAGATGTAAGACAGTGGTGAGGTGTGCTGTCTGTGTGACAGAAGAGTTCAAGGTGGAGGTGGGACGGCATCAAGGGTCAGCTCTGAGCCCCTTCTTGTTTGATATGGTGATGGACAGGCTGACAGACGAGGTTAGACAAGAATCTCCATGGACTATGATGTTTGCAGATGACATTGTGATCTGTAGTGAGAGCAGAGAACAAGCGGAGGAAAATCTAGAGAGGTGGAGGTATGCCCTGGAAAGGAGAAGAGGAATGAAGGAGAGGAATGAAGGTTAGCCTCAGTAAGACAGAATACATGTGTGTGAACAACATGGACCCAAGACGAACGGTGAGGTTACAGGGAGTAGAGATAAAGAAGGTGGGGGGTTTTAAGTACTTAGGCTCAACAGTCCAGAGCACTGCAGAGTGTGGAAAAGAGGTGAAGAAGCATGTGCAGGCGGGTTGGAATGGTTGGAGAAATGTTTCTGGTGTGATATGTGATAGGAGAGTATCGACAAGACTGAAAGGAAAAGTGTACAATATGGTGTTGAGGCCAGCGATGTTGTATGGTTTAGAAACAGTGGCCCTGGGGAAAAGACAGGAGGCAGAGCTGGAGGTCGCCGAGATGAAAATGTTGAGGTCCTCTTTAGGAGTAACGAGGATGAATAGGATCAGGAATGAGCACATCAGAGGGACAGCACATGTAAGATGTTTTGGAGACAAAGTCAGAGAGGCTAGATTGAGATGGTTTGGACATGTACAGAGGAAGAATAGTGAATATATTGGTATTAGGATGCTGAGGTTGGAACTACCAGACAAAAGACCTAGAGGAAGACAAAACAGGAGATTCATGGATGTGGTGAAGGAGGACATGAAGGTAGTTGGTGTAAGAGAAGATGCAGAGGATAAAGTGAGATGGAGGCAGATGATTCGCTGTGGCGACCCCTGAAGGTAACAGCCGAAAGGAAAAGAAGAAAATCGTCAAATATACATACACCAAAAATGATTGAGAAGAATTCCTTAAAGCTACTGACATTTTAAATACAGCATTCATTTAAATCAGATGAAATTCTGTTGTGATTTTAGCTTTCTAACTTGTATGGGATTTTCCATGTTAAATTTATATTGCTGCTAAATAAACACTCAGGTTTAGAGCTGGATGAAATTTCATCTGATAGTGAAGCTTCTTATCCTTAATATATATTGTGAATTTGGTTCAAATCAGATGTATTTTGATAGAGATATGATTTTATTTTTAATCTTGCCCATTACAAGAAATTTCGTTACATCATCAGTCTGTGCATTCTTACTAAAATTTAATGCCATCATCCTTAGGTCACCACCTACTCGTCATAAAAACTTCAGATTGATTTGCCAAAAACTGTGGACAGGACAGTGGTAAGATATAGACAAACAACCCATAAATAAACCCACACTGATAAAAACATAACTTTGTTGGACAAGTTATAAAAATTTAATCAAGTCAATCTTTTAAAATTATCAATAGTTTATTGTTGAAACCCCCAAATCCCTTACAGTGCAACAAAACCTTTAAAATGCATAAGATTCATGGATAAGTGAATATACAGTAAAAAAAAAAAAGACAAAAGCAAAGGAAATCAACTTTTACCGCTATGAATAAAAATGGACAGAAAATAGATTTTCTGAGAGGATCTGGATCTGTAGGCAAGTTTACATGTAATTATATGTGAGGATTTCATTGTACTTTATTTAAAAAAAAAAAAAAAAGCATGGCACAACTAATTATGGATGGCTGCTAATTATTCCACAACGGTAAAAGCTACAAAACTACTAAGATGTGAAATGTGTCTTGTAATCGTCGACACTTAAAAGGTTGTGGCTTGGTAGTCATCACACCGCCCATTTAATCCAACAAATTTACTGATATCTGGGTGAAACTTACAGACTGACAATACAAGACTTCTCATGTCAGTGAGCTTATGCTCAAATCTAGATTGTGTGAAATTATATTAATATTTTTGAAAAATGGCTGCAAGTTTTCCCACTAGCAAGATATGAAATGTAACAGTAGCACAACATGATGAAATCAAACATTTTACATTACACATAATTAATAACTACTTCAATCAAACATAATATATAAAATGTTACAGAAAAAAAAAAAAAAAAAAAAAAAAAATCAGTAAACTTTGAAGCATTGATTCTCAAAATTGGGTCCATCATGCAGGAGGGTGTCTGTGGGTTTTTTTTTTCCGGCTGAGAGAGTACAAGAAAACATCACCATAAAAAATGTTATACATTAATGACTAAATTCTTATAGTTATAGTAACTAACCAATTGAATTTCACTGGTTGAATCCAACCCTAAAAATAATAACTTAAAAACAAATAAGTCAAATTCTTCTGAGGACCTGCTGTGCTCTGATGGCAGGAAGTAGAGGAATAAAAAGCTCCACGGTTCTAATAAACAGCACGATTATTATGGCACATAATTAAATAATGAGTTTAATATTCGAACACTTGGACTGTGTTCATAAAACAAATTGGTAGTGAGTAGGCGAGGGGTCCAGATTATTGTATTATTGTTGTTACTGCATGACTACAATTAAACAGGTCCCTGGCTGCAAATTTTTGAAAGCACAAGCCTTAAAGTAAAAACAGTAAAACTTCACCTGTTAAACGAGCATAAAAAAAAAAACTTTAAATGGTAGAAAATAAAATATTTTGCTGAAAAAAAAAAGGAAAATATGATTATTATTGGTCATGTTATTATAATCTAGACTACAGACGCTCCCCGACTTACGATCATCTGTTTTACGTTTAAGTCAAATTTTGAGTTTAGACGTATCTACGAGTACACTGACGTAATGACGCAATAACGTAATGACGCTGCGTACAAGCCCTTGCTCACTTGAAAGCCGGAAGTCCGCATAACCCGCGTTTTGTTTCAAGCAAGTAAACTACTTTCATCAAGTGCACTACTTTCAGTATTGAGCGCCTCACATATTGTAAGCTTTGATTGGCTGTTTTAAGCTTCATGTAAAGTGAGTCGGCTCAGCTTCATGTCATGTGATTCAGCGCAGCTTCATGTCATGTGACCATCCGTCGACCATAGGAACCATTTACAAGCAGGAAGATCGCATCATAGACAATGTTAAAAGTGTTATTTGATACTGTATTTGATATTTGATGAGTGAATTTGATTAAATTTATCAATCTGAAATTATTTTGCTTGAATTTAATTTATTTGAAATGTTGATATTATATTATTTGATGTTATATTACAATGTTATGTTTATAATAATTGATTTAGGGATGTTTTATGAGATACGGTAATGGTATTCATGGATGTATAGTACAGCATAAGTGTCATACGTTACTGTAACAACTTACAACACTGAACAAGGTTCACTTTCAACTTGCATTCGGAACCAATTAAAACCGTAAGTCGGGAAGCGTCTGTATTCATGTTTGTACAAATACTTCGCTGATCATTTACTGTTTAATCCCAACTATTCCGTCTCTTTGTTCCACTTTCACGTAATTTCCTTTCTGGTGCAAATCTAATGCTTTCTGAATTCATGTTAGTACATGCTACGTGGGAACTGTGCGATCAGACTGGGTCGTTATCTCAGGATGACAGAACCATCAAACTTGGAAGAATACTTAAATCAAACAGAAATCTAAAAATAAACCACAAAAACCTTATCTCAGTTTTTCCCCCATCGGTTCCCATGTAGTACAGGGATCCCTTACTTTCCGCGGTTAATGGGGACCGAGACCCCCACGACTACTGATTTCCACGAAGTAGGATTGACCCCCCCCTGACTGATGTATACGTACATGTATATGTGTATATAATATCAATAAACACATATTCAATGCTATAAATGCTTATAATAACAATTAAATATTCAAAAATAATGCATAAGATGTAAATAAAATAAAAATACCACACATACAGACACATGCGCACACACATACAGACGCACCTCACATAAAAATGTAAGTAGTTTTGATGGGGGGGGGGGGGTTTGGTTTTTTTTGTTTGTTTTTGTTTGTTTGGGGGTTTCTTTGCATCATTAGCCTTGTTTCGTGGCATTTTCCTTAACTTTTTCCCTATTTTGTAATTGTTCGATGAATATTTTTGAAAAAGCCGTGATGCACTGAACCTGCAGAAACTGAAGCATGAAGTAGTGAGGAATCACTGTATATACTTAAACAATTGTCTTGGCCGTAGCGGATACGCCTTAATATTAAATTTGAAACATATTGAGCGATACCCACCTATGTCAAATAATTATACACCCTTAATAAAACAGCTGAGTTAGCTTACTTACAAACACGCTAAAAATATTACAGGGCAGTTGTGACCTAACAGTTAGTGATCAAAAGATTGCTGGTTCGATTCCCAAACCAGAATGAAAAGTGTGAGTGTGTGAATGAGGAGCACCTTTCCTACCTCCACCTACATGGCTGAACTGCACTTAAGCAAGGCACCTATCCTAACTGCTGGCGCTGCAATCTGGTCACCCACTGCTCCAAGTGTGTGTATGTGTGCTCACCTCAAATAGGTTAATTGTGGAGCCAAATGTCCCTTGTAAGATTATACAGTAAATCTAAATCAAAAGCGACACATCATAGCTTTAAAGAAGAAACCAAATCCTGTCCTTTCAAAGACAGATTTAAATGTTTTACATACAAAATTATTGCAATATTGCAAATCCTATCCTTTATAGACAAAAACTTGACAGAAGCATACTTATATCCTTATTTAAAACTTCATCATAATTTAACTTAGGTTGACACAGATACACTTTCATTAACATTCCAAACTGATTTGAATTCAACAACTTCTATGAAAAAAAAATATATATAATATTTGCTGAGTAAGACATTTCACTTATAAGTCCTGTATCTATAGGGAGAAAAACAAATTGAAAGTCCAAATATTTGTGTAATTTTACTTGTATCATGGTAATTTATCAGCACTTTTGATTATAAGACTCGAAATAAAGCACAAAACAAAACAAAAATTTATCAATCCTGCAGTTTGTTTGGATGTATAAAGTCACGCTGTTAACTGTAACCAAGTTCTGGCCAGATGATGGGACACTTTTAGCGCTTCCATACCATGTAGCACCGGTCTTGTGTTTATGTCTATGGTTTACACACAGTTTCAATGCAATTTGAAAGCGTGTTACTCAGATAGCACTTTTTGAGTGGGTTCACCTCGATAAATACAGAAGGTGCTGTTATGACAACACAGTATTTTCTTTCCTTTGGTGGCTGCCCAGAAATCAGCCAAACCTTGAACTGGTGCATCAGAAAACATTATGGGGAAATTTTAAGAAAATTTCTTTCATTTCATGTATACATTCATTTTATGAGACATATAGTCATAATTAGGGTCACGGGGAGAGTGGAGCTCATCTCAGCCGATTCTGGGCGAGGGCCGGGTACATCCTAAACAGCTCACTGGATCACTGCGGTCAATTAGCCTACTGTGCATGTTTTTGGACTGGAGGAAACCTTAGCACACAGAAGAAAACCACGCAAGCATGTAGAGAACATACTAACTCCACACAAACACCCCAAGCGCAGGACTCGAACCTGGGACCTTCTTGCCGTACAGCGGACATGCTAACCAGCGTGCTGCTCTCCTTCACATTATGTTACTATAATCTATGTCAGGGGTCGGCAACCTGTGGCTCCGGAGCCGCATGTCGCTCTTTCACTTCTCTGGTGTGGCTCCGTGGCTTTTCAAAATAATGTTGTACTTTACGGTAGCCGACGGGTACACCACGAACATCAACTGCAAAAAGAAAATGCCGCTTATTTACTCACATCAGAAGCACTTCGGACTTCCAGAGAGTTAAACCAGCTTTCACCTGAATGATGGGAGAGTCTGCCTAATGCTGTTTACCCAGTGGGTACCCTTTCAAAAATGCTCTTTTAGGGTTGAAAATTACATAGATGAAAATTAACAGTCAACGGGGGTAGGCGGCTATTTATTTGGTGTAGGCGGGGTGATTTTGTGTGCATGTTGTTGTGGACATGCCTATCGTATGAGCTACATTGAGAGTCTTGGTGTGTTTGATCTGCTGTGTTGGTGGATTTCCAAATTCTTGTGCTCATGGCAAGGAGTGTTCTCACCATCAGCAGCGTGTCAAGAGAGAGATTTTTTCCACCGCCAGGGTTTGTAATCTAGAAACGGAAATCACATCTGAAGAGACGGTGGATGAGATTTGTTTATACACAGCAATCTCCGAATTAAATAACTCCCCTCACAGTGACAAAATAAAAAACTGGGTGTGGTTCAGTCTCCACTCTAAGAATGGGTCGGTCAGTGCAGCATTAATATTATTTAAAAAAAATGTTGAGCAGGCTCCTTCTTAAAATAAGTCTTCATATACTTTTCTGTGTTGTTGTCGTTTTTGTAAATTAAAACTATGACAAAACAACATTAATGGATGGTGAGGTAGACTACCAAACCCGTTAACACATCTGGCTGCACACCGTCCCTCGCTTCGTGGGACAAGATATTCTTTTTCTTTAAAAAAATACAAAAAGGACTCAAACACATTCATTCATTTTCTGAACTACTTAATCCTAATTAGGGTCGCAGGGAGGCTGGCGATTTTTTTTTTAATCTAATGCTTTTGCTCCAAGCAGAATTGTAATTTAATTGTCTCTGCAGTCGTTTAAATCAATGCAACACATTGTTGTTTAATATTAACATGAAGGAAAAAGGGGAAAAACATTATATGCAGTGTTATTTGATTTTAAATGTCAAAAAAGTATTTGTGGCTCCCTGTGTTTTGTTTTCTTTCATGTGGAAAATGGGTCCAAATGGCTCTTTGAATGGCAAAGGTTGCTGACCCCTGATTTATATCATAGCATCGTTTTGAAAATGTAAGAGTGGACTAGCAATTATGTAGAAAACAGATCCTTGCTAGTTAGCACAGTCGGGGATTCTGGGAATGTTGATCAGACTCCTCTTAACACTTAATGAAGAGTGTCAGGGTGGCTGAAATGAGTGTGCAGAGCATTGGCGATGAGCGTTGTCATTATAAACGAGTGTAAAGTGAAGCATGAATTGCACCATGACTCGTGAAGTGCACCAAGTAAGTCTTCCTTACTCAGAGCGAGAAGTACTGATGTTCTTACACACTCTTATGGGTCAGCCAATTCTTAGACCTCTGTCTCACTGACACGGCTCCATCCGCTCGGTTCACCCCTCACATTCTCTCTTTATCAATCATGAAGATCCTATTTAAGCAGCTTAAAGGTGTCCTTCGTTACGATATTTTCTTAGGGAGATTTGCAGTCTGGTTTTGTTCTCGATTTAATTAACGTAATGAGATATAGATTACAGTAGCTGTATCAATGCATTCATAATGTTATGCATGTGAACAGATCAATGTGCAAATTTCTGTTTAGTTTTGTAGCTTGTGCATGCAGAAAGTGCATTAAAAATGTAAAGCGAGTTGCATATGTCAGTACATGTTACTGTGCAAAAGGACTTCTAACAAACAGGCTGGTGTTGTAGTTCCACTTCTCACCACAGGGGGCTCTCGTCCACATCACTAAAATGAACCAGGAGAAAGAAGATTTTAAGGATAAACATAATGCAGAACTAAACTGATAGTAAGAGAAAAGAAGACAGAGGTAAGGAGGGGACAGAAGAGGGAAGGAGAGAGGACAGGACGAGTGATTGAGTGAGTGAGCAAAGTGAGGGAGAGGGGTTTTAATGATGCTGAAAATTGGCCGGTACGTGCTGACTACCCTTCCAGTAAATCACTACTACAGCTTGCTGTCAACTTATCTGTCCTCTTGTCCTCCTATCACACCGCTCCCACATCCACCATTCATACTCCACCTCCTTCCCACACTCGCGCACAACACTATTTTCTTCTCTCGAACTCTAGCCGTCTGTCTCACTCGCTTCTCTCCCTCACTAATTTTATGAGGAGGTATTCAAAACTTCCATCTCCACACCATATTTGCCTTGTCACCATAAATTTCATGTTAGGTGTGCATGCGCACATGTGTGTGGGACACAATCACTGCTTATGAGAAAGTGATATGAAAAAAGACATGAGGCCAGTGTGTACTTGTCAGTGACATGGTAGCTCTGGTGCACAAACATGACAGATAGAAAAACGGTAATAAGAACAAGTGATAGCAAGTCACACCATGTTATTAAAACAGCTTTTATGAGCTCTCGCGCTCTGTCTCCGTGTCTCTGTCTCTGTGCGTGTGCTTGCTACATATTGAGGACCAGAATATGTTTATACAAGCAAATTGAGGACCTCTTTTGAGAGTCTTTTTGGCTGGTTCTCATTTTCAAAGGGCTGGATGAGGGTTAAGACCTCTTTTATGGTTCAGATTAAAATGAGGTTTAAGTTAAGGTTAGAGTAATGGTCGGGGTTAAGCATTTAGTTGTGATGTTCAAGTCAGGGTATGAGGTCTGGGAATGCAGTACATTTAATAAAGGTCCCTAACAGACAGAAATATAAGATTGAGTGTGTGTGTGTGTGTGTGTGTGTGTGTGTGTGTGTGTGTGTGTGCGCGCGCGTGTGTGTGCATTTGTCCATACATGTCCTTCCTACAAATTGAGCATCAAGATACAATTTTCACCAACAGAGTAAAGCCATTTCGGCTGGTCCTCACTTTTGCAAAAGGCTGTATGAGGGTAAGGACCTCCTTTTGGGTTAAGGTTAGAATTAGACTGAAGTTAAGATTAGATTAGGGACATTTAGTTGCCATGGAGAAGGTTAGAGTAGGGGACCTGGAAATGCTATATAATTGGGCTCCCAAGTGGCACATCGACAAGCTGCATAACTATTAACCTGGAGATCGCACATTCGAATCCGGGAGTCCATGGAAGCTAATTGGCCGAGCTCTCACGGAAGGGAAGGATGGCATACGCTCACTTCCCTGTCAATCACAGTGACTGGCAGTCAATCATGCGTAGCTGCGAGCTCATTCGAATAAGGGGGCGGATAGTGCTTTCTGAGTGTTAGGCTGGCCCCAATTATGTATGGCGCTGCAGTTCGAAAAGAGGCGGGTGACTAGAATTGAATGCTTTCACCCCTCCCTGGTTGGTGGTGGTCATGCGATAGGGAAGATAATACCTAATGGGTGGGAATTGGATATGAATAAATTAGGGAGAAAATGGGAGAAAATGGGGAACCCCCCTCCAATGCAATATCACCAACAAACATCCGCCCATTTTTTGTGTGTATGCGTGTTCATACATACATGTACTTTCTACATTCTGAAAACCCAACTACATTTTGTACCAGCAAACTGTGGACCATTTTGGCTGGTCCTTACTTTTTCAAAGAGCTATTTGAGGGTTAAAACCTGGTTTTAAGGTTCAGGTTAGAATTAGGTTTAGATTAGCATTTAGCATTGAGCTGTGATGGTCAAGTTTGGGATAAGGGCACATTATATCAGCAGTTAAAACTCTGGATTAGTGATCTCCAGTCCAAACACCAGTACTAGTACTTATATCAGAACTTGAGCTTAACCCTTAATTGTCGAGTTATATAAAAATCATACATGTGACGTCTTATATATTCCATGACTGTGTGTGTACCTGAGAAGAGTGTTTCTGTGGTCAGGCAGGAGTAGTGCCAACTCTTCTCCAGAGATATTTGCAGCTGACTGAAATACTTCGTACTCATCTTCCTGTAACGGAAACAGAAACATACCATATGCAGTAAATAATAAAATTGAAAAAACTTGACTAGTCAACCATGAACGAGTCTTAAGGCACAAAATCGACTTTTTAGTAATGCACGTGGACATACAGAGCACTCTTGGCTTTAAAATGTGTATTTTTGTAATGTTTATTTAGCACACAAATATAGTGACTCAGACATGAAGTTTCTATGATGATAAATTACTGGTTGCTGAGGATGTCTTGACCAAATTTTGTACAACTTATAATACAGTAGAATTGTCAGGTTGGTGAATTACAGGCATCCCTTGAATATCGCGGATAATGTAGACCAGACCTGGCCGCGATCTTCGAAAAACTGTGAAGTAGGAATGTACCGCCCCCCCGCCCCCATTTCTACCATGTTGTCTCATTTCTATATGTTTTCGAGTCTATACCATATCAAGAAGTGTATATTAAACGTCACAGTTATATGCATATGTAAATACTGTAATGTATTAATATTTCAATAGAATTTATATATAAATACTTTAAGTACTGTACTTACCTCTGACAATAGCTTTCTCCGCGGTGCAGGACGTTCACAAACACTATACAGTAAGATCACAAAATCACAAAAAAAAAATCCTGCGGAAATGTGCGAGGCAACAGCGTCACTCGTCTAAGCCAATCAGCTTGCGAGATTGAGTTGAGTGGGCGGGAGGAAACAGCATTACACGTCTAAGCCAATCAGCTTACGAGATTGAGTTGAGTGGGCGGGAGGTAATAGCGTCACGCGTCTAAGACAATCAGCTTGCGAGACTGAGTTGAGTGGGCGGTCCCTGCCTGAACTGGAGAGGAGGGGCACTTCGTTTGGAAACAATGGACACAGCCTGCCTTGGGTCCCTGCCTTCCGCTTGCTTACATGTGAGTTTCAGCTCGTATTTTGAATTTTTTTTTTTTTTTTTATACCGCGATGTACCAAGACCGCGATGCTCAAATCGCGAAGTGGCAAAAGATGACTGTATGTCTAATTTTATTGGCATCGGATGATACATGGTGTGTTATTCCTTTTATTTCTGGAAGGTTGTTGGTCGGTATTACACTATGAAATGTTGGGTCATTGTATTGCATGTATTTTATACTAAGGTGAGGTGGATATCTCAGAATCATGCAATTCAATGTCATCCACCAAACCTGAAGTAAACCAGGCTCTGTAAAGATGTTTTAGTATTTACTACATGCAAACAAGAGGAACAAGATTTTTATGGTTTACTTTCCATTTTAAAGTGTGATAATGATGTCACTACCTGCTAAAAATGCTTGGGACAAACATTCAATGTCTGTTTTGTATATACATACACATTCATTCATTCATGTTCCAAATCGCTCAATCCTAATTAGGGTCATGGGGAGGCTGGTGCCCTTCTCAGCCAACTCCAGGCGAGGGCGGGGCACAACCTGGACAGCTCGCTGGCCATCGCAGGGCCAACATTAACACAACCATTCATACTCACACTCACACCTGGGGGAGATTTGGAACAGCCAGTTAACCTTCTTCTGTGCATGTTTTTGGACTGTAGAAGAAACCAGAGTACCCAGAGGAAACCCATACGAGCATGGGGAGAGCATGCACACACCTCACAGAAATGGCCAAGCATGGAATTGAACCCAGGACCTTCTTCCTGTGAGGTGGACGTGCTAACCACTACACCACCAATTTTATATATATTCCTATCTCAAAAAATGAGCATATCATGTTCAGGTAGTCTAAACGAGCTATTAATCTAATCATCTGAATCAACCAATTAACTCTAAACACCTGCAAAAGATTCCTGAGGCTTTTAAAAACTCCCAGCCTGTTTCATTACTCAAAACCACAATCATGGGTAAGACTGCCGACCTGACTGCTGTCCAGAAGGCCATCATTGACACCCTCAAGCAAGAGGGTAAGACACAGAAAGAAATCTCTGAGCGAATAGGCTTTTCCCAGAGTGCTGTATCAAGGCACCTCAGTGGGACGTTTGTGGGAAGGAAAAAGTGAAAGAAGGGCCAATTCCAGACCATGGGGGACCTGTGGAAGCAGTGGACTGAGTCTGGAGTAGAAACATCCAGATCCACCGTGCACAGACGTGTGCAGGAAATGGGCTACAGGTGCCGCATTCCCCAGGTCAAGCCACTTTTGAACCAGAAACAGCAGCAGAAGCGCCTGACCTGGGCTACAGAGAAACATTAACTTAGGTACTTGTTTATGCGTGAGATTTTATGTTCTTATGTAACTTTCTTACAGTACTCTTCATGTCCTTTTACATTGAACTTGGAGTGACGTCTCCAAGATGGCGCTGCCCAGAGGGCGACGTCGCGGAGTTCTCAGAGTCAAATTGTTTCTTTGTTCGTTTTAATTTGTTTTATTTGTTCATGTTTTGCACTATGCTTGTCTACGCCTGGTCGACTCTACTACAGCTATAAGATCGGACTATCTTCGGGCGTGTATAACTAAGCAGAGCTAACATGCTATTAGCAGAGCTAACATGCTATGGTAGGCAGCTCAACGCGAGCCGCATCCCAGCTAACAAAGAAGCCGAGGCGGGAAGCACGACGACTCCGGCGCTTGGGATTGCAGGGGATGAAGGCCGTGTAGCCGGTGGTATAATCGCCTTATCGGGTGAACTCTCCTCGAGCCATGTTTCACAGAAACACAGTCCTGTAGATCCCGCTGTGCTGCAATCTGGGCATGAAGCTTGTCCATCTTGTTTTGTAGGGACTGAACATTTTCAAGCAGTATGGCCGGAAGTGCTAACCAAGCACAGGAGAATCTGAGAACTCCGCCTGGGCTTATTGTTAGCATTGAGCTCCCATAGCATAGCATAGCATAGCAGCTCACGATAGAAGTTGTTGCGTGCTTAGGTGCCCGAAGCTGAAGCTGCTCATAGCTGTAGTAGGGTCGACCAATCGACCAATCAAAACGAGCATAGTGCAAAACATGAACAAACAAATTAAAACGAACAAAGAAACTGAGAACTCTCCTGCCCTCTGGGCAGTGCCATTTTGGAGACATCACTCCAAGTTCAATGTAAAAGGACATAAAGCGTAATAAAGTTTATCCTTTTGGTATTGTTTGTTAAACATGCTACAGAACATAAAATCTCATGCACAAACATTCTCAGAATTAACTGAGGTACTGTACTGGAATAATAATTGAAAAAAAACTTTAAAACGAGTGCTTTACAGTATATGCTGTATGTTTATATTTTATCATTAATAAAAATAAGAGTAAAAATTAAAGTTTTTCTTAATCATTACTATATTTTACTACATTAATACTGTATTAATGAGTAAGACTGTCTATAGAATGTGTTTAAGAATCATATTTTAGCGCATGTAATAGATACATAGTATTTCACTTCCGGCTGCTCATGAGCATGTGACGTGTTGCATGGGGTTTTACTTCTGGGTACAGGATTCGCGGGAAGGCTCGGAACCGAACCCCCGCAAATGTCGAGGGCCTACTGTATTTTATCATAAATAAATATAACGGTAAAAATTTAAGTTTTTCTTAAATCATTATTTTACTACATTAATACTGTAGTAATGAGTAAGACTGTCTATAGAATGTGTTTAAGAAGCATATTTTAGAACATGTAATAGATACACAGTATTTTACCTCCTGTTGCTCATTCACGCATGCAATATGATACACTGGGTTTTACTTCCGGGTACAGAACTCGTGGATTATCTTCATTCGCAGGAACGGCCGGAACCGAACCCCCGCAAATATCGACGGCCTACTGTATATAATATTCCTGTATATAAAAGCTTTAAAAATAAATCGACATTATGACCATACAACTTACTGACTCGGAGCTGTGCACGTGTGGGTGTGTGTCATCACTAGGCTGGTGTGGGGAGCAGAGTGATGCAGGCTGATTGATCACCACAGGCTGTGATGGGTGGAGGAGTTGCGGATACAGTGGAGGAGGAGGAGTAGGCAGAACTAGGAGAAGGTCAGGGTTGACTTGGGGCTGCTCACACAGGCTGTATTGACCCAGGGGCCTTAGTGCTTCTGGATTCTCATCCTCGGACTCTGAGAGGGAGCTGTCCGCCTGACCTATACACCAGAACACACCACCATTGTACAGGACACACTTTCCTTAAAGTTGATGATCTGGTGTATTTTATTGTAGAATTAGAACAGCTGTCATCGTTTCTTTTTTTTTTTTTTTTTTTTAGTGACATTTTTTGTCTTTTGTTTGATGGCATGCAGTGTAAGATAAGATGAGCAGTCAGTCACTCACCGCTCTGCAACAACGCCGTCATGCTCCATTTAGAGCCACCCAGGGTCTCCAGCTTCTGCTCTAGCTTGTGGATGTACTCAATCACATCCTACACACACACACACACACACACAAAGTCATAAGGACACACCATGCAACAAGGCCATCAACACTCACATCCTGTCATCCATTTCAACAGGAATGATGCTGTTCGTGGCAAAAGCAAAACCACAAACCAGCCCAAGTGTGGAATTTGAGGGAAATGGTGATAATTTACAAACTAATGGCATCATTTCATCCTGTATTATTTTTCCTTTTTGATATACTGCAAAGGCTTTGCTATTGTGTTTGACTACACCAATAAATTATCCCTATAATACTGATGCCTTGAATAAGGGCGGGGCAATATATATTATAAAAATTATATTTTCATGCATTTTCACAATAATGATAATCATCATATCATATAAATATGCCCTGATATTAATGTTCATTGACAAAACATGACTGCACATGTGGACTGTTTGTAATTATACAGATGCTGGGCTATTAGGGGTCACTCACACATTCTTGTGGACACCTATAGCCAGTGTGAGTTTTTTTTGGACTCCGGTCATAAATATGCGGTGTTTCCAGTACAGGGTGATTGTTTTTGGAATTCAGCCACAGGGGTTTTGCTGCAAAAATGCATTAATATTACACTAATTCTATACATCATGCTAAATTTCCTTCACTGGTGTATTCATGTAGGTAAAACATTGCAGCTACCTTTTTATTTCTAGATTTAGGATGATATTTCTGCAAAATTGCAACACAATATTCTGTTCGCCGATAAGATGAATAGTTGTATCGCAATACAATAATTTATCAATATATCACCCATCCCTTTTCATTTTTAGCAACTCCTAGAAGTTGTGTTTATTATGGTTAATAAGGGCTGCGCTTTGCCTTTTTCTCAGCCTGCAGCTGCTCCTTTTCTTTCTGAGCTACCCTGAGACTGGCTTTCAGTTCCTGCAGCTCTCTTCGGGTCTCACCCAGCTGCACCTGCATAAGCAACCACAACAACAAGCTCACAATCAGGTTGTGCTCAGTGATTTCCTTCTTAAATGAAGGATGCTTCAACCTGAACTCACCCTGTTGCAGTCCTTCTCCCGTCCAAGCTCCACCTCAACTTTGTTCCTCTCCATCCTCTCCTCCTGCAGCTGCTCTTCTTTCTGCTTGATCTCATCATTCAGTCTGTTCAAATGCATCCTGATCATCTGCAAACACAACACAGAAGCAACCTGAACATCAACATAGCGCTTTCTCTCCCCCTCGCTGTGTCATAGACTCATCTGTCACTCTTTCAGTCTTATTTCTCAGTATTTATAAACAGTTTTGTGCTTTAAAAACAAACAAAAAAAAGTGTTCGCATTATTAATACTTTATAATTTCTCTTTCATAATAAACTCCGATGCTAAGTGTCCATACTGTGTAATTATAAATCCTTCCTCCAAACATACCCCATGATGTCCTTGAAATAGAGTTCTAAATTTCTTCCCAGGTCTTGCTGATTGATATCACATCATTTAAAAAGGAATGGTCATTTTTTTCTGCACAAATGGTGTGAAATTATGACACGTGGTAGCCGAGAGTGATTTACAAGGCACTAAGTCTAATTGACTTTGAAAGAAGAAGAGGAGAAAAAAAGGGCTTTCTGAGTAATGTGCCGTCAGTGATGCCGTTGGCGAATTGTTTCTTCATTTATAATATAACTCGTGTTTTTTATAATAATTATATTTAATTTATTAATTCACTGTATAAAGCATTTGACTTGTTCGGATACATCATTTCAAAATTTAAAGGACTGTCTTATTTGTTAGTCTTTATTATAATGAATTC
This sequence comes from Plotosus lineatus, assembly GCA_024760905.1. Lineage (NCBI taxonomy): Eukaryota > Metazoa > Chordata > Actinopteri > Siluriformes > Plotosidae > Plotosus > Plotosus lineatus. Next base: position 51,944,645 of record CM045731.1, read on the forward strand.
AATTCATTAGCTATTTAAACAGTAAATTAATTATTAATTAATTGATGAATAATTCAGAATAAACATATGCATGAACACAAAAAAAATCTCTGAACACATACACACACAGTCTACTGATGTGATAACCTGCTCATTCAGTACATTCAGGCCATCAGCTGAATTCATTTTATTGCCACATTAATGTTGCTGAGCCTCAACCCGACCAACTGCAGCAATAATATGATGATGATGCGATCAAAGATTAATGCTCTTTGTGAAAATATTACAGTGTGACCTGTTTTTAATTTATAAACAGACTAAAATAACATTAATTACTGTATCCGACGTAATAAGCGTCCTGCTCCAATAATCCCCCCGCCACCCCCATTGTTTTTTTATCTTACGTCTAATAACCGCCCATGTGTACTGGGAGCAAAATGGTAGATCAAACTTACCAATTTTATTCGATCAGTCTCTGTAATGGAAAAAAGGCGTTCACTGCATGTAGAAGCGAGTTTACATGGTATTTCAAGACCCCCTGCCACTGGGTATATAGATTTTCGTCTATAATGTTCATCAGTAACAACACATTTGATTGTTTCGCCTTGTTTTAAAAAACAGGAAAATATTTTGCTGTGTTCTCTTGGTAAATGTCCAACAAGCTGAACCATTAGAAACTGCTACAGCAAAACTATGGGATACTCTAAATGAATGGAGCGATGCGCCAAATATGGACCAATCAGAAAGTGATGACGAGTATTTTTCACCCAATTCTCCTACTCACTAACTTCATACATTTAAAGACATTCCTGGTCATGTGCTTTTCAACGGGCCATGTGCTAAAGTTCACATTCATGTTGATTGGCTCGATTTTACATGGGGAAAATATTTAAAGGAACAGCACCGGGGGGCAAAAATAAAGGGTCTTTTTTTTATTTAAATTATGCTGTTTTCTGTTTATTTTTAGCTCTCATGTAAGTAATTTGGTTGATACCACAAAATGAATAACACAAATACCGGTAAAACTATTTTATTGTTCTGTTATTATTCCTGTTTTCCACCTCTATAAGCACTTACGTTCCACTCTGCTGGTAAACATTTTAATAAGTGCCCACCCACTCCAATTTTTTTAAGCGCCCTGGGTGCTTATCACATCAAATACGGTAATTTCCTATTTGGTCACGGAGAAGCTGAAGTCTTATCTAAGCTGACATTGGGTGAAGATGCACCCTGAACTGCTTCCCAGACCATCACAGGGCCAAGGATTAAACAATTTGGTACACGTGAACGTGAATAACAAATCAAATTTTATGGACCCAACTAATTTGTGCTTAATGATAATTATCTCCGATTAGACCCTAATCTATCCACCATTGTTGCCCCCCCCCCCCATGCTTATTTCCCAATCACTCTTGCTTCTTGTCTTATCAGTCACCTCAGTGCTACACTTCAGACTCTCTCTCTCCTGCACCCAGCTAGCTCGAGCCTCTCGCAGTGCCAGGTTGGCATCCGCCAGCTGCAGGGTGAGCTGCGCAGCCTGCAGTCTGGCCTGGTGTAAGTCGGCTTGGATGCTGTCCCTCTGAGCCACCATGTCTCTTATCTCGGTCCGGAGAGTCTCCACGGAGTGCTCGCTGGCACTCAGTCGATCCTGAACACCACGCAACTCCGCCAAAACCGCTTCATTGGCTGCCTGTGTCAGAATATCATGTTCCAAATCAGTAGATCAGTCACAACAATCCATCCTATCAAGCTAACGTCTGCGTGGGAAACTGACACTACAGAGACTGTGTGAGAGGATGCCGGTGCATTTGTGCGTTAAATAAAGTGGGAGGGTGGAGACGGATCGTTAAACCTCCTCTGCTTGAAATGTTTACTTCGCGTGGGTGTGAAAGAATATAAAATAGGATATGTAGGTGTGAGTGAGATTTGTTTGAGCCGACACCCCTCTGCATGTAATAATTAGCTTGAACACAAAGTATGTGGGTGAGCATCTGACCGCTGTGTGACACACCTCCTTTCTGTGTGCGTTGTTGAGTTTGTGCGTGAGTGTGGTGATGGTGTCGCGCAGCTGCAGGGCGTGCGTGTCTCTCTGGGCTAGAGAACTTCTCAAACTCTGGAACTCGCTTGACAGGCCATGTAGCTCTTTCTCAGTCTGCTCCAGCTTCATCTAACAGAATGTAACATGATACCACACCCACATAAGCATTTTCTCAAATTAACCATGGCAGTGTTATACACACGACAGTAACACCCTGACCACAGATTTTACTGTTTGTCTGTGGTCTGGATGTTTTGCATGCATTAGGCTAATTCTTTTTACATGTAGTCCAATAGAGTACAAACCCCACATTCAAATCCTACACCACAAACCACAAGCTCATTAAAAACACCCATCAATTAACCATCTTCAATCTCAACAACCCTCGTGCTACCATACAACTACAACACATTGACTTTGAGCCCTGTCTAATATGTCTTACCCTCTGACAGGTGCTACTGTACTAAGATAATCAATGCTAGTCCCTTAACCCGTCAGTGCTTTTCATGTTTTGGCTGATCAGTATACTAGTCCTTCTCAAAAAATTAGCATACTGTGATAAAGTTCATTATTTTCTGTAATGTACAGATAAAAATTAAACTTTCATATATTTTAGATTCATTGCACACCAACTGAAATATTTCAGGTCTTTTATTGTTTTAATACTGATGATTTTGGCATACAGCTCATGAAAACCCAAAATTCCTATCTCAAAAAATTAGCATATCATGTTCAGGTAGTCTAAACGAGCTATTAACCGAATCATCTGAATCAACCAATTAACTCTAAACACCTGCAAAAGATTCCTGAGGCTTTTAAAAACTCCCAGCCTGGTTCATTACTCAAAACCGCAATCATGGGGAAGACTGCCGACCTGACTGCTGTCCAGAAGGCCATCATTGACACCCTCAAGCAAGAGGGTAAGACACAGAAAGAAATCTCTGAGCGAATAGGCTGTTCCCAGAGTGCTCTATCAAGCCACCTCAGTGGGACGTCTGTGGGAAGGAAAAAGTGTGGCAGAAATGCTGCACAACCAGAAGAGATGACCGGACCCTGAGGAAGATTGTGGAGAAGGGCTGATTCCAGACCTTGGGGGACCTGTGGAAGCAGTGGACTGGGCTACAGGTGCCACATTCCCCAGGTCAAGCCACTTTTGAACCAGAAACAGCGGCAGAAGCGCCTGACCTGGGCTACAGAGAAGCAGCACTGGACTGTTGCTCAGTGGTCCAAAGTACTTTTTTTGGATGAAAGCAAATTTTGCATGTCATTCGAAAATCAAGGTGCCAGAGTCTGGAAGAAGACTGGGGAGAAGGAAATGCCAAAATGCCTGAAGTCCAGAGTCAAGTACCCACAGTCAGTGATGGTCTGGGGTGCCATGTCAGCTGCTGGTGTTGGTCCACTGTGTTTTATCAAGGGCAGGGTCAATGCAGCTAGCTAACAGGAGATTTTGGAGCACTTCATGCTTCTATCTGCTGAAAAGCTTTATGGAGATGAAGATTTTCATTTTGCAGCACGACCTGGCACCTGCTCACAGTGCCAAAACCACTGGGAAATGGTTTACTGACCATGGTATTACTGTGCTCAATTGGCCTGCCAACTCTCCTGACCTGAACCCCATAGAGAATCTGTGGGATATTGTGAAGAGAAAGTTGAGAGACACCAGACCCAACACTGTGGATGAGCTTAAGGCCGCTATCGAAGCATCCTGGGCCTCCATAACACCTCAGCAGTGCCACAGGCTGATTGCCTCCATGCCATGTCGCATTGAAGCAGTCATTTCTGCAAAAGGATTCCTGATCAAGTATTGAGGGCATAACTGAACATAATTATTTGAAGGTTGACTTTTTTTTTGTATTAAAAACACTTTTTTTCTATTGGTCGGATGAAATATGCTAATTTTTTTGAGATAAGGATTTTTGGTTTTTCTTTACTTTTTTGCCAAAATTATCAATATTAAACCAATAAAAGGCTTGAACTGCTTCAGTTATGTGTAATGAATTTAAAATATATGAAAGTCTAATGTTTATCAGTACATTACAGAAAATAATGAACTTTATCACAATATGCTAATTTTTTGAGAAGGACTAGTATAGGTACAAGGCATATTTTTTTGTCAATAATAGCCAAAACGTTCACTTTTTTCTTTATACTGTATATATTTTCACCAGTAGAATGTTTAGTGTTTAGCACATGTCCAGAATGTATGGCAATGTAAGGCTAAACCAAAGCTAACGTCATCATGCTAGCTGTATGTACCTTAACATTCTTGTGTTCACTTTCTACTTCTTTCTTCTGGGATGCAGATTTTTTGGTTCGCTCCTTCATCCTACATCAAGATAAAATTAAATCAATCAATAAATAAAAGGTGGCACGGTGGCACAATGGTTAGCATATTCACGTCGTAGTAAGAAAGCCTGGGTTCCATTCCCAGCTTGGATGTTTCTGTGTGCAGTTGGCATGTTCTGTCTGTGCTTGCTTGGGCTACCTCCAGGTAAACCAGTTTCCTCCTACAGTACAAAAACATGCTCATTGTTCTAACTGGCTGTTCCAAATGTGTGCGTGTGATTGGTTGTGTGTTTCCCTGCGTTGGCCTGCCCTTGCCCCGAGTCCGCTGAGATGGGCACCAGCCTCCCCGTTACCATAAGTATAGGAAGAAGCAGCTTAGAAAATGAATGAATGAATATATAAACATTCACCATGCTGGTCACATAATCAAGGAAAAAGACAGACTTTCCCTTCAAAGCTAATTAAATCTGAGAAGATAATAGTGATCTCACATATATGTGACACGTACGATGTTCTACAACTTTTTTGATGAATAGATCTCACATGCTGTTGCTTCACCCATAAATGTTGCTATATAGCCATATTAAATAGCCATATTGGCCAGAGGCTTCATAGTTAGCACTTGCTTAGGTTTCCCCTCCTGGCTGTTTGAGCTGGCAGTGAACACATGGTTTGCAGTAATTAGCTTTGCTTGGCACTCTAGTGTGTCATAGTGCGCTCGGCCTTCTGACCGGCTGCTGCCCACCCCCTAACCAGGGGTAGTGGTGGCTTAGTGGATACAGGGATGGATGATTACTGATTCGAAGGTCAGCGGTTCAATCCCCACTGTCATCACTGTTGGGCTCTTGACCCTCAATTTGCTCAGTTGTATAAAAAAGTGATACAGATTCTGCCCGACTTATGTATATCCGTTTTTACGTTGTTTTTTTTTTTTTAAAGTCAAATTTTGAGTTTAGACGTACTTACGTAGTACGCAGACGTAATGACACAATGACGCTGCATTCATTGTTTACAAACTTCAGACTGAGTGTGTGTGTGTATATATATATATATATATATATATATATATATATATATACATACATACAGTGGTATGAAAAAGTATCTGAACCTTTTGGAATTTCTCACATTTCTGCATAAAATCACCATCAAATGTGATCTGATCTTTGTCAAAATCACACAGATGAAAAAAACAGTGTCTGCTTTAACTAAAACCACCCAAAACATTTATAGGTTTTCATATTTTAATGAGGGTAGCATGCAAACAATGACAGAAGGGGGAGGAATAAATAACTGAACCCTCTGCCTAAGGAGACTTAAAGAGCAATTTAAACCAATTTTTACCAAACAATTTAAGTCAGGTGTGTGCCCAATCACTGATGAGTGGCTTAAAGCTGCCCTGCCCACTATAAAACACACACAGATATTTATTATCTTTTAGCAGAATCCCAAGAGTGTATACTTATTTTTATATTAATATTCATTAAATTTGTACTTGTTCTTTGTACGCATCTCTTGAATAAAGTTTACTTACTGACACAAAAGAAAGAACTCTCCGCTTTGCTGGGATTCACATCAGTGCAGGCTGTGTTCTAAACGAGTTCAACAGCACCCTTGTGCACTTGAAAGACCGGAAGTCTGTATAACCCACAGCAAGTATACTACTATTATTTGAAATATTTGATATTATTTTACAATGTTATGTTTGTAATAATTGATTTAGGGGTGCTTTATGAGATACGGTAATGGTATTTATGGATGTATAGTACAGTATGAGCGTCATACGTCACACGTCACTGTAACAACTTACGTTCACTTTCAACTTACGTTCGGCCGTCCGGAACCAATTAAAAACGTAAGTCGGGGAGCGTCTGTAATTGTAAGTCTCTCTGGATAAGACCATCTACCAAATGCTGTAAAATGTATTTAATGTATTTCTTCTAACCCCCATTTCGGTCTGCTTGCCAGCACACTGAGTGTGGAGATTTCATTTATCAGAAGGCAACCAATCAGAGTAGAGAAGGTACAGTAGGCAGAAAAGAATATAGTTGGGAGGAGGAAGCCAAACAGCAGTATAGGATGCACTCAAAATCGGCATTTTCAGAAGCTGTGAAGAGGTGTCTGAAATGATATACATGTATGTAAGCTATCTCAAGGTTTTAAAGTTTTTAATAAAACTATAATAATAATAATAATTTTTTAGCTGTTTTTTCTGTAACACTTTCATACCTGTCAAGTTGTACGGTTTTGGCGTAATTTGTACAAGTGAGCACTGATTTTTAAATGTGTACGCCGTACGTCCGAAATCTGTACGTTTTTCGATCATTTCGTCTTTTTTTTTTAACTCCGTTTTTTGTGTCACCGTTTCGGTAAAGAGACGATACGCCGAATTGGTCTGTAGCCGTCTACTCGCGAGAATCGCGGGTTCCGTTTCTCGTCTGCTATCGTCTGCTCTTTCCGACCACGTGACCGCACTTTCACTTCCGCCATCATTCCCAGTTAGTTTTCGTGACTCGCAGTGGATACAGTTGATACAAACGTGATAACAATATGGATGGAACAGCTAAAAAGAAAAGGAAAACTAATTCCCACGGACGCCATCTACCAGAATGGCAGCCCGGAAGACCTTGAGAGAAGATGACACCATTCCCCCTGCAACAACAACAAAATTCTTCGAGGCTGTTAGAGGCTTTTATGAAGCTGTTGTCAAAAAGATGACTGATAAATTTCCTTTTGAAGACAGCATTTTGAAAGACTTGGTAGTGCTGGAACCCAAAAAACAGTGTGACTATACCCATGTTGTGTCACTGAACAGGTCTCTTTCAGTGTATGTGGATGAAGAGCAACTCAAAGAGGAATGGGATGATTACCAGTTCTTGGTGATGGACATGACTACAGAAACGGACTCTGGGGACTGTGACAAATACTGGGCCAATATTTTGAAACAAGTCACTCCTCTTGGACACATCAGGTTCCCACAGATGAAGGTATTGTTTTCAAGTCTCCTTTGTCTACCACACAGCAATGCAGACAGTGAACGTGCATTTTCACATGTCCGAAAGATCAACACGGAGTACAGGAAATCTCTTGGAGTGGACACACTTACAAATTACCTTCAAGTCAAACTTAATTGCGAGGTCAAGTGCCATGAAGTGAAGCCATCAAAAGAAATGATTGAAAGTGCCAAAAGTGCTACATATAGTTATAATAAAGATCACTGTTAAATTTTCTTAATCATGCAGCTGAAGATATTACTCTTTTATTTGATTGCACCAGGTTATATGTTACAACATTACCAATAAATTCATATTATATTAAAAATAGAGTTTAATTTTTGTTTCATATTGCACGCGATAATAAGACGCGTAAGATTAGTTGCTATTTTGTAAGGGCATAAGTAGCCATTTGTAAGATCGCCAACGGCCTAGGGTTGACAGGTATGCACTTTGGTGTCAACCAAACGTAATTGTGGCAAACTTTTTTTCTTTTCTTTTTTTAAATCAGCCCTGTTAGCTACAACAGGAAGGTCCTACCTTTCTAGATCAATCGCCCTCTCCAGGGCTTTTTGGGTGAGCGTCCTGATGTCGTCTTCCAGCTGGCTAATCCTTTGCTCACTCTCTACTTCTTTGATAAACAGGGCCTGTTTTTCCTCCTCTAGAACCTCACTGAGAGTTGCAATCTCCTAAAAACAGACAGATGATTTAATGGATAAACAAGTAGTGAATGAACTGCAATTATTACTGAAACGAACCAGAAACATTCATATTACAAAAATTAAAGCATTTTGCTTTCACAGCCAAGATTTGTCCACTGCACTGAAGTACACTATGTACTCTGTCGGTCATTTACTTGCCAAACTTCGCTAATCGTACTAGGGTTGTGGGGATATCACTAGGTGATGGTGGGGAACACCTCACTGGACTATCACAGGGCCAACACACACAAAACCAGTCACTTTCACACTCTCAACGAGGGGCAATTTATACTTGAACCCAGGACCTTCTTGCAGTGAAGTGGATGTGCTAAGCACTACACCATGGTCCTACTATACATGTCATTATAAAATATTCCGTTATTAGAAGACCATTATTTGTTTTCTACCTCCTGCTTTTTCTTCATGTCCTCCATTTGTTCTCTGGTGCCCTTAAGCTCCTCCTCCAGCTTCTTGCTCTTTTGTTCCAACATCTCCCTGGTCCTGTGCAAGTTCTCTCGCTCATGTTCCCGGCTTCTCTCTGCTGCTTCAAGAGCCTGTAATAACTCAGCCCTCTCTTTCAGACACTCCTGCAGTCGGCTCTGAAGAAAGAAGAAATCATTCAACTTTATATAGAAATGTAGTTGGGCCTCCAAAAGCTGCCAGATTAGCATTAATGCTATGATTTATAAATGTAATTCACCACAAACTCTGAGCCTAACTCCACCTCCTACATAACTGTGGGATGTCCTAGACCACTTTGCGGTACACTCGGTGGCTGGACTCCATGCTTCTCAGACTATCAAGATGATCCATGAGTATGTCACATGACCTAAGAACTCTGTGACATCATGAATTACTGATTTCTCCAACCCTGAGACATCACATAGGTTAATTCGCTGATTCTAGTTCAGGGGTGGGCAATCTTATCCGCAAAGGGCCGGTGTGGGTTAGGGTTAGGGTTGGGGTCACCTTGCTTTAAGTCTTAAACAGTAATGTGATCTCACCAAGATGGCCCCACTTCAGAATTGAAACAGTAATGTCCAATCGAGGGTTTTTTTCTTTTCTTTTGATGATCAGTGATTGGTGGAAACAGGTGGAAGGTGTGGCTATTGTTTGGTTGAAGTGAAAACCTGCACCCACACCGGCCCTTTGCGGATAAGATTGCACACCCCTGTTCTAGTTTCAAGTGGCCAAAGGGCTGAGATGGGAGGGATTGAGAAAAATGAGGAAGTAACCACATATGAATGACAAGTCTTGATTTGCACATAAAGCAGTGCTTCTCAATTATTTTGTCACCCCGCCCCCATATAAATAGTGTTATTTGTCTAAAAATTGTTAGAAGTAATCCTCTGCATAACACTGTATCCATATTAACATAAATCCTTATTTTCATTATGGAATACAAAAAAAAGAAGAAATATAGATCAACTCCCAACAAAGAATAACTATTAACATTTTTTTAATCTTTAAACAAAAAGATTTAAAGTGCATCAATTTGTCTGAAATAAAAAAGTATCCTTATTTAAACTGTAAACACTTTTGACCAACAATTTGAACCATTCGATACTGGAAAGTAAAATGAAATAAAATCAATAAATAATAATAAATTTAAATTGATCAGCAATATTAACTCAGGAACACAATATATAAAACACTTTAAGCTACAAAAGAAAAATGAAACAACCAATGCATTATTATTATTATTATTTTTTTTTGGTCAAAATGATTAAGTCCACATTAATGTACAATGAGCACGTTTCGCAGTGCACAGCTTTTCGAAGCCGGGTTTAAAGCACGATACTGAACTTTCAGCTCCTGCTCAATGCTGAACTGGCGCCTGGACTTATTTTCACAGTGCTGATCTCATCCAGCATGACAGAGACCGTGTGTGCTGCAGGAAGGATCAGTTCCACTGTTTCAGCTTTCCAAAGAACATTATTCCAGAAGACCTGCTCTTTGTCTCTTTTCTCTCTGGCAAACTTCAATCTGGCATTAATGTTCATTTTTAGAGCGCAAAGGTTTCGTCCTTGCACACCGCCCATGAAGGTCAAACTTGTGTCATCTCTTTGCTGTGAGAGTCCTGTGCTTTCACATCGACATTTGAGAAAGCCCGCTGTAGCTCCCGTGATGATATTTCAGGACTTGTGATGACTTTTTTCACATCATGCTGATGTCAGATTCTTTTGATATATTTTTAAATCCCTTACCAGACTCATAAGCAGCCTCTTCCTGAGGGCCTCAGACAGCATTGTTTATTACCCAGTCTCACTTCGAGAGATAGGGGCACAACTAAACTAAACGTCCTTCAAAGTGCTCAGTAACGATGTTCTGCTCATGTGCACCTGTTTGTGACTATTGTCTTTCTATGTGGGAAAATATGTGGCGGAGTTCAAAATTTTTCCTCAATTGAAATATGCATTGTTGTTCAAATCTTTTGTTGGATGAGTACAAATATATTAATTCATGTTGTTTAATAACAAGTAAATTACTCTTTTTCCCCGGAAATAAATAAAACAAGATTGGACATTGTAATATGAACACTTCTTAACAAAGAGTTGACCATTTAATGGGGTAGCCTAATTTTTTCAAATTACTGTATTTAAAAATTAGCATTGTTTCACAGTCCCAATGAACAAATAACAAGTAGAGAAGTACCAAACAGGTGACCTAGATCTGTACAGGGATTAGGGTTGGTTGATTTTAACCAGTAGATGGCGTTTTGAGCCTTTTCAATCTTAATAAAACATACTGCAAGAGAGAGAGAGAGAGCGAGAGAGAGAGAGAGAGAGAGAGAGAGAGAGAACGAGAGAGAAGATTAGCTGCATTTAATGCTAGAACTTATAAGTATGTGCACCCACCTGCAAAAGCTCTGCTTTGGGAATGACAAGTAGCATGTCATCACTGCCATCATCTCCCTCTACGGCTTGTTCCAGAGTGACCAGCTCCTCCAGCGGCTTTGGAGCAGAGAAAGTAAAAGCAGTGCTGTGGGTACACACTTCGCCCTTCCTATCAACATATACAAACTGGTACTGCTCGGTACTGGGACCCGGTAGATAACAAGCTGTGAGAGAATGGAAAGATAACATTACAGATGTATATTTTATGTATAACATCCAGAAAGTAAAGACACAAAGACAAGACCCAGAATATGACTTTCTGTTTAAAATGTGTTACTTAAAAAAATTATATTTATTTATCCACATTATTGGCAGCCAGCCTGTTTTTTTCCCCACTCACTGAGGTTTGTATTTAAGTGAACTGGGCAATCAGACAGGCTAATATCTATTATAACTCAATAACAATTATACCTCTGACGACGGCAAGTTGTGAGTTTCAGAACAATAACTAAATTAAAAACAAATGAAAACCTTTGCTGCAGTTTATAGATCCCTGGAACCCATTTTGGGAGCCACTAGCGTACATAACTGAGAAATAAATTTAAAGCTTGTTGATTTAAGGACCTCCAATGGCCTGCCGAGCTGTCCAGGGTGTACTCTGCCCTCACTTAGTTTGGTGAGATGGGCACCAGCCTCCCCGTGACCCTAATTAGAATTAAGCAATTCAGAAAACGACTGATTGATTTAAGGATTTAGTTTTCTATTAATTGTGCATTATTTACAGTTCTATAACTGCTTTTACACAGGCAGCAGGAACAAGTTACCCCCAGAACAAATTGCACTCTGACCACGTTTCCTCACGTTTACATGGCTGCCCTCGAATCAGATTCAAGCAGGAAGCTGGAGGGACAGTAAGCAAGCAAGCACACAACTGGAGAAGAATCGCCTATCTGCCATAAAAGCCTGCAAAACAACCTAATAACCCTGATGATTGTATTCAGACAGCGAGGTATTCCTGGAACAGAATGTTCTGGAACAACTTGCACCAAGTTGAACAAGTTTCCTTCTTAATTTTTTAGTTATAGCTTTGAATTCAAGGTGGTAAAACGTAGTTGTTTGTCTATAGTCTTACAGGTGGTGCAGTCTAAACTATTCATAATTGTATTGCAATAACAATCAAAATGGGGTTTTTAATGGTTGAACCTTTAAAACTGTTACGAACAAAAATTTGTAATACCGAATCACGATACTAACGGAATCGCAATACAAATTGAACAGGGTTGTCCCTGTGGATTCCCATCCCTAATATTATTATTATACCTATTATCGTTTATGTCTTAATAGCTACACATACCTTTGCATTTAATCATCTTGACTGTGCTTCCACATTCACATTTCATGCAACTATCAGTTGCCAATGACCTCACTGATGACCTCCCCAAGCCGCATGAGTAACTGCAGGAGTGTCTGTTCCCACTGTGACCTCCACTCACTCATCTCTTTGTCCTATTGTTTCCCCATATTCATTATTCAAGATAACGTTCCAACATGTCTATTCTCTGTGGTTAGTTCAGACAGTTATTACCACAAATATATACAGACGCTCCCCGACTTATGTTCATTCGTTTTACGTATTTTTCAATTTTACGTTTAAAAAAAAAAGGTCAAATTTTGATTTTAGCGTGCTCTCTGTAGTACGAGACGTACCTATGTAGTACGCTAACGTAATGGCGCAATGATGTAATGACGCTGCGTCCATCGTTTACAAACGGCAGACTGAACGTGCCCCTCCTTCTTCCCAGTTCACTGCGTGTTACCCTTGTGTTAAGACGTCATCTCTGTGATCTTTGTGTTTACACTGTTTTGCGGACTTTTGTAACCCTAAGCAAATATGGTTGGTCAGAAGCGTAAGCCTACGAGTGATAGCGGTAATCAGAAAAAGCGGCCAGCCACCTCGTTAGAAACGAAGATGGCTATTATCAAGAAAATTGATGCTGGTGAAAAACATGTGGATGTCGACCATCGGAATCATTTACAAGCAGAAAGATCGCATCATATAGAATGTTAAAGGTTATATTATTGATACTGCATTTGATATTTGATGAGTAAATTTGGTTAAAACGTATCTATCTGAAATTATTTTGTTTGAATTTAATTTATTTGAAATTAATGTTGATATTATTTGATATATTTGATATTATTTTACAATGTTGTTTATAATAATTGATTTAGGGGTGTTTTGTGAGATATGGTAATGGTATTTATGGATGTATAGTACAGTACATCACTGGAACATACAGTAACAACTTGCATTTTTTTTTTCACCTTACGTTCAGCAGTCCGGAACCGAACTAAAACGTAAGTTGGGGAGCGTCTGTAATGCTACATTCACACTCACACACACACACACACACACACACACACACACACACACACACACACACACACACACTGTAACTGATAGAGTTTTCTTCTTTGCACTTCACTTGATAAACAACCTGACTAAAAGTTTTAGAAAATTGGGCACACTCTAATAATAATAATGCCTACACACTGTAATTCTTCAGCCAGTGGCTTGTTCTAACTTATTTACAAGCCACACCATGCAGTATATGCGATTTCGGATATGCCATCCAGTTCGATGCATGATGATGATGAACAAATCCTGAATCATACACCACGATGCAGATGGCTATACAAGAGTAAAATATCATGCGCATGCATCATCTATCTGTGCAGCGGCAATAACATACACTGAAGTTCAGTAAAAATCATTATTATTTCTTTTTTCCCTTGCTTGACAGAGGTTTGCACAGTGATGTCTGGTTCTGCTGATGACACATGATGGCGGCACAGCTGGAACTGCTGTATTAAAGCTACTGACTCCAGGTAATGGGATATATACTTGGGATACTAAATGTAAAATAATGGAATATATGCTAGTGTACGGCCTTCCATGATGGCTGCTCTTGTGCATCCTCGCTCATCTTTTCTCCAATCCTTAGTCCTCCTCCGTGCACAAGTAGTATAATCAAGATGTCTGAAAGAATATTATCATTCTGCCCACAAACTAATTAGATTCTCACCACCATAATAATTCTTTTGAAAATGCTTTTGTTTAATAAATTTATCAATTCATATCAGGTTTGAAGATGCCCAAGACGATCATAATCTAAAAAATGGCGAAAATTACCTTGGAAGTGGACACAACAGTTAACATCAGTCCCTTCCTTGTAGTTGGTTGGAGCCAAAGCCCACACGAATGTATGGTAGTTCCTTAGAGATGACCAGCCAACCTGGGGAGGGATAAAAATCATAAACAATAATCCATGAACATGAATATAGACACTGACAGAAAGTAACACCGCCGGACAGTTTACCTTAAACAAGCCGATCCAGTCACTGCTAGCCCAGCTGTGCTTAGCGCCGATGGTGTAGTGGCATTCCACTCGGCTCTGCGGGAAGTAGCTGCTACCCACGTTCTGAAACTCCACCTTCCACTCTTTCTCCATGGTCAGAAACTGAAGTGCTTCTGGCAGAACAGGGACAAAATATAAACAGTGAAAAGGCCACAAGTAAAAAAGAAACTGCCCCCCATGTCCAGAAGCTTTTGTTTTCATGGTTTGCTATCTCAGTTCTCAAGCAAGTAATGACAAGTTCTTCCATTGCAAGGGAAAAAAACACCACAAGACCACAAACCACAATAACAACAGTAACCAGTTATTCCACACCACAGTCAGGAATTTATAGGCTAAAGTGAAATAACAGCAATAAGACACGGTAGGTCTTGTGTACAGTGGATTCAAGCAGGCACGTGGAGCAGAATAAGTAAGGTACATATTTATAGACTGGAAACTCAAACTGATTTCCTTCATAACCTTCGGAGGGTTACATATTTTGCCCAGCTTAAAAGAAACGATCTAACATTTTAGAGGCTCTCAGTTGAAATAATTATGTATATCTGCAACGAATAAGGTTTCATTCACCTATAATCATTAAAAATAAGATGTTCATATCTACAGGGAAAGCTGGTCTCCTTTTATGGAGGTCGACATTTTGCACCACCACGTTTCTACAGTAACCCAAAATCATATAGGTTTTGCAAAGGAGACAAATTAAATTTCAATTGGTTGCAGTCTTGAACCTCACCACTAGATGTCGGTAGATACCACTAAATCTTACACACTGTGCCTTTAAGGCAGTGCTTCTCAATTATTTTCTGTTACGCCCCCCCCCAGCAAGAAGAAAACAATTTGCGCCCCCCCACCACCCACTTTCCGCCGCAACTATAAATTATAACTTTTTTCTATAATATAGTTACAGGTATATCTCTTCATTATATCGTATCCTTGTTAACATAAATAAAACAAAAAGAAAGAGATATAGTTCAACTTACAAGAATAACTTTAACATTTTTTATTAGTCTGTAAAAGAAAGTGCATCAATTTGCCTTAAATTTAAAAATAATAATATCCTTGTTACATTTTTGACAAACTTACCACACCATTTGCTGCTGAAAATAAAATCAATAAATAATTAATTCAAATTGACTTCAGAAACATTAACTCAGGAGCACAATATATCAACACTTTAACCTACAAAACAAGAACAAATAGAACAATTTGTGCTGATTTTTTGTCAAAATGAGGAAGCCAAGATTAATGGCTACAATGAGCACGTTTTGCAGCGCACAGCTTCTCAAAGCGAGGTTTGAAGCATGACACTGCAACTCTCAGCTCCTGCTCAATGTTTAGCTGGGACCTGTACTTGCTGCGCACAATGGGCAATGAGGGCGCCACTGCCAACTACTGGAGTGGATGTGCAATTACACTTTCTTGTAGTACGGCGGAAAAAAGCATGTTCTCCTGGGTCACACGCGCCCCACTCAACATCCCATCGCGCCCCCCCAGGGGGGCGCGCCCCACTATTTGAGAAGCACTGCTTTAAGGCATGCAGTTAAACAAATAATAAATTACTATACCTAACTTTTTTGTTATAGTCTTCGGAGGATGTGAAGAACTTTATAAAGCAATGCAATGAGGTTTATCAAACAGGAAATGGAAACATTGTAACATGTGTTGTGTACTGATGACACATACCAAAAGAAACCAAAAGAAATTACACAACACAATACTGGGGGGGGGGGGGGGTAAGGATTACATGAAACAGGATATCTATAAGGTCCTGGGCTTGAGTCCCTTCTCAGGCATCTCTTATGCTTGTGTGGGTTTCCTCTGGGATTACCCACACACTTTTCTACCCAAGTCCAAAGACATCACCGTTAGGCTAATCAGCTATTTCACACTGCCTCTAGGTGTGAATGTTTGTTTAAATGGTTGTGTGTTGGTTGGCCCTGGGATGGCCTAGTGAGAGCTTTAGGGTGTACCCTACCTTCGGACGATTTATATATAAATATTCACTGCTTCTAGAGCTTGTACAGACGCTCCCCAACTTACGTTTTAGTTTGACTGCTGAACATAAGGTGAAAAAAAAAACCTCAAGCTGTTACTGTATGTTCCAGTGACATATGACGTTCATACTGTATTATACATCCATAAACAGTATCTCATAAAACACCCCTAAATCAATTATTATAAACATAACATTGTAAAATAATATCAAATATATCAAAAAAATCAACATTAACTTTAAATAAATCAAATTCAAGCTAAATAATTTCAAATAGATAAATTTTAATCAATTTTACTCATCAAATATCAAATACAGTATCAAATATAACCTTTAACATTCTCTATGACGCAATCTTTCTGCTTGTAAATGGTTCCGATGGTTGACGGATGGTCACTTCACATGAAACTGAGCCGAGTCACTTTATATTAAGCTTAAAACAGCCAATCAACATTTACAATATGTGAGGCTCTCCACCGAAAGTAATTCATTGCTTGTGCTTGAGACAAAGCGCGGGTTATCCGGACTTCCGGTCTTTCAAGTGAGCAAGGGCGCCGTTGAATACTTGTTTAGTACTCAGCCTGCGCTGATGTGAATCACCAGCAGAGCGGAAAGTTCTTTTTCTTTTCTGGATTCGGGTTTTCATTCATTTTACAACTCTCTTTGCTTAACTGAGTATGCAATGTAGATTGCGCCGATCCGAGCAGATAGTTAATTCAGTCTTGGAAAAACAGGAAATTCCGGCATATGCCAGAAAACTTGCACCCATGCTAGTAGGCTTACACTTCTGACCAACCATATTTGCTTAGGGTTGCAAAACAGTGTAAACACAAATATCACAGAGACGACGTCTTAACACAAGGGTAACACACACTGAACTGGGAAGACGGAGGGGCACGTTCAGTCTGTCATTTGTAAACAATGGACGCGGCGTCATTACGTCATTACGTCAGCGTACTACTACGTAGGTATGCCTCGTACTACAGAGAGCACGCTAAAATCAAAATTTGACAATTTTTTAAATGCAAAATCGAAAAACCGTAAAATGAATGAACATAAGTCGGGGAGCGTCTGTAGCTGCTATACAAAACATTTAAAATTTGCTGATATACAGTATCTTTAAAAGTATTGAGATACAGTATAAAGACCCAGGTACTGCCTGAATGTGGAGATCCAATAGATATCTCCATACCTAGCCTGGAGTAGTGTGGCTCTTTTAAGAGATGGAACAGCTTGAATGTGTGTGTGTGTGTTTGTGTGTGTGTGTGAGAGAGAGAGAGAGTTAGCATGGTGTTTGGAGCAGTGAGAGAGGACAGAGTACTGAGAATATTCAGTACTGCTAAAGCATTAGTGAGCATCAACATAAAGGAAAATAAATAGAACATAGAGGAAATGTAGAGGAAACGGGGGAGAGCGTAGGGAATGTAAGGGAGAAAAAGAAAAAGGGGAAATGTAGAAAATAAATAAAGATTTCCTGCACTTCCCACCATCTATGGCACGCAGCAAAACCAGGAAACATTAACATTAGGTTTCATCTTTCGCTCTCTGATTTTTAACCTTCATTTGTATCACCCTGCTAATTTCTTGTTAGTTTTATGGTCTGGTTAGAAGTT
>CM045731.1:51967500-51987500 GCA_024760905.1 Plotosus lineatus
GACTAACTGACCTCATCCCATTAAAACAGGACAGGCCTGTCATATGAAAAGCTTTTTTGTGTTCATGCACTAATATTTGTCACAAGACTGCTTTTTCAACTGGACGACGTTGTATGACTGTTACAAAGGCAAAAACAATCCAAAAATAAAAAGACAGACAGATTTATCCATGACAAAAACAGTTCTATAATAATAGTAATAATAATAATTGGAAGCACAGTGGTGTAGTGGTTAGTGTGAATGATTGTGTGCCTATTAGCACTGTGATGGCCTGGTTAGCTGACTAGGGTGTACACCGTCCTCACTCAGAGTTGGCTGAGATGGGCGTCAGCCACTCCGCATCCCTAATTAGGATTAAGCATCTTAGAAAATGAATGAAATAATAATAATAATAATAATAATAATAATAATAGGCAGCATGGTGTTGTAGCAGTTAGCATGTCCACTTCACATCAAGAATGGTCTGGGTCCAATTCCCAGGCTTGGGACATTTCTGTGTGGTGTTTGCAAGTTCTGTTTACATGTGTGGATTTTCTTCAGGTTGGTTTCCTCTCTCAACCCAAAAACATGCACAGTAGGCTGATTGGCTGTTCCAAATTTCCGCTAGGCATGAGAGTGAGTGTGAATGGTTGTGTGTTTTGGCACTGTAATGACCTTGTGAGCTATTCCGGATATACCCTACCCTCGCTCAGAATCGGCTAAGATGGGTACCAGCCTTCCCATGACCTTACTTAGGATTAAACGACTTGGAAAATGAATAAATGGTTTTTTATTATTATTATTATTATTATTATTGTTGTTGTTGTTCTTGTTGTTGTTGTTTTTGTCCAGGATATTCGTGGATGGGTTCTTTGCGCGCGCACACACACACACACACACACACACACACACACACACACACACACACACGCACACACACACACACACACACACACACACACACACACACACACGCACACACACACACACCCCACCCTCGGGGAAAGCCCCATTTCCAGTATTGGTGGTTTTATTACTGGAGGGAAGCTATATGGACTGCAGAAATGGAGTCTGGTCAATTTCTTGGCGTTCCGCAACCCATTAGAATACCAGCTTCAACCGGTTAGCCATAACTGGGTGATGTATGTTTAATTCAGGGAACATACAGTTCCCCTATCTATGCCCACCAAGCAGAGGCGAACATTATCAGGCCCTTATTATTATTATTATTATTATTATTATTGCTATCATCATCATCAGTCTATACTGTATGAGCACTGATCATTTATCATGACTTCCAAGATGGCACAAGATGGAGGCCAGGATACAATCCCCATGACCTTTTGGTAGACACACTGCAGCGTTTATGGCTGATTAATACTCTTTTCAGACCTGTCTACATGTACAACTGTACATACTGACATTACAGGCATATAAATCACATCTGATCGTAATAGTTATTATGCATAATTGTATCAGAGTATAAATCACAAAAATGCAGAACAGTGAAACTTCTTGCTGGGATTTAACTATTCATAGAAGGTCCTATCTGCAGCGGTATCATCAGGCTTGAGCTTTACTGACACAGGATGTAAGGAACGGTACTAAAAAGGACAGTGGATAATATATAGATTTTTGGCACTGCTTAAAAGTAGAGCTCTGTCTGAGATTGCTGTTTCTTTTCATTCATTCATAATTAATATTTCGCTGGAAAAATCAATGGAAGCATTTCCAAAAATATTCTAGAAAAGAAATTACATTTTTGTCCTTGGGTGTTCTTCCTGGAAAAAAAATTCTTAGTTTACATGTCAGCGCAAATCAAGTTACTGCAAAACAGCAACGGCCAATCAGTATCAGGATGCTTAACAGCCTATCCAAATCACAACACACATAGACTTTGGACAGATAGACAGACAAGCCATGTAAAAGCAAACGGATAGCTTCTGAAAGAAATTCCTTGGCTTTTATGTAAGGAGCAATACATAATGACATGTACTGTCATAGAAACATATACAGTACAGTGAAAATTATAAGATTAAACCATAGTGATTTGTAGTGGAGCTCCTGATCAGAGCCTGATAGACATCGAACAAGACTTGAAAGGTTGCACTGTGTTAGTGCCACTAGAGGAAACCCAATAAAGCTGCCAAGTCCAGATTCCAGACCTTGGGGTACCTGTGGAAGCAGTGGACTGGGCTACAGGTGCCACATTCCCCAGTTCAAGCCACTTTTGAACCAGAAACAGCGGCAGAAGCGCCTGACCTGGGCCACAGAGAAGCTGCACTGGACTGTTGCTCAGTGGTCCAAACTACTTTTTTCGGATGGAAGCAAATTTTGCATGTCATTCAGATATCAAGGTGCCAGAGTCTGGAGGAAGACTGGGGAGAAGGAAATGCCAAAATGCCTGAAGTCCAGTGTCAAGTATCCACAGTCAGTGATGGTCTGGCTGGGGTGCCATGTCAGCTGCTGGTGTTGGTCCACTGTGTTTTATCAAGGGCAGGGTCAATGCAGCTAGCTATCAGGACATTTTGGCGCACTTCATGCTTCTATCTGCAGAAAAGCTTTATGGAGATGAAGATTTCATTTTTCAGCACGACCTGGCACCTGCTCACAGTGCCAAAACCACTGGGAAATGGTTTACTGACCATGGTATTACTGTGCTCAATTGGCCTGCCAACTCTCCTGACCTGAAGCCCATAGAGAATCTGTGGGATATTGTGAAGAGAAAGTTGAGAGACACCAGACCCAACACTGTGGATGAGCTTAAGGCCGCTATCGAAGCATCCTGGGCCTCCGTAACACCTCAGCAGTGCCACAGGCTGATTGCCTCCATGCCACGCCGCACTGAAGCAGTCATTTCTGCAAAAGGATTCCCGACCAAGTATTGAGTGCATAACTGAACATAATTATTTGAAGGTTGACTTTTTTGTATTAAAACCACTTTTTTATTGGTTGGATGAAATATGCTAATTTTTTGAGATAGGAATTTTTGGTTTTTCTTTACTTTTTTGCCAAAATTATCAATATTAAAACAATAAAAGGCTTGAACTACTCCAGTTGTGTGTAATGAATCTAAAATATATGAAAGTCTAATGTTTATCAATACATTAGAGAAAATAATGAACTTTATCACAATATGCTAATTTTTTGAGAAGGACTAGTATATACAAGAAAAAAGTAATTAAAAAACACAGTCTGACAAATTTTTGCAGAGCAAAACATCCCCAACATTAAAGCAAAACACGGAACATGAATCTCATTCATTTTCTGTAACCGTTTAATCCTAATTAGGGTGGCAGGGAGGCTGGTGCCCATCCCAACTAACTCTGGGCGAGGGCAGAGTACACCCTGGACAGCTCGCCAGGCCATCACAGAGTGGAAACACACTGACGACTTTGCAGCCTACTCTTATCAAAGTCAGAAAGAGTTCATTTACATGCCTCACACCATAGACAGGTTTTGCTCTGCTTCTGGTAACATGTAAGCCAGTACAACCTGTTGCATGGTCGAGTGGTTGGTGACTAAACTGGCTCCCTCACCAGGTTTCAAACTTGGTGAGGAGGGTGGCTAGCAAACCAGTAGGAATAAAACAAGACCTATCAAAGGGCAGATGAACGCTTTAGAGTCAATGGCCAGCTAGCTAGAGATGGTGTGTCAATAAAAACACCTTGCAGAAAGAACATTGGGCCTTGACTGCAGATTTTTGGCCTTTGTATACAGCCATGACAACTGTTATGGCTGCCGCCTACTCCAGAATTCTGGCATGGCACCCAGATTGATTGAGATTGACACCATAGACAGTGAGAGACATGGTTGGCCTTTGATAACCCAGTTAGCTGCACTGGGGTGGGGGTGGGGGGATTGGGCAGTGACAACCTGTGGAGAGTGGGGCTTGAACCCCAAACCTTAGGATCAGTGATCCAACTCCTTTACCACCAAACCCCCACTGCCCGGAACATGAACTTGTCAAATGGATAATTAACATTGCAAGACAGGTGATAGAAATGAATGTGAAAGGCAGTGAAAAGAAAACTCAGTGTTATCCTTTCCTGCTTTTGCTTCGATTTATTTATTTCCTCCAGGGCTGAAATTGATTCAGCCAATAAAGGAGCCACGTTACTCTTATAATGCCAGCCTCTGACTCCTATCAATAGAGACATCTACCATGTGCTCTATTTCCAGGCAGCGCCGAAATCTAGATATTACATTATACAATATCAACTTACCAGCTGTTACAAATGTTGAACTATTTCATTAATTCTTATTATTACATGACATGTTACATTTTGTTAACCATTTATAGTTGCATTTAATGATCAGCACTGTTAAAAAAGTTAGACTTTTCCCCCAGAACCAATTAAACAGCTGTACCGTAGCAATAAACAACCACTCTCTAAACACAATCGTTACTTCTCTGTCTTTTTAAGTTAATAAATTATGTACGCACACACACCCGCACACACACACACACACACACACACAGAGCGAACTATGTTAGACAGACACATACTGTATAGTCACCTACATATAGTCACAGCACTACTGTGTAGGAAGCTTACTTCTTCTATACTGTATACAAACACAATTTCTTTAATTGTATTTAATTTTTAAAATTACTTTCCTTAGATTATTTGTAACATTTGGATTATTTGCCACAAATATTTCTGTGAATATGCTATTATTATAAAAATGATAATATAATAGGCGCATTAATATTGCAGCTACGAACTATATAAAATGTATCAGAACCTTTTGACCAATCAGAATTGAGAATAAATTAGGACTGTGCTTAACATGTCCACCTCACTACAAGAAGGTCCTGAGTGCTTGTGTAGGTGTCCTCTGGGTCCCCTGCTTTCTCCCACAATCCAAAGACATGCACATTCACTGTTCCAAATTACCCCTAGCTCTGTGTGTGTGTGTGTGTGTGTGTGTGTGTTTGTGTGTCTCTGTGTGTGTGTGTGTTTGTGTGTCTCTGTGTGTGTGTGTGTGTGTGTGTTTGTGTGTGTGTCTGTGTGTGTGTGTGTGTGTGTGTGTGTGTGTGCTCTGCCTGAGATGGTCAAGCAAGCTGTTCAGGGTGTACCCCACATATAAGTGAGTGTTGCCTAGTATTCAAAATAATGACATCACCTGTATAAGTCTGGAAAAAGAAAATGCTTTTGCGGTATTTTTTTGGAAATAGGGCTGTATGGAACTGACCACAATTAAAGGTGGTACTGATAAGAGAATGAGGGGTGGAGAGGATTAGAGGGAGGAGGGTGTCACAGATAAAACGTCAAAGACACTGCAAGGGTAGAAGACTCAGAATATAAGGTAAGGAAGGCTGAGGATGTAAATGAGACATGGAGAAAAGAGAGCGAAGATGGAGTGTGTGTGTGTGTGTGTGTGTGCGCGAGAGAGAGAGAGAGAGAGAGGGAGGGAGGGGTGGAATGGGGGAACAAGGGTATTTAGTATGCACGGCCAAGCGGCCCCATCTGCTTAGCGCAGCAGTACGCGTCGTATAACTGTCTGTAGACACATAAAGAATGTCTCTGATTTGATGTAATTCTGCAAAATTAATGACAGCTTTACTTGGGATGGGCCGTGAGGGAATGATTAGTGTTTCATCGTCCATCTGATCGTTCACCATGCCTGTACCAAGCATAGCAGTGACTCATACTTGGTACAGCGTTACAACAGAAATCGCTCACACAAAAACACACACACAGTTTTTGAGGCTAAATCCCTGCCAGACAGGCACTGATGTGTTTTTGTTTACTATAACAAAGCCTAGTGGAGTGGCACATGCCAATGGCTCGTCCTCACTCCAACACCTACTCACAAATCCTCTGTTATGGCTGCAGGAGGTATCTCATGGGCAAATACCAGACCACTGTTAGCTTTAGTGGTGCCTTGGTTGAAGCCATTCCGTATTTCAGATCAAAGTGGGGCAACAAGCATGTCGTATAGTGAAGCCCGAGGTCGCGCTGCGGTACTTTTACAAGGGATGGTTTACTGCAGCTGTGATTGGAACGGGTTGTCCGTTTTTAAAGAGATAGGGAAGCGATCTGGAATTGCAAGCTGGACAGATCAATCTGCTTTGGAATGCTTGAGTCACTTTGTTCCGACTGAGTGACATTCCTCTCCTCCCTCGGCTTCTTGCACTACCCCAGACAGTCATCCTTGACCCCCCCCACCCCCCCCATCTCTCCTCCCCCACTTTTACTAGCGAGCGAGGGCATTCCTTTTACTAGCAAGCCTGCTGTGTGTCTGCTGGGAACAGTAAAACTGAAACCCTTGTCTTATCAGAGTCGAGTGCTGGGCTCTAGATCAGGGCTTGTCACCTGGAACACACAGCTCCTCTGGGCTACCCATGCTCTGCATTGACCGAGAGCCCCACACCAATTAAATTGAAACCTGTAGATAAACAAGCAGCCGTGTTACACTGGGAGACGCATCATGTTAGCCCTTTTCTAAAACTGCAAACTTAAGTTTAATTATAAAGTAAAGTATATATGTATGTATATATGTGTATATATATATGTGTGTGTATATATATATATATATATATATATATATATATATATATATATATATATATATATATATATATATATATATATATATATATATATATATATATATATATATATATATATATATATATATATATATATATATATATATATATATATATATATATATGTATGTATGTATGTATGTATAGGGGCAGTGGTGGTCTAGTGGTATAGGGCGCTGGATCGCTGATCCAAAGGTTGGGGGTTCGAGTCCCACTATCCACAGGGTTGTCACTGTCCCCCCCAGTGCGGCTAACTGGGTTATCAAAGGCGGGCCATGTCTGTCACTGTCTATGGTGAGAGGCATGTAAAAGAACCATTGCTGACTTTCGTAAAGAGTAGGCTGCAAAGTCGTCAGCGTGTTTCTGTCCCTTGCTAAAGGGTTGTGACAGGAAGGGCATCCGACGTAAAAACCTCTGCCAAATCAAACGTGCGAATCAAGATGATTCTCTGTGGCGACTCCTGAGTAAAAGGGAAAAAGCCGAAAGGAAGACAGACATATATATATGTATGTATATCTGTATATATATATATATATATATAAAAGAAGAAGATATATATATATATCTCTGTATATATATATATATATATATATATATAAATTTACTTTATAATTAAACTTAAGTTCAAAACGTGCGAATCGCTGTGGCGACTCCCGAGTAAAAGGGAAAAAGCCGAAAGGAAGACAGACAGACAGACAGACACACACACATATATATATATATATATATATATATATATAAATTACAGGAAGAGGACTGTTGTGTATGGAATAACTCTGAATGAGTAATATTATACATGAACATCAGTTACATGTTGCAGTCACACAGCTAAAACACAAGACAGCTTGAGCCTTAAATGGTCAGAATTGTCACTAAAAGAGCTTGGTTTGTTTTCAGGTTCATTTCATTATACACAAAAGTGCACAAAGTGACTAATTAGCATAAAATTTTATCTTCCATCTGACTAAGGCGCTGAACATTTGGTGCTAGACGCTACTGTAGCTCTGCCCAGTTCCTGCATTAAAGGAATGTTTCAGGCACAGATGTACTGTACAGTTTTGCTGATAGAAAATCTTTAAAAGGGCTCATTCACTTACCATGCATATTAAATAATCTCATTTGCTCAACTGGCTACTCCGAATAAGGTCACGCCGGGGCTGGTGCCCTAGGCAGGGTGCACCCTGAACGGTTCTTCAGACAACCGCAGTGCAACGCAATCATTCATAATCACACTCGCACTCACGCCTATAAACAGACACGTAGCTGTCTGTGCATTATTTGGACTGTACGAGGAAACTGGTGTACCTGAAGGACACCCACGCAAGTGTCCATTACCAATGCACCGGGTGCCATGATGTCTGTACACAAGGCCAGTGTCGGAGCAAGCATGAACACAGAACACTTCGTCTCTGAATTTTCCACTTTCTACGAATCAGAATTGCACTTCCAAGTTATCATCAATACACAAGATTGTTCCTCTGGCCACATGGTCTTGTTATTGGTATTGTAAACAGATACATAACAAATACTTCTTCTTTTCCTTTCGGCTTTTCCCTTCAGGGGTCGCCACAGCGAATCATCTGCCTCCATCTCACCCTATCCTTTGCATCTTCTTCTCTTACACCAACGACCTTCATGTCCTCCTTTACCACATCCATGAATCGTCTCTTTGGTCTTCCTCTAGGCCTTTTGCCTGGTAGTTCCAGCCTCAGCATCCTATTACCAATATACTCCTTTCCTCTTCTCTCTCTGGCAACGGACACGCCTCCCGCCTCTCCTTCTTCGACGTCTTCGACCAACAGTAGTCCAATTTCCATCAGCACCCTGTTGGTTGACGGCACTGATGGCGGTCGTTGTTAACCCGGGCCTCGACCGATCCGGTATGTCAGTCATTCTTGTGATTCGCATAGTTTATTTGGCATTTGTTTTATGCCGGATGCCCTTCCTGACGCAACCCTCTGCATTTATCCGGGCTTGGGACCGGCGTGAGGGAGAGACACTGGTTTGTGCCCCCCCCTCACGGCTGCATTTAGATACATAACAAATACAAGATGTATAATAGACCACAGGGGTCCAGGCACTCCTGCCAAAAGGAGCATTATATAATATGCCAATAAAGAACAAGCATCGCAAGTTTGCAAGCCCCAGCTTCAGTGAGCGGCAAGAGAATGTCAGGAAACCTAATATACAGTTTTGCCTCTGTGACCTTGAAAAGTAGGTCAAGGTCACTTATACACAAAATCATCCTAGCATACCAGTTAATGAGCCAGCATACCAAGTTTGAAACCCCAAGCTTCAGCGTGCATAAAACAATGTCCATAAACTAAATTGTGACAGACGGACAGAACCTATTCCTTTAGCCCCCGTTGGGATACTGAGATGTGACAGGCTGAGGTTGTGTTGTTGGGAAACCTTTGTTTTCAGCCAAAATGAACTGACAATGAAGATAAAAACGCAAGTTTATGTGTAGTGATTGAGCACCTTTTACACATTCTGCCCATAAGTCATATCTTGCATACATCCTATGCATTATTGAAGCTTCTTTCTGCTTTCTGTTTTTGTATTTGGATTATTTTATTTATCGTTTCCCATCAGCATGATTTACCCACCCAGTCGTCACATTGCTCTCTCCATCTTCTTGCTCATGTTTTTTATATATTTGGCTGAGTTGTAGACCTTTCTCTCCGTTATGACCTTTAGGCTTTATATGAAGCCCCTGCATGGCGTGTCTCTTCATAGGGCACTGGTTATGGGCCTTTGGAGGGCCGCAAGAAATAACGATTCTGATGAAATGGGCCTTTTAAATAGCTATTCCTAATTCTTACCACCATTTTCCCATCTCATGCCCTTTTCAGCTTGCCAGTCATCTTGCTGCATTAATTTTCATGCTAATGAAGATCAACACTAAAAGCAAACCTCAGAAAATCCGAGCCCGCAAAGGAAGTAGGTGAGTAAGCAGTCACACACACACACACACACACACACACACACACACACACACACACACACACACACACACACACACACACACACATACAGAACTTTACAGACGTGCACATACAGTTTCATTTTGGAAGTACATTTATTCATTCTCAATATGCATATCTTTGGACTGAAGAAGGAAACTAGAGGAAACGCTCACAAGCACAGACAAAACATGCAAGCTCTTATGAAAACGCCCTCATCGAGCCTGGGACTGGAACACAGGATCTTCTTACTGCCAGGCAGGCCTGCTAAGCACTTCGCCACTTTAACACTCTTCATAGGTCATTAATATTTCTTATTTTAATTGGCCTAATTTGGCATGAGGCAGAAAAGACCAGGAGGATTGTTTTAGGGATCCGTTGACGATACGTTCAGAGTAATAATGTAATACTCAGGAGCGACAGTACATCTGCTAGATATAAAATACCAGAAGCACGAAGGCAGAATTACGTACACTGATTCCTCTATATATCTCCCCTCCACACACACACACACACACACACACACACACACACACACACACACACACACACACACACACACCTTTTCCTGCATGTGGTGCAAGCTCTTAGCTTTGCTATGGAAACTGGACTGGCTAAATGTTAACAGGGGGAGGGAAAAATCACTAAAAATACCTGATCATTACTGGGCTGAGAAAGTGAAGTTGATTGTGAAGGATAATTAGAGTGATTAAGTTAGTAAAGAAAGCATGTAGACCCAATTCCCTGCTTGGCCTCTTGAGCCTCCAGAATTCGAGCTGTGCGCTCCAGCTGCCTGTCACTGAGGCTTTGATTTGTAATGGAGGCCAAAAGACGAGAAAAAGCTTACACCATGGCCAAACTGTTATATTTCTTATATATACACGGACATACTGTGCAGCCTAACAATAACCTTTTTGGGTCCAGCTGTGTATACATAAAGTACACATAAATCCCACATATTAGTTGAACTTGAACTTTGAGTGGATTATAGAGATCCTCCTATTAACTCATATTATAATATAATATACTTTTACACAAAGTAGATGTGGACAAATCAATAGTCAGAACACCTTGAGACCCGAGATGTCCACAAGTCATAAAATTCAAGTCCAAGTCAAGTTTCATGTGTTTACTTTAAAATACAAGTCAAGTCTTGGGGCTGGGGGAGTCGTGGTTAGGGTGCTGGGCTCATGATTAATAGGTTGTGGGTTTGAATCCTTGTTACATTACCGCACTTTACAAGAAGGGCCAGAGCCTCCTCTATTTTTTGAGGTGGCTAAGGTCATTTAACATCTGTCGGACACTGCTCAGGATGTTCTATGAGTCTGTTGTGGCCAGCTCTATCCTGTGTGTTACATATTGGAGCAGCAGGCTGAGGGTCGTAGACTGAACAAACTGATCCGCAAGGCTGGTAACATCATGCGGATGAAAGTAGACTCTCTGACGTTTGTGTCATAGACACGAATGTTGTCCAAAATACTGAACAATTCCTCTCAAGAGTTTTACAACCTGTTGATCTGTAACATGAGCATGTTCAGTGAGAGACCGCTACTACCGAAATGCACCAGTGAACAGCACAGGAAATATTTTCTACCTGCGGCCATTAAACTGTACAACTCCTCCATATAACAACAGCATCCACTGTTATACATTTACTGTTTATCATATTGATAATACTCTACAGATCATTCACTCACACCATTTGTTCGCTATCTGTTTATATCGATATTACGTATTAACTTCTAATATTAGACTTCTGTAATGACCTGTGAGCTGTCCAGGATGTACACTGCCCTTGCCTGGAGTCGGTTGAGAAGGGCGCCAGCCTCTGCACAACCCTAATTAGAATGAAGCTGTTCACAAAATGAATGAATGAATTAATTTTAGACTCACATATAGATATATTTATATATTTACGTAGATTCCATATGAATATTTCTGTGTGTCTATATATATATATATATATATATATATATATATATATATATATATATATATAATTACAATATATATATCTATCTATATATATATATATATATACACACACACATATATACACACTAGTTTATATATATATATATATATAATATTATATTATATATTGAACATATATATATATATCTACAGTATATATATATATATATATATATATATATATATATATATATATATATAGATAGATAGATAGATAGATAGATATATTGTAATTATATTGTTTTTTTTCTTTCATTTTTCTTTATTGAGACTTCATCTTTATCTTATGCTTACTTTGTTTAAAACAACTGTGTACACACAATTTCCTCCAGTATCAATAAAGTGTTCCGATTCTGATTTTGTTAGGCCCCCACAGTTCTAAGTGCCCTGGACATGCTCTTAACCACAAGTTTGACTCCGTTCATCCAACACAGTTCTATTAGAATATTGGGCAGTGGTGGCCTGCTGTTAGGGTGATGGATTACTGATACAAAGGTTGGGGGGTTCAAGCCCCACTATCAATGGGTTATCACTGCAGTTCCCCCAGTGCAGCTAACTAGGTTATCAACTGCCGGCCATGTCTCTCACTGTCTATGGTGAGAGGGTCATGTAAAAGAACCATATCTAACGTTGATCAAGCGTGGGCTGCATAGCCATCAGCACGTTTCTGCCATGTGATGGCCTGGTGAACTGTCCAGGATGCACTCTGCCTTCGCACGAGAGGATGGGCACCAACCCCTCTGCAACCCTAATGAGGATTAAGTGGTTCAGAAAATGAATGAATGAATATATTAGTATAAATGACCATAAAAAGTACAACACTGAGGGATCTCTCCCTCCTCCCCACCCCCTTGATTACTGGTAGAGGCTAAACTTATGGTTAGCAGACGTTTATCCCCAGAAGTGATGTGAACGCATTGGGCCGTGTTCTCCTTATACAGTCTTTCCTTTTCCAAGCAGATTAATCATAATTAAGGTCGGAAGGAGGCTTATGCCCATCTCAGCTGTCTCTGAGCGAGGTCAGGGTACACCCTGAACAGCTTGCCAGACCATTGCAGGGCCAACAATCATTCACACTCACACTCACACCTAGGGGCGATTTGGAACAGCCAATTATAATACTGTGCATGTTTATGGACTGTCGGGGAACCAGAGTACCTGAAGGAAACCCACGCAAGCACAGGAACATGCAAACTCCATACAGAAGCTATCCAAGCCCAGGGATTGAATCCAGACCTTCTTGCTGTGAGGAAGCTGCATAGATTTATTCACTGAGCAACATTTTAGGTGAAAAAAAAAACATGTTCAGGAAGCAACTATTGCAGCAATTTGGAGGAAATGGGTGTAAATGGTGACCTATTTGAACCCGAAGGGGAGGAGCCTTGTAGAGACAGTGAGACGTCACATTCTAATGCCTCTGAGGATGAGCGCCCTGCCATAGATGAGCGTGACGGTAAATCCGAAATGTCTTAGGCAGCTCATGCTTTTGCCAACTCTGCTTTCCAAGTTCTCCTTTAACAGAGTTCCCAGTGGTGCAGCTCCTGCTCCAACACGTGTCAGCTGAAACTAATTTCGCTGTGGAATTTTGTTTTTGCTAGATTATCTGGCACTGACAAATCACAGCCAATCCTTCAAGAATCCAAAACTATAAAGTGCAGTGTTAAGATATGTCATTCTTCTGCTAACATATCACCTCACAATGAACATGTCATGAAGAAAAATATAAAGAAATGCAAGCAAAAGACGAGAACCTCACATCTCATGCCTGGAATGTTCATCAATGGCTGCTTGGATCATGGGAAGGCTGGCGCCCATCTCAGCCAAATTTGAGGCGAGGCAGGGGTGCACCTCGCCAGTCCATGGCAGCTAAATGTTATTACATTCATTCATTTATTTGCAGAGCGGAGCTGTCTCTGGGCGAAAGCAAGTTACACCCTGAACACCACACCAATGAATCACAGGTTCATCATCCAAAACATTTGGTCTATTTAGTGACATCCCCCTCGCCTTTGGGGAAAATTGTTAATTATCATGAGATAGTGAACCAGTAAGACTGCACCATTCCCGATGTAGTATGTACTAAATATAAAAACTAATAGGGTTTGTAGACCACAGATTTTCTGTAAGACATTAAAACTGTGGTTTATGGCATTAGAAACATGGCTTTGTTAAACAAAAAAGCACACATTTTCCATTTTCAGATTCTTGTAAAATTTCCCCGACGTCTCTAAAGAACCAGAGCAAGAAAAATGAGCAGTGGAAAAGTTTACAACATGCAGGGATGGAATTGTGAAAGAGAGACACTTGGTACAGTAATTATTCAGTGTGAACAACAAACCAGACCACAAAATCCT
Source organism: Plotosus lineatus (assembly GCA_024760905.1). Classification (NCBI taxonomy): domain Eukaryota; kingdom Metazoa; phylum Chordata; class Actinopteri; order Siluriformes; family Plotosidae; genus Plotosus; species Plotosus lineatus. The sequence continues at coordinate 51,981,333 of CM045731.1, forward strand.
GCAGCTCTCAGAGTGAATGAAATCTATAGTGCTCGTGGGGTTGATGGATTAGAAACCATATCATCATACGGCCATATTGTGTGAACACTAATAATTTAGCATACAGGTTCTTAATTCACACCACATTTAATGATTAAGTGTAATTATAAAGATGAAACCTGCAAACTTGAGCACTGCTGGTAGAAATGTATTGACTCAAAGACAAAGAGATGTCTGTTTAAAAAATAAAGTGCCCGCAAAACCTTTTGTTTTTATATGTATCCTGCAGATTGTGATTCATAGTGGAACAGAGTATAGCCATAACATCTAACTTGAAACAGATTATTCTGCAAAGCACATGATTAAAGAAAGCCAGTACAAGAAGAAGAAGAGAAAGAAGAAGAAGAAGAAGAAGTCGAAGTTGTCGTCAGGTTAATGTCCCTAAGCTATAGTCCCAGTCAAGTCTTGAATGAGGTCCAATAACTCTGGATATATTATATAACAGCAGCAGGCTGTAGTAGCATATACGGTACTAATAATGCTAAAAATGTTCATAGATAGTTTACTAACCTAAACCCCTTCATTGCTCTTTTGCAAGCACACTATTCTGAAGCCAGTACTCACATACAAGCTCAAACACACACACACACACACACACACACACACACACACACACACACACACACACACACACACACACACACACGCGCGTGCGTGCTTGCATACACTCATTCATAACTACAGGTGATTTAATTTGACCAAAGTGTATGTGTTGGCGTACAGGACGTTCTTGCAGTTAGGTGTAATCGTTTACCACTACAGCACCATGACACCTTGCTGGGTAACAGTCGTTATGATAAGCCCCAGCGCTGATTTATTCTCGAATCTAATTGGTCAGAAGGGTCTGATAAGCTTTTTGTTAGTACATAGCTGTAATATTTATGTCATCAGGTGTCAGTCAGTCATCTTCTTTCAGAGTTAGGGTGCGGAGGCAGCAGCCCAAACAGTGAGGTCCAGGTGCCCCTTTTCCCAGCCCCCAGGGATCCCAAGAAACCCCGACAGAACCCATGCCATCAGCCGCCACCCAGCTCACACTGCACCCGACCCCTACAGACCCTCCAGCAGGTGGTGGATTCATGGGAGGGCTTCTCTTCAGGCTAGGCTCGACCAGGCTCCATGAGCAGAGGTTCGACCACTAGACACTTGCCTTTGAGCCTCTATCCCAGGCCTGGCTCCATGGGGGGTTTGTACACGGACACAGACATGGAAACTGAGTCCTTGTGCTCATTTTGCTCATAGGGGTCTTCTGAATCATACTTCGTCTGGACCTTCTCCTATTACCTTTTTGCCCCTACCAGAAGCATAATGTCTCCAAAAACATAGCTCCAAGGATCATTAGGACCCACAAACCCCTCCACCATGATAATGAGGGCGAATTGTATTAATGTGAACATGCAAACTTCACACAGAAATGCCCTCACAGAGCCAAATCTCTTTCTACCCTTTGCTGTAAGGCAGATGCGCTAATCAGTACATCACCAAGCCACCCCTGGAACCGAGCTCAAAAAATATAAAGAAAAATCTTAAAAAGCACTAAATATAAAACCAAAATCGCTTTCATGGGAGCACACACTGCTCTGATCATGGGTATGATTTGTAGCCCGAATGGAATACTTTGGCAGCACATAAACAAAACTTCGCCAATTAAAAAAATAATGTTTGTTCCAAACACACATAAAACAAGCAGCCCTTTACAAACACATAAACTTTAGCCACGTTAAAACCTCTGCCTAAACTTCACGTCAGCCATGTTTACAGATAAATCATACAAGCACAAAAGGTATTATCACAATTAGCCTTTGGGATGAACGAGTAAACAGGCCTGGTTGAATTATTTCTGTTATGGGCTGATGGCATTTTTGGTTGTTAAGAACACATAGTAGTGCTTGTTATGATTTATGATCAGAAGGAAAGAATTAATCCACGGTAGTAATAATGACTTATCGGTGCGAGAGATTTATAGGGCAATGAGAAAGTGGAAAAAAATTAGGGATGTTTGCTATTAATCAAGAACCTCTAAAACCTGCTAAAAAGCCATTTTTGTTGTTTCTATAATTTTGAAAAGATTGACTAATATTTCAATTACAAAACTCAAGCAATATTGAGTAAGTCATTGGTTTAATGACCAGTTTAATTCAGTAACTGCGTTCGGTGATTGGCAAACACATCATTCTATCTGACGGACTCAGGCAAATCAATTTATATCAAATTGGGGTTTTGGCAGTTGCAGTAGTGAAGGTTAGAAAATGTTGAGAATTCAAACATTCAGACAACCCTGAGAATAACTAGTGTTCCAGTAAGGGGGCAGCTGTGGCCTATTGGCTAAAGAAGCTGCTCTCGGACCATAAGGTGGCTAATTTGATTCCTGAACCAGCAGGAAAAATGTGTAGCAGCAGGCGGAGTGAGCTGCACCTTCCCTTCCTCCACCTTTATGGCAAGGCACCTAACCCCCAACTGCTCTCTGGTCACCCCAATGTGTGGCAGCACACTGCTCCGTATATGTGTGTGTTTTCTTTGGATGAGCAATAATTTCTTTTGCAGGATTAATTAGCGCCGCAGGGAGGCTGGTAGTCATCTCAGTCGACTGTAGGCGAGAACTGGGTATACCCTGGACAGCTCTGCAGGCCATCGCGGGGTGAACACATGCAACCATTTACACTCACATTCACACAATGGGGTGATTTGTAACAGCCAACTAGCCTAGATGTGCATGTTTTTGGACTGTTGGGGGAAACTAGAATACCTGGAGGAAACCCATGCAAGCACATGGAGAATATGCAAAACTACTCACAGAAACATTTGAGCCTGGGCTCAAACCCAGGACCTTCTTGCTGTGAGGTGGACTTCTCTCAGTAAGACAACCTAAGGACTGGATTATGGTGTCAGACTTAGGACATCCAGCTCACAGCAAGAAAGTCCTGGGTTGGAATCCCAAGCTTGGGAGGGGTGTTTATGTGTGGAAATTGCATGTTCCTTTTCTGGGTTTCCTCCAGATACAGTACTCTGGTTTCCTCCATCATTCCAAATACTGTACATGCATATTGGGTTAATTGGGGTTTCTCAAAAGTTGTGAGTGGGAGTGTGAATGGTTGAGTGTATTAGGTCTGTGATGGACTGAAGAGTTGTCCACAGAGTCATCTGAGATAGGCTCCAGCCTCCTTGCAATCTGAAATGGATTAAGCAGCTGAGCAAAATAATGAATGAATAAGTTAAGAACATACAGTGATATATATGGTATACAGTATATCTCACACCCAGTGAGAGATGGAATTCACCTCAATCCCACTACTGACCAACAGTGAAGTGGAAGCTCCGCAGCTTAGTGGCTATCACTGCAATAAAGAATGTGTCAAATCACACCACAAGTAACATAAATACCAGTTAGATTACCAACTTTACTACTGTAATTCATTCATTAATTTCCAAGCCGCTTAATCCTAATTGGGGTCGCAGAGAGGCTGGCACCCATCTCAGCTGACTCTGAGAGCAAGCATGGTACAGCCTGGATCATAATGCCTGTGCTATCATTACAAGCTTTGAGTAGTGGCTGAAAGAAAAAGATTGGGCATAATATCGGTTAAAATGAGCTTCCTTTGCAGGATGGCAGGACTCTCCCTCAGAAATAGGGTGAGAAGCTCGGCCATTCGAAAGGAGCTCAGAGTAGAACTGTTGCTCCTCCACGTTGAGAGGAGCCAGTTGAGGTGGATCAGGCATATGATTAGACTGCCTCCCTTGTGTGGTGTTTTGGACATGTCCAACTGAGAAGAAACCCCAGGGTCAACCCAGAACACACTTGAGAGACTATATCTCTTAGCTGGTCTGGGAATGCCTTGATGGCCGTCCCGCAACAGTGGCTGAGGAGAGGGACGCCTGGGCTAAAGGCAAGCAAATTCAACTAATTGACAGTTCCAAATTGCCCCTAGACTTATGTGAGTGGGGCAGCGGTGGCCTGGTGGTAAGTTGCTGGATTGCCAATCCCAAGGATGGGGATTCAAGCCCCACTATGCTGTCCTCTCAGTGCAACTAACTGGGTTATCAAAGAGATGTATATAAAATAACCATTTCTGACTTTCATCAAGAGGAGGCTGCATCGCTTTTCCCCCGCAATGGTCGGGCGAGCTGTCCAGGGTGTACTCTCCCCTCGGCGAGTCGGCTGAGAGGGGAGCCAGCCTCCCCGTGACCCTGATTAAGATTAGGTGGTTAAGAAAATGAATGAATGAATCAATCAATCAATGCATGTTAGTGTGGGTGTGAGTATAAACAGTTTTGTGTGGGTGTTGACCTGTGATGTTTGGGCAAGCTGTACCCAAAGGTGCACCCCACCTTCGCACAACGTCAGCTGAATTAGGTTCCAGCCTAACTTAGCCCTAGTAGGAGTAAACAGTTTGCAGATGTTCCAAACATCTCATAGGTGTAAATGGTTTGTGTGTGTTTTTGACCCTGTGATGGTCTGGCGATCTGTTAAGGGTGTACCTTGACTTCACCCCTTGTCACTTGAGTTAGGCTCCAGCCTCCCCACAACCCTAATAGGATTAAGAGGCTTGGCCAATCAGTGACTGATGAGTGAGCGACTAACATATGATTCTTAAAGGCGTTCCAGAATCCAGTGCTTGACTGGAAAACTGTCCATTTTATGAATCACTGCTTGGCATTATTCGTTTTTGCCTGCGGCACTTAATGGATTTGCGTTTGTGTCTCTGTATGATTTCTTTTCCTTAGTGCTTCCTACACAGTTCAGCAACTACTAGTTGGCTTGTATATAATTAAATGTCAGAGACAAAACTATTATGGTTGTCAGGAGACTGGATCCTATCTCAGGCGACTCTGGGGAAAAGCAGGGCCACAGTGCCAACACAACCATTCTTCCTCACACTCACATTTAGGAGGAATTTGAGCCTTTGAACTGTTGAAGGAAATCCTTGAAAGTACAGGGATAACATGCACACTCCTGACAGAGACATCCTTACTGATCCTGGGCCTCAAACCCAGGGCCTTCTTACTGAGAGTGAGTGTGTACATTCATTATCTTTGCCAAGGAAGTGATGCTTTTGTTTAGGTCCGTGTGTTTGTTTGGTAGTAGGACTACCCTAAAAGTTCTGTGTGGATTTCTACCAGAGGCAGAGCTTTGGACAAGGAATACTCCATTACACACAGTGGTGGCCCAGTGGTAAGGTGTTGGATTACTGATCCCAAGGTTGGGGGTTCAAGCCCCACTACCACAGTGAGAGACATTGCTGGTCTTTGATAACCCTTTGATAAGCTGCATTCGGGAGACAGCAGCAACAACCCACTAGCAAAAGGATTCTGCTGTCATCTCAGTGCGGCTAACTGGGTTTTCAAAGGCCGGCCACGTTTCTTACTATCTATGGTGGAAGGTTCATGTTAAAAAACATTTCTAACTTTCGCCAATCCCCAGTGCAACTAACTGGGTTATCAAAGGCCGGCCATGTCTCTCACTGTCTATGGTGTGAGGCATGTAAAAGAACCATTACTGACTTTTGACAAGAGTAGCTGAAAAGCTGTCAGCATGTTTACGCCCTGCGATGGCCTGGTGAGCTGTCCAGGGTGTACTCTGCCCTTGCCCGGAGTTGGCTGGGATGGGCGCCAGCCTCCCTGAGACCCTAATTGGGATTAAGCGGTTACAGAAAATGAACTGGATGATGATGAACTTTTGTCAAGAGTAGTTGCATAGCTGTCAGCGTGTTTCTGCCCTGCGACAGCATGGTGAGCTGTCCAGGGTGTGCTCTGCTTGACTAAGATGGGGATGGGTGCCAACCTCCCCGAGACCATAATTAGTATTAAGCAGTTCAGAAAATAAGTGAATGAATGAGTTTGGAAATGATCAAGATAAAATTCTAGATTCAGGAAATTTTGTATGCTTTTTTTTTTTTTTTTTTTTTAGCAGTGTTGTATTATAACAGGTCCAAAAGGGAGTGGTGTGCACTTCTTGTTTTGTTGGTGGAGGTTTGGTAGATTCAAATGCTGGTAACCCAGGAACAGGAGAATTTTCCCTGGATGGCAAATCCAGATGGTAATGTACAGCATACCATCACATCTGTTCACTAAGGTCAATTTACCATAACCAACTCCACAGTTGGAAAGTGGGAGGGAACTGCAATGCTTGCATAA
>CM045731.1:51992500-52040000 GCA_024760905.1 Plotosus lineatus
CTGCCAATATACTCACTATCCCTCCTCTGTACATGTCCAAACCATCTCAATCTAGCCTCTCTGACTTTGTCTCCAAAACATCTTACGTGGGCTGTCCCTCTGATATACTCATTTCTGATCCTATCCATCCTCGTTACTCCCAGGAGAACCTCAACATTTTCATCTCCGCTACCTCCAGCTCTGCCTCCTGTCTTTTCCTCAGCGCCACTGTTTCTAAGCCATACAACATCGCTGGCCTCACCACCATCTTGTACACTTTTCCCTTCATTCTTGCTGACACTCTCCTATCGCACATCACACCGGATACTTTTCTCCAACCATTCCAGCCTGCCTGCACACGCTTCTTCACCTCTTTTCCACACTCTCCATTGCTCTGGATTGTTGAGCCTAAGTACTTAAAATCCTCCACCTTCGTTATCTCTGCTCCCTGTAACATCACCGTTCCTCCTGGGTCCTTCTCATTCACAAAACCGCCCAATATAATGTACTATGTATTATTTTTATCTAATACACTACTATACAATATACCCCAGTGCAGCTAACTGGGTTATCAAAGGCGGGCCATGTCTCTCACTGTCTATGGTGAGGGGCGTGTAAAAGAACCATTGCTGACTTTCGTAAAGAGTAGGCTGCAAAGCCGTCAGCATGTTTCTGTCCCTTGCTAAAGGGTTGTGACAGGAAGGGCATCCGATGTAAAAACCTATGCCAACTCAAACGTGTGAATTATTCGCTGTGGGGACCCCTGAAAAAGGGAAAAGCCGAAAGGAAATCTCACACTACTATACAATACAGTATTGTTCTTTAAATTCTAGACGAGTAATAAAACCATACATATTGTAAAGTAAAAAATTAAAGTGTGTTCAAAATTATGATATATGACCCCTAAGTGTGTATAGTCACTGTGTGTGTGTTCTCTGGAACAATCATACCTTGTTTCAGAGAGCAGCTCAGTTTTATCACTTCCTTACTTCTGGAGTCCCTCAGAGATGAGCACTTGTCTCAGTCTTGTTCCAAATCACTCTGCGCATTGAGAGCACAGTTCAGGAGCTCTATACTTATACAAATAGTCTTAAAGCCATGAGCTCGATTTTGTTTTTTAGTGTATGCCACCACTATTCGCACTGAATGCACTTGCACTTCACAGCTTAATCTCTTACTTTTTATGTATGCATGGTTCTGTAAAGTTACACATGTAAACATTTTCAGAGCTCCTATTTTAAGCAGTAAATATTTATATTATCTATGCTTTTCTGCATTCACCAGTGGCTCAAAAGATAATCAGACTTTCTTCGGTCTCTTCCCGAATAAAATCCAGTCTGAAATTTCCCCTTGATAAAAAGAGTCATATAATAACTACTGTACAGATAAACAACTTCCGTTTTCACACAATTTTTAATACCTGCACAGTCCACCTTGCACATAAAGCTCTGAATTTTGAGGTTACACTCATGTAAAAAGAATATGCATTCTATATGGTCGATGGTAAATTGCCCTCTTGCTCTGATGTTCTATTTGGATGCCAAAGGCTGTTTCCTGTCACGCCCCTATGCAGGTAAAAGGTGAAGACATCACTTGTTGAAAGTTGATGTAAAATTTGTCTGTTTGCAAAATCTTAGACTGATAGCTGCAATTTTAAAGAATTTATGGGTGAATAACAGTTTAAAACTGTCTCAGAATGATGACATCATCAATGCCCAAGTTAACAGAGGAGTATGGCTTCAAACATCATTTCTTTCAGCATTTCTGCAGTTCGTGCTTCAGTATTTAATTATGGTATATATACTTTCCCACTGCACAAAATTTGTAATCTTAACCTTTTTACATCCCCAACACAAATTTGTCAATAATCTGCAAGAATGCCTCAAAAGACTATATTTTTATATATCAACTTGGGCCTTGATGACACCATCATACAGAGATTCAGTTTTCAAATAACTGCACAAAATATAAATAATTTTTAAATATTTTATTTAAAAATATAAATTTGTAACAAAATATTGTTAAAACAGAAGCTACTCGGTGCAGATTTTCCACACGGAAAAAATTAATTTTGAAGTGCTGTCCTTTCCTCTACATGAAACAAATGTCTTTCTGATGGTAGATGTATGCACTTTCATAACAACAGTTACAAAAGAGTTGTTTTCAGAAGGCTTTGGAAAGGTCTTCAAACTTTGGCATAACAGATTTCAATAGTCAGGAGAACAGCAGAGTCTAGATGTACTATTTAAACCAGGAAAACTGCACCTGCAGGAGGTTTTAATCAATGGCACCTAATCTGGAAGTCAGTATTCCAATTTTATGGACTTGAAGATGTGAAATTGTCAGGGGGTATTTTGTTCTGTGTGACTGTGGAGTATATCACCTTTTTGTGTAGCACTGTACCAAAGAGGATGAAAGTTTTACTTCTTGAAATATATAAATAAAAAAATATTTTCACATGAGCTATCTAACGTTTGGCATGGTGCCTTAGCACATCACAGCAAGAAGGCCTGAATTAGATTCTCGGGCTTGGGTATTTCTGTGTGGAGTTTGCATGCTCTCCGCATGCTTGCATAGGTTTCACCTGGGTACTCCAGTTTTCCTCCACACCAAACCGGCTGTTCCAAATCTCATCAAAGTGCGAGTGTGATTTTAAATGGTTGTGCACGTTGGCCCTGCAGTAGCCTGGTGAGCTGTTCATGGTGAACCCCGCCTTTGCCCAGAGTCGGCTGAGATAGACACCAGCGGCTTAGAAAATGAGTACATTTTAAATTGCTTTCTAACCACATAATGCTTTGCACATTATCACAGCATAAAGTTCCTGGGCTCCATTGTCAGGCTTGCCGATAGCATTTCTGTGTGGAGAATACATGTTTTCGCTGGCTTGCGTAAATTTCCTCCTACTGTCCAAAGACATTCACATCAGGCTAAATGATAGTTCCAGATTGACCCTAGATGTGAGTTTGAATGATTGTGTGTGTGGGTGTTGCTCTGTGATAATCTAGCAACCTGTTCTGCCTTTGTCGGCCGAGTTAGGATCCAGCCTCCCTTTGACCCAAGTAGGATTAAGTAGTTTGGTGAAAGAGTAATACATGAGCAAGGTAACTACATAATCTGCTCAATTGCTTGCATACTGTAGTTATTTATCAATATCCATACTGTATTTCACATTACTTTATACTAGTCCTTCTAAAAAAATTAGCATATTGTGATAAAATTCATTATTTTCTGTAATGTACTGGTAAAAATTAAACTTTCATATATTTTAGATTCATTGCACACCAACTGAAATATTTCAGGGCTTTTATTGTTTTAATACTGATGATTTTGGCATACAGCTCATGAAAACCCAAAATTCCTATCTCAAAAAATTATCATATCATGTTCAGGTAGTCTAAACGAGCTATTAACCTAATTATCTCAATCAACCAATTAACTCTAAACACCTGCAAAAGATTCCTGAAGCTTTTAAAAACTCCCAGCCTGGTTCATTACTCAAAACCGCAATCATGGGGAAGACTGCCGACCTGACTGCTGTCCAGAAGGCCATCATTGACACCCTCAAGCAAGAGAGTAAGACAGAAAGAAATCTCTGAGCGAATAGGCTGTTCCCAGAGTGCTGTATCAAGGCACCTCAGTGGGACGTCTACGGGAAGGAAAAAGTGTGGCAGAAAACGCTGCACAACCAGAAGAGGTGCCTGGACCCTGAGGAAGATTGTGGAGAAGGGCCGATTCCAGACCTTGTGGGGACCTGTGGAAGCAGTGGACTGGGCTACAGGTGCCGCATTCCCCAGTTCAAGCCCCAGAAGAAGCAGCCCTGGACTGTTGCTCAGTGGTCCAAAGTACTTTTTTCGGATGAAAGCAAATTTTGCATGTCATTCAGAAATCAAGGTGCCAGAGTCTGGACGAAGACTGGGGAGAAGGAAATGCCAAAATGCCTGAAGTCCAGTGTCAAGTACCCATAGTCAGTGATGGTCTGGGGTGCCATGTCAGCTGCTGGTGTTGCTCCACTGTGTTTTTTCAAGGGCAGGGTCAATGCAGCTCGCTATCAGGAGATTTTGGAGCACTTCATGCTTCCATCTGCTGAAAAGCTTTATGGCGATGAAGATTTCATTTTTCAGCACGACCTGGCACCTGCTCACAGTGCCAATACCACTGCTAAATGGTTTACTGACCATGGTATTACGATGCTCAATTGGCCTGCCAACTCTCCTGACCTGAACCCCAGAGAGAATCTGTGGGATATTGTGAAGAGAAAGTTGAGAGACACCAGACCCAACACTGTGGATGAGCTTAAGGCCGCTATCGAAGCATCCTGGGCCTCCATAACACCTCAGCAGTGCCACAGGCTGATTGCCTCCATGCCACGCCGCACTGAAGCAGTCATTTCTGCAATAGGATTCCCGACCAAGTATTGAGTGCATAACTGAACATAATTATTTGAAAGTTGACTTTTTTGTATTAAAAACACTTTTTTTAATTGGTTGAATGAAATATGCTAATTTTTTGAGGGGGATTTTTGGTTTTTCTTTACTTTTTTTTGCCAAAATTATCAATATTAAAACAAAAGACCTGCAATATTTCAGTTGGTGTGCAATGAATCTAAAATATATGAAAGTTTTTATCAGTACATTACAGAAAATAATGAACTTTATCACAATATGCTAATTTTTTTGAGAAGGACTAGTATGTCACATCTCTTCGCATTTCAAATGTTGTCGTTAATAACAGCTCTCAGTTCCCCTGTGGGATCACGCCATTTCGCTAGGTTTTCCAAATTAACACTTACTTTGATACTCCAGTCATCCCCGAAGGATAACTGTACACTTGATTATCTCATGCTAGCATAAACATGACAACATGATTAGCCGCCTTCTTCACTCTCAACAGTCTTTTGTCTCTTCAGACCTTGTATCTTGTATTAATTGCATTTTGTCCTTTTTTAATTAGTTAGTTTTATAAGCAATGCACTTAAGTTTGAAATTGTTTCATTGTCACCGAACCATTCAATTCCTTGTAAAAACTAGAATTTGTCTCTTGCCGTTTAGGTTCGGCATCCTTCCAGATTTGTTAAATGCTTTATATTGCTTCATTTTCAAACGCCTGGATGTTTTGTAAGTCACTCATAATGAGAATTTCTCCTAAAAGACTAAATGTAAGCATCTGTCATCATACAGTAGGTGTGTAGTTTTAACTTGTTTTGTGTCATTTCTGGTTCCCCAGGCCAATATACAACCAAAGCCATAAAATAGCCTTTTTCACATCTGTGTTAAAAGAAACACCTGTAACTCGACTCAAGCCTCTGAGCTTCGATGCTGATGGCGGTTTTATGGCTCTCGAAATGAGGACGCACCCTTAAATAGATACTTGGTGTACATTCTGCTTTGTGAGCAACTCGGTGTACCTTCACATTCCTTTGCCTGAGAGAAGCCATCTCTTCATGCATGTGAATGGACACTATTTTGGCTCTGTATCTTTCGTGCATGTGTTTGCACAGACTGTGGTTGGTCAGGAATGGGGGAATGTGAAGCCACCCTGAGGACTACTGCTACTGTTTTAGCGATTCAGAGAGCCTGAACTGGCAGACACATCCTGTCAAAAAACATTTGAGTGCCCCCAGGTCCTTGTGGTGATTTATTGCTTATTTGGACATCTGCAAAGAGCTTCTTGGACCCCTAGCGTTTCCTCTCTCTCTCTCTCTCTCTCTCTCTTAATTATGTGGAATCCCTCAGACACTTTCTTATTGTCCTTCTTTTTTCCATCCTCCTGTCTTTGCCTCACATTGCAACACGTTGTGCCCTCTTTCTTTACTCTACTCACTCACTAACTCATTCGCCCAAATGCTTCATCTTACTATTATGGTCAGGCTAAAGCCGATCTCACCCAACACAAGGCAAAAGCAGGATGCATCCTGAACAGCTCACCAGACAAGGCTTCTTTACGCAAGGATTCTTTACTCCAATACATTTATAAAGAAACAAAATATCTGCATGGTCTTCACTTTCTGATCCTAAATAATGTCCTCAGGTTCTCAGACCTCCTGACATCATGACAAACTAGATGGATCAATCCCACTGACAGCTGCCTGGTGGTACATGCACAAGTGGATCACATAATTAATTTTTCTAGATCACTTTTGACAGCAGTTAATTCTCTTTCTTACTCTTTTCCTGTATTTTTCTTTTTTTTTACTTCTATAACACTCATGTATATACGACTCAACTACATTCGTTGGAGGGGGGAAATGTACAGATATTTGACATTTACCCTTTAAACTAGTCAGTAAATCATTTTTTGCACTTTTGTGTGGAGGCCTCCAGCTACTGAGAGTAAAAATGGAATAGCCATCATTGATGGCTCTGAGGATTGTGGGTGGTTTTAACCGTGTGGCAGGCATCTTAAAAGCCATGGCCAGGGGCCCTCAGTCCTTCTTGAAAATATGGTGTTATTAGCTTCAGTCATTCTGGAGGAAACACACACACACACACACACACACACAGTTATTAGCTGGGGAGCAGCCAGACAGGATAATTGGTAGACAGACAATGCTCACAGCTCCAGTTTAAGTAAGACTTGTCTTAATGTGTTTTACACCTAAAGTGAAAATAGTTTAAGGTACCACAGAAAGGATTGATTTGTTTGAAAGCAGTAAATGTAGTATCAGTACAGTAAGTGTACTATTTAAACTGATCTATTAAAACCAGCTTAAATTTTTAATAAAAGCTCGAATTATTTATACGAGTGATTACTTTTTACTGCAAATATAAACCTCCTACAGGTGCGCCCCAGTTTTTAGTACAGCACTTGGTGTAAATATGCATTTTTATGACTTGTTGTGGGAGGTGCAGTAGCGGAGTGGTTAGCACGTCCACCTCTCAGCAAGGTGCTGGGTACGAGTCTGATGGCATTTCTGTGTGTTCTCCTGATGTTGCGTGGGCTTCCTCTGGGTACTCTGGTTTCCTTCCACGGTCCAAAGATATACACATTAGACTAACTGGCTGCTCCAACTTGCTCCTAAGTGTAGGTGTGCGTGTGAGTGTGTTGGCCCTATGATGACCTATGATCTGTTTAGGGTGTACTCTACCTTTGCTCAGAGTTGGCTCAGATGGGTTCCAGCTTCCGTGCAACTGAAGTAGGATCAAGCAGCTCATCAAATTAATGAATTAATGGATTTTTACATAAAGAGAATTTACTGATTATTGATCAGCAGTAGTTCTGGGTTCTAAAAAATATGACAACTATGATTTTATATATATATATAAGCGACTAGCATTCCTGCCTCACAGCAAGAAGGTTGGCAATGGTATTCCTGCATGTTTGAGTGTTCTTCTAGGTGTTCTGGGGAAACACGGAAAAACACACACACACACACACACACACACACACACACACAAGGTATATGAATATCACCTTGAAGCATCCAACTATAAAACAGACAGAGCATTTGTTATTCTGTGTATCAGTAGCATACAGAAGCACCTCTTTCACAGCTTATATTCTTTTTCGGCAGTCATCAGACACGTTTGTCCAAAAGGGCAGGATGTGAAGTTTGCACTCCCTTCTGCTTACAGAGAGTAGTAAAAAAAAAAAGAAAACAATGAACTGCTCATACAGATACAGACAGAAGTCAAACATATAGACCTTGCAGCATATGTAGAATACACAATATGTAGGTATAATCATCGTATCAAGAGTGGTCCATGTCGAGGTGTCATTAACAGAGCTTAGTGCATCTTCAGGAAAAGAGGGGAAAAAAATAACATTTTGTATCAATCCTAAGGTTGGGATCCAGGTTCCACAGTTACTGCTGTCCCCCCCCCAGTTCAGCTAACTGGGTTATCAAAGGCTGGCCATGTCTCTCACTGTCAGCGGTGTGAGCCATGTAAAAGAACCATTGCTGACTTCCACAAGAGCAGGCTGCACAGCCCTGTGTGTTTCTGGCCTGAGACGGCCTGACAAGCTGTCCATGGTGTACTCTTTGAATGACCAGGCTGGATTTTAAAACTAACTTGCTTCCAAACACTTAAAACCATTAAGAGTGCAGGTGCTTTCACACAGGTGTAATTCAGCAGCGAATATCCATGTATAGCATGAATAAATATTCTGAGCAGGTGCTGTTGATTTCAGATTGGGATCAGTTATAATTTTTAAAAAAATGGTCCTTTAGTAAAATGCCACAAGTTTTATCCATGGAAGGATATCAAGATTTGTAATACACAAAAAATATGAATTGTCATATGCAACAATTCTATTGATGCAAGTCACTATGGCTCAGACAGTAAATGAAGGAGACACGTGGGGTTGAATGAGGACTACAGGACATACTCGGCTCTGTGAGCCAGGATGCTTACCCTAGAAGAAGTGCTATTTTGGACTCAGGAGACTGCGACATCTGCTGGCTTGGAGTACCATTTCCTTGAATACTAAAATCTTTCATACTGACTCCATAATTTTCCTTTATTTTTCCTTTCATAAATGGCAAGTCAAACATAACCCATTACAATTTGATATTATTACATTTTTTTGAGCCAGTTGAGATTTGACCAAAATACAGACAAGTACCTTTTTGTTATTTAATGTGACACCTTTAGTTTTCGATGGCTTCCATGTTGACATGAAGCCAGTCGCGATTACTTGTTTGGATGGAGGGTGCACTGACATCAGTTGCTTTAAACAGAAACAAATTAAATGCAGGAATAATGGTATAATGACATAATGGCGATATACCTTGTGTTCCTGCATACAGAAGAAAATGGAGAAACAATGGATGTAGGTCAGCAGTGTCAAACCCGTGCCACAAAGGGCCATGTGGCTTCAGGTTTTTGTTTCAACCAAGCAGCGGCACAGCTGATTTGGCTCATTTAAACTGGTTTGCGTCTTCAGGCAGCTGATTGGTCAATCTGTGTGCTCTGTACACAGACTGTCCAATCAGCTCCATGAATACTCCGATCAGTTGATTAAATGAGCCAAGTCAGGTGTGTAGCTCCTTGGTTGAAACAAAAACCTGCAGCCACATGGCCCTTTGTGGCATGAGTTTGACATCCCTGATGTAGATGGTAGAAATGAAAAAAGTACACCAACAGTTTTTAATGGATCTGCCTCTGAAGAGCCCCATTGGTTCGGGCACAGTGCTACAGAACACCACCCAACATAGCTCTAGTTCAACTCACATGTGCACTTTGCATGACAAGAAGTCATTTACTTAATTTCAAAAACATTTTCATTTGTTGTGTGTGAGTGGCTTTTGGGAGACCTCGCTGTGATGATATGTACTCGCTATAATGCTTGCTGTAATGCTATAATGCTGTGACCTCACTGTAATTAAAAAATAAGCAAGACAGGGTGGAGGTAAAAATGAAACAAGAGCCAAATTAATGTTGCAAATGTTCGAGTTGTCATTTGTATATTGTGGTTGCAAACGGTATACTGAGAGATGAAATAACAATTAACATTAAGACTCTGCAAGTATTACACTCATGCCTCGGTTTTACGGACTTCTCTTTAACGGATTTCGGATGCAACGGACTGGCTTGAAGAAATCTCGCACATTTAAATCTATTCATCTATTTTCAATGCCACGTCACTGTGGCGCAAAGCGGAGAGCCAGTCCTTTCTGTGTGTGGGCAGGTCCGATACCTTGAAACTCTAATTTTATTGGACTCACACGCTGCAGTGTTTATTGTGACAGATAGTGCATCCCAAGTTTTGGCAATCAGCTGCGAGTTGAAGTTTTTCCATGTTTGTCCATTTGTGTTTGCTTGCCAGCTGTGCTTGGCTTCATGGAAATGAGCTGATCAAAACTAGGGAAAATTACCTCTTTACCCAAAAATAACGCGCGCAGTCTGTGGCTGTTATAATCCTATAAAATTATTTGACGGTATCGGACCCGCCCACACTTGCGTACAGAAAGGATTGGCTCTCCGTTGCGCAGTGACGTGGCATTGAAAATAGATGAATAGATTTCCATGCGTGAGATTTATTAATCTGTTTTGGTTTTATTTGATGGCTTTTTTGTATTTTTATTTAAATGACAGTGAAATTATGTATTCGTTATTCTTTTAAGAAAGGCCACTTGATTTATATGAGAGCCAGATACAGTCAGCAAAACAGCCACATCTGGCTCGCGAGCCATAGATTCCCGACCCCTGAGATATATATATATATATATATATATATATATATATATATATATATATATATATATATATATATATATATCTTCTTCTTTACTTTCGGCTCCTTCAGGGTCGCCACAGCAAATCATCCGCCTCCACCTCACCCTGTCCTCCGCATCTTCTTTTCTGACTCCAACGACCTTCATGTCTTCCTTCACCACATCCATAAATCTCTTCTTTGGTCTTCCTCGAGGCCTTCTGCCTGGTAGTTCCAACCTCAGCATCCTACTGCCAATATACTCACTATCCCTCCTCTGTACATGTCCAAACCATCTCAATCTAGCCTCTCTGGCTTTGTCTCCAAAACATCTTACATGGGCTGTCCCTCTGATATACTCATTTCTGATCCTATCCATCCTCGTTACTCCCAGAGAGAACCTCAACATTTTCATCTCCGCTACCTCCAGCTCTGCCTCCTGCCTTTTCTTCAGCGCCACTGTTTCTAATCCATACAACATCGCTGGCCTCACCACCGTCTTGTACACTTTTCCCTTCATTCTTGCTGACACTCTCCTATCGCACATCACACCGGACACTTTTCTCCAACCATTCCAGCCTGCCTGCACACGTTTCTTCACCTCTTTTCCACACTCTCCATTTCTCTGGATTGTTGAGCCGAAGTACTTAAAATCCTCCACCTTCTTTATCTCTGCTCCCTGTAACATCACCGTTCCTCCTGGGTCCTTCTCATTCACACACATGTATTCTGATTTTCTGAGGCTAACCTTCATTCCTCTCCTTTACAGGGCATACCTCCACCTCTCTAGATTTTCCTGCACTTGTTCTCTGCTCTCACTACAGATCACGATGTCATCTGCAAACATCATAGTCCATGGAGATTCTTGTCTCACCTCGTCTGTCAGCCTGTCCATCACCATAGCAAACAAGAAGGGGCTCAGAGCTGACCCTTGATGCAGTCCCACCTCCACCTTGAATTCATCGGTCACACAGACAGCACACCTCACCGCTGTCTTACATCTCTCATACATGTCCTGCACCACTCTAACATACTTCTCTGCCACTCCAGACTTCCTCATGCAATACCACAGTTCTTTTCTTGGCACCCTGTCATATGCTTTTTCCAGATCCACAAAGGCACAATGTAGCTCCCTCTGACCTTCTCTGTACTTCTCTATTAACATCCTCAAAGCAAACATTGCATCTGTGGTGCTCTTTCTTGGCATGAAACCAAACTGTTGTTCACAAATGCTGACCTCTGCCCTTAGTCTAGCTTCCACTATTCTTTCCCATAACTTCATCGTATGGCTCATCAACTTTATCCCTCTGTAGTTGCTGCAACTGTGCACGTCTCCCTTGTTCTTAAAAATGGGCACCAGCATACGTCTCCTCGACTCCTCCAGCATCTGCTCACTCTCTAGTACCTTGTTGAATGTTCTTGTCAGAAAATCTACTGCTACCTCTCCTAGACACTTTCCTACCTCCACAGGTATATCATCAGGACCAAGTGCCTTTCCATTCTTCATCCTCTTCAATGCCCTTCTCACTTCACCCTTACTGATCTTTGCTACATCCTGCTCCTCAATGGTCACCTCTTCTACTCTTTTTTCTCTCTCATTTTCCTCATTCATCAGCTCTTCAAAGTACTCTTTCCATCTTCCCAGCACACTTCTGTCATCAGTCAATGCACTTCCCTCTCTGTCCTTTATCAATCTAACTTGCTGCACGTCCTTCCCATCTCTATTTCTCTGCTGTGCCAACCTGTATAGATCATTTTCTCCCCCTTTACTATCCAACCTATCATACAAGTCATCATACGCCCTCTGTTTGGACTTAGCCACTGCTACTTTCGCCTTACGCTGTGTCTCCCTGTACTCCTGTTTACTCTCTTCGGTCCTCTCAATGTCCCACTTCTTCTTAGCTAACCTCTTCCTTTGTACACACTCTTGCACTTCCTCATTCCACCACCAAGTCTCCTTATCTACTTTCCTTCCAGAGGACACACCAAGTACTCTCCTACCTGTATCCCTGATCACATTTGCTGTGGTTGTCCAGTCATTTGGAAGCACTTCCTGGCCACCCAAAGCCTGTTTCAACTCCTCCTTGAAGACAACATGACATTCTTCCTTTTTCAGCTTCCACCACGTTGCCTTCTGCTCTGCCTTTACCTTTTTCACCTTTCTCACTATCAGAGTCATCCTGCACACCACCATCCTATGCTGTTTGGCAACACTCTCACCCACTATGACTTTGCAGTCACTGACTTCCTTTAAATTACATCGCCTGCACAAGATGTAGTCTACCTGTGTGCTCCTACCTCCACTTTTATAAGTCACCCTATGCTCCTGTTTCTTCTGGAAGAAAGTACTCACCACAGCCATTTCCATCCTTTTTGCAAAATCTATCAACATCTGTCCTTCTGCGTTCCTGTCCTGGATACCAAACCTGCCCATCACTTCCTCGTCCCCTCTGTTGCCTGCACCAACATGTCCATTGAAGTCTGCACCAATGACCACTCTTTCACCTCTGGGGGTACTCTGCATCACTTCATCTAAGTCACTCCAGAATCTCTCCTTCTCTTCTAGCTCACATCCTGCCTGTGGGGCATAAGCACTAACAACATTGAGCATTACACCTTCAATTTCTAACTTGAGACTCATCACTCTGTCTGACACTCTTTTCACTTTTAGAACATTCCTGACAAACTCCTCCTTCAAGATGACTCCTACTCCATTTCTCTTCCCATACACACCGTGATAAAATAGCTTAAACCCTGCTCCTAAGCTTTTAGCTTTGCTACCTTTCCACCTGGTCTCCTGAACACACAGTATGTCCACTTTCCTCCTCTGCATCATGTCAGCCAGCTCTCTACCTTTTCTTTGCATAGTTCCAACATTCAAAGTCCCCACTCTCAGTCCTAGACTCATGCCTTTCCTCTTCTCTCTCTGCCTACGGACACGCCTCCCACCTCTCCTTCTTCGACGTCTTCGACCAACAGTAGTCCAATTTCCATCAGCACCCTGTTGATTGACAGCACTGATGGTGGTCGTTGTTAACCCGGGCCTCGACCGATCCGGTATGGGGTAATACTTCTGATTTGCATCATAAATATTTGGCATTGGTTTTACGTCGGATGCCCTTCCTGACACAACCCTCTGCATTTCTCCGGGCTTGGGACCAGCATGAGGGAGAGACACTGGTTAGTGCCCCCTCACCTCATGGCTGCATTATATATATATATATATATATATATATATATATATATATATATATATATATATATATATATATATATATATATATATATATATATATACACACACACACACACACACACACACACACACACACACACACACACATACTAGTGTGTGTGTGTGTGTGTGTGTGTATGTATGTATGTATGGCTCTCAAAGGATTTTAAAATGTCTTTTTTTTTGGCTCTCTTCGTCAAAAAGGTTCCTGATCCCTGATCATATAGTGTACATTTACAGAGTATACAGTATTTACATTTGTAGATTACATAGTGTGCTTAAATAAAAGGTTTTCGTGACGTAATCGTTTAAAGATACGGAATCGGAAACATCGGACAATCTGGTACTTCGGACCAGTGTTCCCCCCTATTAGTCCGTTAAACCGAGGCATGAGTGTATTCATGTATAAATGTTAATAACACCCGCCCCTGAGCCAATGCAGCTAATTGGGTTATCAAAAGGTCAGACATGTCTCAAACTGTCTGTCTTGAGAGAACCGTTGATGTTGTTCATCAAGAGTAGGCGATCAGATTGTCGTCAGAGTGTTTCTGCTCTGTGATGGCCTGATGAGCTGTCCAGGGTGAACTTTGCCCATGCCCAGAGTCAGCTGTGATGGGCACCAGCCTTCCTTTGACCCTAATTAGGAGTATGCAGATCAGAAAAATGAAAACATAATAAATAATATTAAAGATTGGTTTAAATGTTTATACAAATCTTAATACACTGACTTGATAGAAGCCTTTTTGTTTTTTGCATGTGATGTGAATGACATTGCTAAAATATAAATTCTAATGTATCGCAACAATACGGAATAAACTGGATCTAAGCTGTTACGTCAGATAATTTAGGGTCCAAAACTTGTCCATACTAAGTAGGTATAAACGAATGCAAACATGGAAGGACAATCTTCTGATGCCAGAAGGGAGCGCACCGCTCCTCTTTATAGTTCGCTGATTGCTGAGTGCATTCAGGTGCACTCTCTGGCTTTCGCCTGCTGGTAACAGCCATGCCCCTCGCCAGTGCCTGCAGTGTATGGGGAGAGAGAGAGAGATTTCGTTTTGGCTTTTTTCCCCTTTATCAGGGGTCTCCACAGCGAATGACTTGCACATTTGATTTGGCAGAGGTTTTTACGTCGAATGCCCTTCTTGACACAACCTTTTTAGCAAGGGACAGAAGAAAGAAACGCCGATGGCTTTGCAGCCTACTCTTTACGAAAGTCAGCAATGGTTCTTTTACATGCCTCTCACCACAGACAGTGAGAGACATGGCCCGCCTTTGATAACCCAGTTAACTGCACTGGGGGGGGAACGACGACACAGTGATAACCCTGTGGCGAGTGGGACTCAAACCCCCAACCTTAGGATCAGCGATCCAGCGCCCTATACCACTAGACCACCACTGCCCCCTGCCAGTGCCTGCAGTGGGGGGGGGGGTAAAACGCCCCAGCAAGCACAGACCATAACAGTACAACACCCCCCCCAACCTAGCCACCTGGTGCCTGACAAGGCTTGTCCGGGAACTGACAATAGAACTCAGTTAACAAATCCGGGTCCACGATTAGGGAACGAGGAAGCCAGGAGCGTTCTTCGGGGCCATACCCCTCTCAGTCCACCAGGTCCCGGGAGGAGAGCCAAACTTCTTTCCCAACAGTGTAGGGAGGTGCCGGGTCCGGATCGGCGATTCTCTGGTTTCGGGCCACTGTCCGTTCCAGGGCGGCACAGGCTTCTCTCCAGACCCGGTGTGCGCTCTGAAACTGCATCTGGACAAATGGAACTGCCACTTCGACCTCCAAGCTGGAAAACAGTGGAGGCTGGAACCCATTGATCACCATAAAGGGGGCATCCCGGTGGCGGCGCAGACCAGGGAGTTGTGTGCGTATTCGATCCATGGGAGGTGTGTGGCCCAGAAGGCTGGGAGATAGGAGGCGATGCAATGCAGGGAGGAGCAGAGGCTCTGATTAGTTCACTCTGCCTGCCTGTTAGACTGAGGATGGTCGGCGGAGGTCAAACTCCAGGAGACTCCCAAAGTGTAGCAGAATGTCTTCCAAACTGTAAATACAAACTGGGGGCCTCGGTCCGAAACGACGTCCTGGGGGATTCCATGGAGTCGAAAAATGTGTTGGACCAGGAGACCAGCTGTTTCCGAAGGGAGTTTGGGCAGGGCGACGAAGTGGACCGCCTTGGAGAAATGGTTTACTACCATCAGGATGATCGTGTTGACCTCGGACAGAGCTAACCCCGTAACAAAGTCCACCGCAATGTGGGACCAGGGACGATGAGGAATGGGTAAGGGTTGGAGGAGGCCCGTGGGTGCACAATGGGAGGACTTGCTCAGGGCACAGGTGTAACAAGCTCCCACGAACTCCCTGGTGTTGGCTGCTATCGTTGGCCACCAGAAGTGTTTTTGAAATAGGAAGAGTTCGGTGGGCTCCAGGGTGGCAGACCAATTTGGATGAGTGAGCCCACTGAAGCACTGGGGTTCTGGCCGGCGGGGGAACATGTAATCGACCTTGGGGGCATCCGACGGGCTCCGGTTCCCCGTGCTGGGCGTCCTGCACTAGACGTTCGACCCCCATCGAGTGGCTCCAAGTATACAAGAGGCGGGCAGGATGGTCTCCAAGGTGGTGTCTTCCACCGGGGAAAACTGCCTGGAGAGAGCATCTGGTGTAGTATTCCAAGAGCCAGGTCAGTATGTTAGCGTAAAATTGAGTCTCCCTATGTAGACGGACCATCATGCCTGACAGGAGTTCAACCTCTTGGCCGTACTGAGGTAAGACAAGTTTTTATGGTTGGTCCAGACCATGAAGGGGTGGGCTGCCTGGAGCGCCAAGACCACCGCCAACAGGTCACGGTTCCCAACATCATAGTTTTGTTCCATAGTTGTTGGTGTCTTCGAGGGTTCTCTTGTCGCTGCTACTGAAGCGGAGACTGAAGGGTGAGTGGGTGAGGTAGTGGCGGCGAGTTGGGCGGCGATGGCGTCCATCCCTCCACCAAGCTGCACCATGCTGGTGGTTATACGCTGGAGGTTGTCCACAATTTGGTGCAGGGTGAAGTCGTGTTGTTGCAAGAGGACTCCTTGGTGGATAATGCCTGCTGGAGTTGGGCGGTCTCCATTGGGTCCATGTTTCCGGTCAGAAGATTCTGTGATGACGGGAGCATATGAGTCGAACCCAAATATGCAAGAGACCATGTACGAAGATTGAACAACTTTATTTTAGCACAGGGGAAACCAAAATCACTGGGAAAAATTCTTAAACGGAACTGGTCGAGCACAAGGCAGGACACCAGGAGTCAGAGAGATTACGGGGAAACGGACGCCTCCCTGGTGTGGTGTTTCGGGCATGTCCAACCGGGAAGAGACCCCGGGGTCGGCCTAGAACACGCTGGAGGGACTATGTCTCTTGGGTTGTCTGGGACCGCCTCGGTGTCCCCCCGGGAGAGTTGGAGGAGGTGGCTGGAGAGAGGGACGTCTGGACCTCTTTGCTTAGGTTGCTGCCCCCGCGACCCGACCCCGGACTTTGCGGAAGACAATGATGCTGATGATGGAATCACATGGAAGGACAGTGTTCTGACGCCGGAGGGGAGCGCACCGCTCCTCTTCATAGCTCATTGATTGCTGAGTGCATTCAGGTGCGCTCTCTGGATTTCACCTGCAGGTAACAGCAACGCCATTTGCCAGCGCCTGTAGTGTATGGAGAGAGAAAGAGAGAGAGAGAGACAGAGTTAAAATGCTGCCAGCAGGCACAAACCATAACACTTCATCTATGGTAGCACGATGGTGTTGTGGTTAGCATGTCTGTAACACTGTGAAAAGGTCCTAGGTTCGAATAACAGGCTTGAGGAGGATGTTTCTAGGTGATGTTTGCATGTTTGGAAGTGCTTGTGTGGCTTTCCCCCAGGTACTCCAGTTTTAACTCCCACAGTCCAAAAGACATGCAAGTTAGGCTAAATGTTCTAGACTCACCCTAGTTGTGAGTGGGAATGGTTGCGCATATCCTGACCCTGTGATGGTCTGGCAAGCTGTTGGGGGTTCTCTCTGCCAGCAACCAGTCTCAGATGAGATAGACTCTAGCTCTACTGCAACCCCTGGTAGGATTAGGTGGTTTGACAAATGAGTCAATTATTGGTGGAAAGTGCTCAGCTAATTCTTGGGATTCTTATACCGGCTGAAATTTCCCCATCATTGGCATCAGATAAGTAGCATGTTCCTATTCATAGATACAGTATAATGTTAGATAGATTGGCTATGCCCTGCGCACAATCTTGGGTGGTTAGTAAAATTTACGATGAAGCACTGCTTTCTAAGTTATCAAAACTTCTCTGTATTCATTGTAAAACGACACTATTTATGCTGTTATAAGACATATGAAAGTTCCATTTCTGTCATTGGTGTAACCTTTCCATCTTATTTCCTTGAGAGGCAGTGGTGGCCCTCTTCTCCTGCTCCTCCCAGTGAAGGTTAGTAAAAGAATGGCTGCCCACTCTGAAAATTGGAGCAACAAGCTGTCAAAGTCGCATTTGTTGGGGGGAAAAACCTAACTCTTGAAATAAAATTAAAAAATCATCCTTCTAATTCTTCTTCTTCTTTTCCTTTCGGCTTTTCCCTTCAGGGGTCGCCACAGCGAATCATCTGCCTCCATCTCACCCTATCCTTTGCATCTTCTTCTCTTACACCAACGACCTTCACCTTAATTCCACATTTCATTACAACTTTTTGTAAAATTTTTATGTAATGAATGGGAAACTGCATTTGTGGGAACACTCACTATTCTCTCCGCACTCAATTGCGCATAAGGCCTTTACACCTCTCTTCTATTGGGTCCTGTCTCTCGCTACCACTCTTGCTTCTTCCCAAGATTTCCATCCTGCCTCATTCCTCTCCTTCTTTTTCGATTGTCTCCAGGTTGTCTTTGGTCTGCCCACCTTTCTTCTTCCGTTGGGTGTCCATGTAAGAGCGATTGTGCAGTGGTGTTGTTGCGACATCCTAAGGACATGCCTGAGAAATCTTCATCTCCTTTTCCTAACTTCCAAACTCATCCGCACAGACCCTGCCTCCTTAAGTGTTGCACCCGAAAGGGGTTGGATGCCTTAGTGATCCTTTGAGCTATACCAGCGGGGACCTCAGAGTGATGGAATGACTTCCAGCTGAACCCAGAAATGCAGGAGACAGTGTGAGATGACACAGAGCTGGTTTATTACTTTAAAGGGGAAGAACTTAAGCAGGATGCAAGCATGGTAACTCCTGAAGACGAAGGGAAAACACAACACACACTAAGCACTAGGAACTAAGGCATGGGTCAGTGGTTGAACACGGAGCTGGAACCAGGATCCAGAGAAATCACAGGGAAACAGAGACGTGAAGCGAGGAACAATCTTCTAGCACCGGGATGAGCGCGCTGCTCGTCTTTATAGCAAGGTAGATTGTTGAGTAGGATCAGGTGTGTGCATTGCGGTCCACCCGCGTGTGTCAGCCACGCCCCTCTGCTGGAGCCTGCAGTGCTGGAGAGCGAGAGAGAGAGAGAGAGAGAGAGAGACGTCAAAGTTCCCCAACAACACGGACCATAACAGTATGCCCCCCCCAAGGGGCGCCACCTGATGCCCGACCAGGCTTGTCTGGGAAACGATGGTGGAACTCTGACAGCACGTCAGGGTCCAGGATTAGGGACTGAGGGATCCAGGAGCGTTCCTCGGTCCCACACCCCTCCCAGTCCACAAGGTATTGGAAGCCACAACCCTGTCTGTGCACATTGAGTATTCAGTTGACTGTGTAAGCCAGGTGCCCATCAACCAGCCGGGGGCATGAAGGGGGCTTTCTACCACGGACTTCACCAGGGATACATGGAGCACTGGGTGCACTTTGAGCGTGGCTGGGAGCTTCAGTCGGACAGCACTGGGGTTTATAATGCTTGATGGTATATCAAGCAGCCATGAGGTGGGGGGGCACTAACCAGTGTCTCTCCCCCTCATGCCGGTCCCAAGCCCGGAGAAATGCAGAGGGTTGTGTCAGGAAGGGCATCCGACGTAAAACCAATGCCAATTATTTATGATGCAAATCAAAAGTATTACCTCCATACCGGATCAGTCGAGGCCCGGGTTAACAACGACTGCCATCAGTGCTGTCAATCAACAGGGTGCTGATGGAAATTGGACTACTGTTGGTCGAAGACGTCGAAGAAGGAGAGGTGGGAGGTGTGTCCGTAGGCAGAGAGAGAGGAGGAAAGGCATGAGTCTAGGACTGAGAGTGGGGACTTTGAATGTTGGAACTATGCACAGAAAAGGTAGAGAGCTGGTTGACATGATGCAGAGGAGGAAGGTGGACATACTGTGTGTTCAGGAGACCAGGTGGAAAGGTAGCAAAGCTAAAAGCTTAGGAGCAGGGTTTAAGCTATTTTATTACGGTGTGGATGGGAAGAGAAATGGAGTCGGAGTCATCTTGAAGGAGGAGTTTGTCAGGAATGTTCTAAAAGTGAAAAGAGTGTCAGACAGAGTGATGAGTCTCAAGTTAGAAATTGAAGGTGTAATGCTCAATGTTGTTAGTGCTTATGCCCCACAGGCAGGATGTGAGCTAGAAGAGAAGGAGAGATTCTGGAGTGACTTAGATGAAGTGATGCAGAGTACCACCAGAGGTGAAAGAGTGGTCATTGGTGCAGACTTCAATGGACATGTTGGTGCAGGCAACAGAGGGGACGAGGAAGTGATGGGCAGGTTTGGTATCCAGGACAGGAACGCAGAAGGACAGCTGTTGATAGATTTTGCAAAAAGGATGGAAATGGCTGTGGTGAATACTTTCTTTGAGAAGAAACAGGAGCATAGGGTGACTTATGAAAGCGGAGGTAGGAGCACACAGGTAGACTACATCTTGTGTAGGCGATGTAATTTGAAGGAAGTCAGTGACTGCAAAGTCATCGTGGGTGAGAGTGTTGCCAAACAGCATAGGATGGTGGTGTGCAGGATGACTCTGATGGTGAGAAAGGTGAAAAAGGCAAAGGCAGAGCAGAAGACAAAGTGGTGGAAGCTGAAAAAGGAAGAGTGTCGTGTTGTCTTCAAGGAGGAGTTGAAACAGGCTTTGGGTGGCCAGGAAGTGCTTCCAAATGACTGGACAACCACAGCAAATGTGATCAGGGACACAGGTAGGAGAGTACTTGGTGTGTCCTCTGGAAGGAAAGTAGATAAGGAGACTTGGTGGTGGAATGAGGAAGTGCAGGAGTGTGTACAAAGGAAGAGGTTAGCCAAGAAGAAGTGGGACATTGAGAGGACCAAAGAGAGTAAACAGGAGTACAGGGAGACACAGCGTAAGGCGAAAGTAGCAGTGGCTAAGGCCAAACAGAGGGCGTATGATGACTTGTATGATAGGTTGGATAGTAAAGAGGGAGAAAATGATCTATACAGGTTGGCACAGCAGAGAAATAGAGATGGGAAGGACGTGCAGCAAGTTAGATTGATAAAGGACAGAGAGGGAACTGTATTGACTAATGACAGAAGTGTGCTGGGAAGATGGAAAGAGTACTTTGAAGAGCTGATGAATGAGGAAAATGAGAGAGAAAAAAGAGTAGAAGAGGTAACCATTGAGGAGCAGGATGTAGCAAAGATCAGTAAGGGTGAAGTGAGAAGGGCATTGAAGAGGATGAAGAATGGAAAGGCAGTTGGTCCTGATGATATACCTGTGGAGGTATGGAAGTGTCTAGGAGAGGTAGCAGTAGATTTTCTGACAAGAACATTCAACAAGGTACTAGAGAGTGAGCAGATGCTGGAGGAGTGGAGGAGAAGTGTGCTGGTGCCCATTTTTAAGAACAAGGGAGACGTACAGAGTTGCAGCAACTACAGAGGGATAAAGTTGATGAGCCATACGATGAAGTTATGGGAAAGAATAGTGGAAGCTAGACTAAGGGCAGAGGTCAGCATTTGTGAACAACAGTTTGGTTTCATGCCAAGAAAGAGCACCACAGATGCAATGTTTGCCTTGAGGATGTTAATAGAGAAGTACAGAGAAGGTCAGAGGGAGCTACATTGTGCCTTTGTGGATCTGGAAAAAGCATATGACAGGGTGCCAAGAGAAGAACTGTGGTATTACATGAGGAAGTCTGGAGTGGCAGAGAAGTATGTTAGAGTGGTGCAGGACATGTATGAGAGATGTAAGACAGTGGTGAGGTGTGCTGTCGGTGTGACCGACGAATTCAAGGTGGAGGTGGGACTGCATCAAGGGTCAGCTCTGAGCCCCTTCTTGTTTGCTATGGTGATGGACAGGCTGACAGACGAGGTGAGACAAGAATCTCCATGGACTATGATGTTTGCAGATGACATCGTGATCTGTAGTGAGAGCAGAGAACAAGTGCAGGAAAATCTAGAGTGGTGGAGGTATGCCCTGTAAAGGAGAGGAATGAAGGTTAGCCTCAGAAAATCAGAATACATGTGTGTGAATGAGAAGGACCCAGGAGGAACGGTGATGTTACAGGGAGCAGAGATAACGAAGGCGGAGGATTTTTAAGTACTTAGGCTCAACAATCCAGAGAAATGGAGAGTGTGGAAAAGAGGTGAAGAAGCGTGTGCAGGCAGGCTGGAATGGTTGGAGAAAAGTATCCGGTGTGATGTGCGATAGGAGAGTGTCAGCAAGAATGAAGGGAAAAGTGTACAAGATGGTGGTGAGGCCAGCGATGTTATATGGCTTAGAAACAGTGGCGCTGAGGAAAAGGCAGGAGGCAGAGCTGGAGGTAGCGGAGATGAAAATGTTGAGGTTCTCCCTGGGAGTAACAAGGATGGATAGGATTAGAAATTAGTATATCAGAGGGACAGCCCACGTAAGATGTTTTGGAGACAAAGTCAGAGAGGCTAGATTGAGATGGTTTGGACATGTACAGAGGAGGGATAGTGAGTATATTGGCAGTAGGATGCTGAGGTTGGAACTACCAGGCAGAAGGCCTCGAGGAAGACCGAAGAAGAGATTTATGGATGTGGTGAAGGAAGACATGAAGGTCGTTGGAGTCAGAAAAGAAGATGTGGAGGACAGGGTGAGGTGGAGGCGGATGATTTGCTGTGGCGACCCCTGAAGGGAGCAGCCGAAAGTAAAAGAAGAAGAAGAAGAAGAAGATGGTATAAGGTCTGATGTACTTAGGAGCCATCTTTTTGGAATCGGTTTGTAGGGGCAGGTCTCTGGAGGAGAGCCAAACCTGTTGCCCGACTGTGTAGGCCAGCGCCGGGGTCCGGTGGCGATCGGTGAGCTGCTGATTCAGGGCTGATGACCTCTCCAGAGCAGCACCAGCTTCCCTCCAGACCCGGCGTGCTCTGCAGAACTGTGCCTGGACAGATGGGACAGCCACTTCGATCACCTGACTGGGGAACAGGGGAGGTTGGAACCATTGATCACCATGAAGGGAGACATAACCACGGCGGCACAGACCAGTGAGTTATGAGAGTACTTGATTCACAGGAGGTGTGTGGACCAGGAGGCTGGGAGGTGGAAGGCAAGGCAGCACAGGGAGGATTACAGGCTCTAATTCATCTGCTCCGCTTACCCGTTGAATTGGGGGTGGTAATTGGAGGTCAGGCTGCTGGAAACTCCCAGGGTGTCGCAAAATGCCTTCCATATCCTGGATGCGAACTGGGGGCCTCGATCTGAAAAGATGTCCTGGGGGATTCCATGGAGGCGGAACACGTGTTGGGCCAGCAGGCCAGCTGTCTCCATAGCCAAGGGGAGCTTGGGTAGGGCAACAAAATAGACCACCTTTGAGAAGTGGTCCATTACGGTCAGGATGACAGTGTTGCCCTCTGATGGAGGTAACCCAGTAACTAAGTCCACGGCAATGTGCGACCAGAGGCGATCAGGTATGGACAAGGGTTGGAGGAGACCCACGGGTGCACGGTGGGAAGACTTGCTTTAGGCACAGTTGGCACAAGCTCCGACAAACTCTCTGGTGTCGGTTGTTATGATTAGCCACCAGAAATGTTGTCGGAGGAGAAAAAGGGTTTGGTGGACTCCAGGGTGGCAGGCCAATTTAGACGCATGTCCCTACTGGAGCACTGGAGTTCTGGCCGGTGGAGGGACATATAACTGTCCCTGGGGACACCTTTCAGCTCTGGTTCCCCTTGCTGGGCATCTTACACTAGGTGCTCCACCTCCCACCAGGCAGCTCCGAGCACACAGGAGACAGGCAGGATGGTTTCCATGACAGAGTCTTTCCCTGGGACATTCTGCCAAGAGGCTTAGTCTGGCTTAGTATTTCATGAACCAGGATGGGCGATGAGGGTAAAGTTGAACCTCCCCAGGTAGAGGGACTATCATGCTTGCCGGGAGTTCAATCTCGTTGCAGAATGGAGGTATGACAGATTCTTGTGGTCTGTGGAGATGATGAAGGGATGGGCTACCCCTTCCAGCCAGTGCTGCCACTCTTGGAGCACCAGGACCACTGCCAACAGCTCACGGTTCCCCAGGTCATAGTTTCGTTCTGCTGGGGACAAGAATGCGCACGAGTGCAATTTCTGATCCACAGGGGAGCACAGGGAGAGGACAGCCCCCACTCTCGAATCTGAGGTGTCCACCTCCACCAAGAACTGCAGTGTGGGGTCTGGATAGATCAGAATGGGTGCATTGGTGAACCTGGTTTTCAATCGGTCAAAAGCTGTTTGTGAACTAGGGGACCATTGGAAAGGTATCTTGAAGGATTTTAGCCATGTGAGGGGGGGCTGCTAGGCGGATATATTCTTGGATAAACCGTCTGTAGAAGTTCGCAAACCCCAGGAACCTCTGTAGCTCTTCGCGTGTTGTCGGAACTGGCCACTCTGCCACCGTGTTCATCTTCTCCAGATCCAGTTTTATCTGCCCCTTCTCCATGATATACCACAGGAAAGACACTGTGGAGACATGAAAGTCACACTTCGCTGCCTTGACGTACAACCTGTTCTCGAGCGGTCGGTGAAAAACCGTTCTTATGTGACGAACATGTTTGTCGTGAGTCTTCGAGGAGATCAGGATGTCATCAAGGCACACAAAGATGAAGCAGTTCAACATGTTCCTGAGTACATCGTTGATGAGTGCTTGGAGGACTGCATGTTAGTCAACCCAAAAGGCATCACCAGGTATTCAAAGTGCCCCAGGTTAACGGCAGTCTTCCATTCGTCCCCCTCCTGAATTCGGACTAAGTGGGACGCGTTCCTCAAATCCAATTTTGTGAAGATAGTGGTGTAGTGCAGAGGAGTAAAGGCCAAGTTGATGAGAGGAGGGGGATACTCGTTCTTAACAGTGATGCTGTTAAGTCCTGCATAGTCGATGCAGGGTCTCAAGGTTTTGTCCTTTTTTCCCACGAAGAAGAACACCGCACAATACTGGCATTGACAAGGGACGGATAAGGCCTGCTGCCAGTGAGTCCGTGATGCATTGTTCCATAACCTCCTTCTCGGGTTTCGATAGGTTATACAATCTTTTTGTGGAGTGTGCGGATCCGGGAATCAAATCTATCGTGCAGTCATATGGGAGATGCGGTGAAAGCAAAAGGGCTCGGTCCTAACTGAAAACCTCTTTAAAATCATGATATGTGCTGGGGACACTATGCAGGTCTATTTTCTCCGGCGGGACAGGGGTTTGGGAACCCTGGGAGGGAACAGTGGCCAGCAGGCAGTATTGGTAGTAATAATCATTCCAGTTGGAGATGGTGAGGGTGGCTCAGTCAATATGAGGATTATGGGCTCGCAACAAGGGCCACCCCAACACCATGTGAGTGAGCGGGGCCGAAATGACGAACAGTTCTACGTACTCATGGTGATTAATTGATAGGGTGAGCTTGATAGGTTCCGTCTTCTGCATAACACGATCAATGAGTTGACAGTCAATGGCTACCACCCTTTTAGGGTTTGCAAGATTGTGCACTAGGAGCCGAAAGAGCCTCACCAGCTCTGTGTTGATAAAGTTGTCATCAGCACCGAAGTCAATAAATACGTTAGCATGGTGTGTCAGTCGTGTGAAGTGTAGAATGCCCTTCATCTGGATACGCTTCCGGGAAGGAGAGTAGGCTCGGCTCGCCTCTGCTTTCCTGCCTGCGGGCGGTCCCAGAACTGCAGGACAATGGGCGAGGTAATGCCCCCTCTCGGCGCAGTAAACACAAAGGTGGTAGTTCAGCCAGCGTCGTCTTTCTTCCGGTGTCAATTTGGTTCGGCAAAGCTGCATGGGCTCATGGTGGTCACCATGGGTCGGCGAGAACGTGACCAAGGGGGTGGGGATGAGGTGGGAGGAGCGCAATGTGGAAATGCTCAGAGACGGGGAGACGTGACCATCCCACTCTTTTCCAGGATCATTTCCTCCCTCTTTTTCTGTCTATTGTCCAAGCGGATAGAGAGAGCAATCAGGTCCTCGAGCGTAGCTGGCTCATCCCACTCGGCTAGCTCGTCGTTGAGTTTGTCGGACAAACATTTTATGAATGCTCTTCTGAGCACAGGGTCATCCGGCCGCTCTCAATAGCGAGTAGCCAGAAGGCTAGTGCATATTCCGATACTGACTGAGAGCCTTGTTTGACCCGTAACAGCTGGCTGCCCCCCCCGCTGGATAATCAAAAACCCTCTTCGTTTCCAGCACGAAATGCGCATTGTTTGAGAATAAATCTGGGGTATGGGTGGCTAGCACCCAAGATGAGGCTTGATCCGTGAGCAGGCTCATCACAAACGCCGTCTTGGCTTGGCCCGTGGTGTAGGTGAGCGGCTGCTGAATGAAGACAAGCAAGCACTGGTGGAGAAACTGAGCACATGTGCCAATCGTGCCTGAATACCTTGCCGACGTGGGGATGAGCAGTTGTCGGCGTGTAGTGAGCAGGGCTGGTGATGCTGTCGGTGCAGAGAGTGAAGGGTCGGTGGGCGGGGTCAGGGTGGTGAGTTGGGTAGTGATGGCGTCCATCCTTCGGCTGAGCTGAACAACGATGGTGGTCAATTTTCGGAGGCTGTCTAAAACCCAGTGTAGTGTGGAGTCATGCTGGCCCAACAGGAGTCCTTGGCTAGACAACGCCTGCTTGAGGTGCTCAGTCTTCGCTGGGTCCATGTGGGCTAGAAGATTCTGTAATGGAATGACTTTCAGCCATACCCAGAAATGCAGGAGAATGTGTAAGATGAGACAGAGCTGGTTTATTACTTGAAAGGGACTCAAGCAGGATTCAAACACGGTAACTCCGAAAGACGAAGAGAAAACACAACAAACACTAAGCACTGGGAACTAAGGCATGGGTAAGTGGTCGAGCGTGGAGCTGGAACCAGGATCCAGAGAGATCACAGGGAAACAGAGACGTGACGCGAGGAACAATCTTCTTGCACCAGGCTGAGCACGCTGCTCGTCTTTATAGCATGGTAGATTGGTGAGTAAGATCAGGTGTGCACATTGTGATCTGCCCGCGTGTGTCAGCCACGCCTCTCTGCCAGAGCCTGCACAACGAGAGAGAGTGAGAGAGAAAGAGT
Organism: Plotosus lineatus; assembly: GCA_024760905.1. NCBI lineage: Eukaryota > Metazoa > Chordata > Actinopteri > Siluriformes > Plotosidae > Plotosus > Plotosus lineatus. Next base: position 52,019,291 of record CM045731.1, read on the forward strand.
GAGAGCTGTCAAAGTCCCCCAACAACACAGACCATAACACTCAATCCCTTACAGGTTCAACCTTGCTGGTCAGGTTCCGGGTGAAAGGCAAGACGAATTGCAACACCTGGCTCTCCAGTTTGGGGGTTGGGCAAAGGGCTAATAGCCCTTCCCTGTAAAAAATTATTGATTACAGAAATTGAAAATACTTCTCAAGGATTATATAAGCTCGACGAAGGGACTGGCCAGGTACCCCAAGACAATGATTTGATGTTCACGGATTACCAGTACCCGATGACATCTGAGGGTGAAAGCTTTTGAGAAGACCCTTGACCGACAGAGTCACAAATGCAGCTGTGGGGGGGGGCACAAGCCAGTGTTCACCCTCATGCTGGTCTCAAGCCCGGCTAAATGCAGAGGGTTGCAACAGGAAAAGCATCCGGAGTAAAACTTCTGCCAAAATTGTTATGCGAATGATCAAAACGAATTTCATACCGGATGGGTCTAGGCCCAGGTTAACAACAACCGCCATGCTGGTGGAAATTGGACTACTGTTGGTCGAAGAAGGAGAGGCGGGAGGCATGTCCACAGGCAGAGAGAGAAGAGGAAAGGCATGAGCCTAAGACTGAGATTAGGGCCTTTGAAATGTTGGAACCATGACCGGAAAAAGTAGAGAGCTGGCTGACATGATGCAGAGGAGGAAGGTGGAAGGAATACTGTGTCCAGGAGACAAGGTGGAATGGTAGCAAGGCTAGAAGCTTAGGAGCAGGGTTTAAGCTGTTTTTTCATGGTGTGGATGGGAAGAGAAATAGTGTAGGAGTCATCTTGAAGGAGGGGTTGTCAGGAATGTTCTAGAAGTGAAAAGAGTGTCAGACAGAGTGATGAATCTCAAGTTAGAAATTGAAGGTGTGACGTTCAATGCTGTTAGTGCTTATGCCCCACAGGCAGGATGAGTTAGATGAAGTGATGCAGAGTACCCCCAGAGGTGAAAAGTGTGGTCATTGGTGCAGACTTCAATGGACATGTTGGTGCAGGCAGCAGAGGGGACAAAGAAGTTATGGGCAGGTTTGGTATCCAGGACAGGACAGGAACATAGAAGGACAAATGTTGATCGATTTTGCAAAAAGCATGGAAATGACTGTGGTGAATACTTTCTTCCAGAAGTGACAGGAGCATAGGGTGACTTATTAAAACAAAGATAGGAGCACACAGGTACACTACATCTTGTGTAGGCGATGTAATTTGAAGGAAGTTAGTGACTGCAAAGTAGTAGTGGGTGAGAGTGTTGCCAAACAGCATAGGATGGTGGTGTGCAGGATGACGCTGATGGTGAGGAAGGTGAAAAAGGCAAAGGCAGAGCAGAAGACAAAGTGGTGGAACCTGAAAAAGGAAGAGGGTCGTGTTGTCTTCAAGGAGGAGTTGAAGCAGGCTTTGGGTGGTCAGGAAGTGCTTCCAGATGACTGGACAACCACAGCTAATGTGATCAGGGAGACAGGTAGGAGAGTACTTGGTGTGTCCTCTGGAAGGAAAGTAGATAAGGAGACTTGGTGGTGGAATGAGGAAGTGCAGGAGTGTGTACAAAGGAAGAGGTTAGCTAAGAAGAAGTGGGACATTGAGAGGACCGAAGAGAGTAAACAGGAGTACAGGGAGACACAGCATAAGGTGAAGGTAGCAGTGTCAAAGGCCAAACAGAGGGCGTATGATGACTTATGATAGGTTGGAAGGTAAGGAGGGAGAAAATGATTTATACAGGTTGGCACTGCAGAGAAAGAGAGATGAAAAAGACGTGCAGCAAGTTAGAGTGATAAGGGACAGAGTGGGAAATGTATTGACTGATGACAGAAGTATGCTGGGAAGATGGAAAGAGTATTTTGAAGAGCTGATGAATGAGGAAAATGAGAGAGAAGAGGTGACTGTTGAGGACTAGGAAGTAGCAAAGATTAGTAAGGGTGAAGTGAAGAGGGCATTGAAGAGGATGAAGAGTGGAAAGGCAGTTGGTACTGATGACATACTAGTGGAGGTATGGAAGTGTCTAGGACAGGTAGCAGTAGATTTTCTGACAAGAACATTCAACAAGGTCGGAGAAAGTGAGCAGATGCCGGAGGAATGGAGGTGAAGTGTGCTAGTGCCCATTTTTAAGAATAAGGGAGATGTGCAGAGTTGTAGCAACTACAGAGGGATGAAGTTGATGAGCCATATGATGAAGTTTTGGAAAAGAGTAGTGGAAACTAGAATAAGGGCAGAGGTCAGCATTTGTGAACAACAGTTTGGTTTCATTCCATGAAAAAGCACCACAAATGCTGTGTTTGCTTTGAGGATATTCATAGAGAAGTACAGAGAAGGTCAGAGGGAGCGGCATTGTGCCTTTTTGGATCTGGAGAAAGCATATGACAGGGTGCCAAGAAAGAGGAACTGTGGTATTGCATGAGGAAGTCTGGAGTGGCAGAGAAGTATGTTAGAGTGGTGCAGGATATCTATGAGAGATGCAAGACAGTGGTGAGGTGTGTTGTCGGTGTGACAGAAGAGTTCAAGGTGGAGGTGGAACTGCATCAAGGGTCAGCTCTGAGCCCCTTCTTGTTTGTGGTGGTGATGGACAGGCTGACAGACGAAGTGAGACAAGAATCTCCATGGACTATGATGTTTGCAGATGACATTGTGATCTGTAGTGAGAGCAGAGAACAAGTGGAGGAAAATCTAGCGAGGTGGAGGTATGCTCTGGGAAGGAAAGGAATGAAGGTTAGCCTCAGTAAGATAGAATACATGTGGGTGAACGAGAAGGACCCAGGAGGAACGGTGAGGTTACAGGGATCAGAGATAAAGAAGGTGGAGGATTTTAAGTACTTAGGCTCACCAATCCAGAGCAATGGAGAATGTGTAAAAGAGGTGAAGAAGCATGTGCAGGCAGGTTGGAATGGTTGGAGAAGTGTCCTGTGTGATGTGTGATAGGAAGGTATCGGCAAGAATGAAAAGAAAAGTGTACAAGACAGTGTTGAGGCCAGCGATGTTGTATGGTTTAGAAACAGTGGCACTGAGGAAAAAACAGGAGGCAGAGCTGGAGGTAGCAGAAATGAAAATGTTGAGGTTCTCTTTGGGAGTAATGAGAATGGATAGGATCAGGAATGAGTACATCAGAGGGACAGCACATGTAAGAGATTTTGGAGACAAGGTCAGAGAGGCTAGATTGAGATGGTTTGGACATGTACAGAGGAGGGATAGTAAGTATATTGGTCGGAGGATGCTGAGCTTGGAACTACCAGGCAGAAGGCCGAGAGGAAGACCAAAAAGAAGATTTATGGATGTGGTGAAGGAGGATATGAAGGTAGTTAGAGTAAGAGTAGGAGATGCAGAGGATAGGGTGAGATGGAGGTAGATCATTTGCTGTGGCGACCCCTGAAGGGAACAGCCAAAAGGAATAGAAGAAGCATTGGTGAAATGGAAACCTATAAATAATCGGACAATTATGGCACGACTCTACTTGAATTTATCAAACTTACCATCATCCGTGTACTAGTCCTTCTCAAAAAAATTAGCATATTGTGATAAAGTTTATTATTTTCTGTAATGTACTGATAAAAATTAAACTTTCATATATTTTAGATTCATTACACACAACTGAAATATTTCAGGTCTTTTATTGTTTTAATCCTGAGTTTGGCATACAGCTCATGAAAACCAAAAATCCCTATCTCAAAAAATTAGCATATTTCATCTGACCAATAAAAAAAAAGCGTTTTTAATAAAAAAAAGTCAACCTTCAAATAATTGTGTTCAGTTATGCACTCAATACTTGGTCGGGAATCCTTTTGCAGAAATGACTGCTTCAATGCGGGGTGGCATGGAGGCAATCAGCCTGTGGCACTGCTGAGGTGTTATGGAGGCCCAGGATGCTTCGATAGTGACCTTAAGCTCATCCACAGTGTTGGGTCTGGTGTCTCTCAACTTTCTCTTCACAATATCCCACAGATTCTCTATGAGGTTCAGGTCAGGAGAGTTGGCAGGCCAATTGAGCACAGTAATACCATGGTCAGTAAACCATTTACCAGTGGTTTTGGCACTGTGAGCAGGTGCCAGGTCGTGCTGAAAAATGAAAATCTTCATCTCCATAAAGCTTTTCAGCAGATGGAAGCATGAAGTGCTCCAAAATCTCCTGATAGCTAGCTGCATTGACCCTGCCCTTGATAAAACACAGTGGACCAACACCAGCAGCTGACATGGCACCCCAGACCATCACTGACTGTGGGTACTTGACACTGAACTTCAGGCATTTTGGCATTTCCCTCTCCCCAGTCTTCCTCCAGACTCTGGCACCTTGATTTCCAAATGACATGCAAAATTTGCTTTCATCCGAAAAAAGTACTTTGGACCACTGAGCAACAGTCCAGTGCTGCTTCTCTGTAGCCCAGGTCAGGCGTTTCTGCCGCTGTTTCTGGTTCAAAAGTGGCTTGACCTGGGGAATGTGGCACCTGTAGCCCAGTCCATTGCTTCTACACGTCCCCCAAGGTCTGGAATCGGCCCTTCTCCACAATCTTCCTCAGGGTCCGGTCACCTCTTCTGGTTGTGCAGCGTTTTCTGCCACACTTTTTCCTTCCCACAGACGTCCCACTGAGGTGCCTTGATACAGCACTCTGGGAACAGCCTATTCGCTCAGAGATTTCTTTCTATGTCTTACTCTCTTGCTTGAGGGTGTCAATGATAGCCTTCTGGACAGCAGTCAGGTCGGCAGTCTTACCCATGATTGCGGTTTTGAGTAATGAACCAGGCTGGGAGTTTTTAAAAGCCTCAGGAATCTTTTGCAGGTGTTTAGAGTTAATTGGTTGATTCAGATGATTCGGTTAATAGCTCGTTTAGAGTACCTTTTCATGATATTCTAATTTTTTGTGATAGGAATTTTGGGTTTTCATGAGCTCTATGCCAAAATCATCAGTATTAAAACAATAAAAGACCTGAAATATTTCAGTTGGTATGCAATGAATCTAAAATATATGAAAGTTTAATTATTATTTACATTACAGAAAATAATGAACTTTATCACAATATGCTAATTTTTTGAGAAGGACTAGTATATGCACCTGCACTTGATGCGGAAGATGAGGACAAAGAGTTATTTTGTCCACAACTACAAAGCGTTGTTGAAAAGGTAGCAAAACACGACCTTCTGCTGACAATGAGAAACATGAATCCAAAGGTGGGGGTCATCAAACCGGAGCAGAGCAAGAATCATGGGAACAGAGGGGACAGGGACGATTAATAACAGTGAAAGACTTCTAAATTTTTGTCAGATGAACAGCCTTATCATCACAAGAACTCTTTTTCCCCACAAACAATCCATAAGAATACCTGGACATTCTCGACGGAAAAACACAGAATCAGATCGACCATGTGTTCACCAAACAGCAGTTTAGAAGATCAGTTCTAGATACAAGGACCATAAGAGGCATACACATCAGTTCAGACCATCAGCTAGTTAGAATACAGGTAAAGATTAAGCTCAACGCAATCATCAAACCCAACAGCACAGGAATCAAATAAGCTACAGAAAGAACCGGTTTCAAGGTTAAGAATCTCTTCGAAGTGTTCTTTCCATCAGGCTTACCTGGATGAGTCATCTGTGATGGTGTTCCCCTCCTTGTCGCTGATGGTGGTGGGATTGTGGGGCTTGTCGTTGCAGATAAAGTCTTCATAGTTCCTGTGTTTGCAGCCTTTCTTTAATTCTTGTGCACTGATAAGCTACAGAAAGAACCAGTTCGGAAAGCATTCGCACTAGAGTTCCGCAACCAGTTTACTGTACTTGAGGCCTTAGATGGAGAAGAGGAACATGACATCCACACCAAATGGGCCTGGTTCAACAAAGCTTACAAGGACAACAGCTGAAATACTAGGTAAGAAAAAGATAAACAGCAACCCATGGACCAAACCAAACCAAAACCAAACCAAAGTTCCTGATCCTAGATCGAAGAGAGAAAACTTGAAGTCAGAATGAATCCAAAACCAACTTTGGATGAAATATAGGCAGAAAGATAAGGAGGTTCAGAAGAATCTCCTAGCTGACAAACAAATTTGGCTTAATAACCAGATGGATGATGCTCAGAAGGTGGCAGACATGGGAAATACAAAGACCTTATACAAAATAACAAAAAGTGTCTGCAACGACAAGCCTCACAATCCCACCGCCATCTGTGATATCTCATCCTGGTAAGCTGATGGAAAGAACACTTCAAAGAGATTCTTAACCGTGCAACACCAACTGACCCAATTACAATTGATGCAGATTAAATCCCAGAGATTGATGAAATGAACACAGAGACGATCAGTAAGGAAGTAGTAAGACAAGGTATTAGATCCCTAAAGAATGGAAAGGCAGGAGGGTATGACAACATTACAATGCACAGCTTCTTAAGGCAAACCTTGAAACATTCACCCAAAAGCTAAATGAAATAATACAAATGATCTGGGAAGAGAAGCGAGTCCCCTTGGAATGGTTAAAAGGTTTAATTGTCAAACTACCCAAGAAAGGAACTTTAAGAGATTGCACAAACTGGCAAGGCATAAGATTACTAATCATCACAAGCAAAGTAGGTAAGGTGCTCATGGAGTGAATTAAAAAGGGGAGCAAATGCAAAGCTACAATAAGAACAAGCTGGGATTTGTCAAGGATGAAGTACTATCAAGCAGGTATTCATACTGTGCAACATCATCGAACAATCACATGAATGGCAAGCCTCACTGTTTCTAAACTTCATTGATTTTGAGAAGGCCTTGTACTTGCTGCATAGGAACAGTCTCTGGGACATCATGAAGCTGTATGGTATACCAAAGAAGATCATAAACATAACATTCAACTCCTTTACCAAGATTTTGAATGTGTAGTTCTTGATAGAGGTCAAACATTTGAATGGTTCCAAATAAAAGCTGACATCAAGCAGAGCTGTGTAATGTCTGGCTTTTCTATTCCTTCTCACCATCGATTGGATTATGCACAAAACAACTACCCAAGCCAACAGTGGAATCAGATGGAAATTTACCAGCCAATTGGTAACATTGTCGCATAACAAAAGTAAACTCCAAGAATCAAGAGCCAATCAAGTTCCAAAGTGGCCAAGACATCCCAGAAATCAGCGACTTCACCTACCTTGGATCATGGAGGTGCAGACAGTGACAGGGAAAATACGCTCAGCAAGGCAAAGTTGGGATTCAGGAAGTTGAGGAAAGTGTGGGGCTCTAAACAGTAGAGCAAGAAAATCAAGATCACGCTATTCAACACCCTTGTGAAACTTGTCCTCCTGTTTGGAAGTGAAACTTGGAAGACAAACATCAAGAGTACGAGAAGCTTGATTCCTTCCAGTGCCAGTGTCTCAAGAAACTTTTGGGCATCTATTGGCCACACGTAATATCAATAGATGAGTTAAACCAAGAGACATGATCTGTGTGGATGAGTTTGGAAGTTAGGAAATCGAGATTCTTGTACATGTCGTTAGGATGCCGTGACAACACTACTACGCAACCACTCTTACATGGACACCTGACAGAAGAAAAAAGGAGGGTAGACCACATGGAGATGATCGATAGAGAAAAAGAGGAACGAGGTGGGACCTTGGGAGGAAGCAAGAGTGGTAGTGAGAGACTCAATGGAGGAGAAGTATAAAGGCCTTATATGCAACTGAGCATGAAGAGGATAGAGAATAAGCGAGTGAGTGAAGCTCCTGAGGGGTGGAGTTTAACATCAGCTTTAAATTAGACCTTTCAAATTAATTTAATCATATGTACTATACAGATTTTAGGTTTCAGAGTAGTAACTATGTGTGTCCCCCAGTGCAGCTAACTGGGTTATCAAAGGCAGGCCATGTCTCTCAATGTCTATGGTGAGAGGCATGTAAAAGAACCATTGCTGACTTTCGTAAAGAGTAGGCTGCAAAGCCGTCAGCGTGTTTCTGTCCCTTGCTAAAGGGTTGTGACAGGAAGGGCATTCGACGTCAAAAAACCTATGCCAAATCAAATGTGCGAATCAGATGATTCGCTGTGGTGACCCCTGAGAAAGGGAACAAGCCAAAAGAAAAAAGAAGAAGCCCAAGATGCCCTTGTGACTGATGGATCTCCAGTTCTTCCGATTCTCTGCTAGAACCTTCCATTGGCTGTCATCTATGTGGCCCTTCTTCAGGCTGGCCTTGAGTGTATCTTTATACCGTTTGTATTGACCACCATGCATGCGTTGACCAGTTTTGAGCTGTCCATAGAAGATTGCCTTTGGCAGTCTGTTGTAAGGCATACGGACTAGGTGTCCTGCCCATCTGAGTTGTGATTTTATCAGAAAGGATTCTATGCCAGGCATTCCTGCCCTATGCAGAACTCCAGTATTTGCAATTTTGTCCTGCAAGCAGATACTCAAAATTTTGCAGATGCAGCTGAGATGGAAACGATCAAGTTTCTTTATATGGTGTCTGTAGGTGGTCCATATTTGACAGGCATAGAGGAGAGTGGGTATGATAATTGCTCTGTAAACCTGAAGTTTGGTCTGAACTTTTATACCCCTCTTATCCCACAGCTTTCCTCTGAGGTGCCCAAAAGCACTACTTTCTTTGGCAATGCGATGGTTCACCTCATCATCCAGGGAGACTGATTGAGACAGGATGCTTCCCAGATAAGTGAATCTGTCAACCACATTTAGCCTCGCGTCTTTGATGGTGATGGTGGGCTCGACATAGACTTTCTGAGGAGCTGGCTGATACATCACTTCAGTCTTCTTGAGGCTGATAATGAGGCCAAATCTTCTACATTATGAAGAGAAATGGTTCATTATCACCTGGAGGTCTTCTTCTGAGTGGGCAAGTAATGCACAGTCACCAGATCTTCAACCAGCTTGGTGGAGGCCTTGAGTCTCAAGATTAAATAGCTTACCATCTGTCCAAAACTGTATGTACACCTCTCTGTCTATGTTTTGGAAGGCATCCGGTAGCATAGCTGCAAACAGTACAATGTTGGAGCCACGACACAGCCTTGCTTCACGCCATTTGTAACCTGGAATTGATTTGTTTTGTGTTGCCATCTGACATTACCTTTGCCATCATGCCATTGTGGAATTGCATTATCATCCTGGTGAATTGCTCTGGGCATCCCAGCTTGGCAAGGATTTTCCACCAGCCCTCTTTGCTGACTGTATCAAAAGCTTTTTTGAGGTCAACAAAAGCCATTTCCAAATCCACATTCTGATCCCTGTGTTTCTCTTGGATGTCTCTTGCTGCAAATATCATATCTGCTATATCTGTGATATACAGTTGGCCCTTGACATTCGCGGGGGTACGGTTCCGGGCCTTCCTGCGAATCGAGATAATCCGTGAGTTCTGTACGAAAACCCCATGTATGGCGTCACATGCTATGTGCGTCACATGCTACATACTGTACTGGAATAATAATTGAAAAAGATTTTAATACAACAGTTCAGAGAAAACCGTCGTTTCTCAAGAGAAATTGTTATTTCTTCAGAAGAGACATCCAGCGTTTTCTATCACATAGCCAGAGAAGACACATAGCATTTGAGTGGTATCATAGAGCTTAACTGGTAATTAAAACACGCACAAAAAGAGACTCATTGACAATTTGTGCGCGAATGAGGAAAAAGGAGCGGGACATCAGCTCAATCGTTTTGAGTACAGTTTTGTCAGTTCAGGTCCACACCATTCCAGACTCCCCTACAGACTAATTGTGAGGAAAAACGACCCCTGGCAGTAGTCAAAAAAGCGAAGTGACATATACCGTATTTAGCAGACACACTTATCCAGAAGGGCTTACATTTATCATTGGTACTGCTAGGGTTTGAAGTCCTGATCTTTGACTCAGCAAGTCATAGCTTTAACCAGTGAGCAACCCCATCCATTTGCTGTAGGTCATGCATGCATTAAAGGCTTCTGTGTGCATTGTATTTAAAATACTTATTGCACCCAGCCATTGCACCCATTGGCAAGACTTGGCAGACTGAACAAAATTAAGAAGATATTCATAGAATTCTCATAGTATGAGATCACCATTAGTATCACTATGAGATCACCATGAGATCAGATTCCTAAGTGTGTTGTGGTGAGATGATTAATAAGCAAAAACAATGACATCATCATTGTCTAGGTATCTAATTCAGGATATACTAGATCTCCTACTGTAATTCAGGGCTGGTCCGTAGCTTTGCTGTATTAATGAGAAAGCTTCTTATTGTCTCCCACCAAATGATAAATTAACATATGAATGATTTGATGATCAACAAATTATGTACACTTAATTCCTAAAACCATGTTTCTTACTGGGTTTTATTTTTAAAAGGAGGAGAGCTGGACCAGCCAGGCAATGCGGGCATACATAAATTAGTTCAATAAGGATACAGTTGTATGATACCTGGTAGATTTTTATATACTGCTAAAGTGGAGCTGAAAATAAAACAAACATACAGAGAGAGAGAGAGAGAGAGAGAGAGAGAATTTATCCGTCTTATTTAAACCAACGAACTTGACTGCTGTGGCTAATGTTATTTAAACAGTAATCCATGCCAATGATACTATCTCCATAGTGTATTGGCCTTAGGCCCTCTGAGTTTTTAATCCTTGCCTCCACCTGTTTGATTTCATGTTTAATTTTACCCCGTTTCACAATTATCAGCGCTATATCTTATTCGACCTGCTTGCTGTACACAATGCTGAGAAAAATTAAGTTATCGAAATGGGATGTACGGAATTGCATGTTTACTCACTGGTTACAGTGAACAAATAATAGTAGTGCCTTCAGTAATCATGCCAGTCATTCATTCATTTGCCAAAACACTTCATACTACTATATTAACATTTACATTTATGTTAAAATGGCCGATAGCTGGATGATACTGGGGGCTTGAATCATCAGATTTTGGATCACTAACCACTGAGTTACAACTGCCACTATTAGGATCACTGGGAGACTGGAGCATATCTCAGCCAACTTTGGGCAAAGGTGAGGTACACCCTAAACAGCTTGCCAGACCATTTCAGGTCCAACACACACACACACACACACACACACACACAAACATTCACTCGCACTCTCAGGCCTAGGGTCACTTTGGAACAATCAATTAGTCGAATGTGCATGCTTTTGGACTCTGGAAGGAAACTGCAGTACCCAAAGGAAACCCTCACCTACACTGGGAGAACAGGCATACTACACACAGGAATACCCTTGCCTAGCCTGAGAATCAAATCCAGGATCTTCTTGCTGTGAGTTGGACGTGCTAACCACTGTGCCACCGAACTGCCCCTAATGATGCCAGTGCCCAACACGATGTATAGATTCATCTCACTTTTAATTTTTAAAAATTAATCAAAATATCTTATTAAATATTACCAGAATGCCTTGGACCATTGTCAATAACCAAAGAAGAATTATTTGGGTTGTTTAAAAGTGCGCTTGTCCTGGTTTCTGTAATATAAAATCATACCAGGATTTACACATATCTTGTAAAACTGCTAAAATTAGTGTTTCTTTGGCAACTAAGAAACACAGTCTTGCTGTGCAATTCTTGCATTTAAATTATTGTTTCCATGGCAGTACTATCTATACTGACAACAGCAGCCCTGGATTAGATATGCTGCATCTGATTACATCTGTAGAGCCTGTGCATTGAGGACCACCCAGAGGGCCGATACATGTGAGCATATGGCTAAGCTGAGGCCCCATGGGACCAATGAGTTTTTTTTTTAAAAATCACAGTGGTTGCACTTTACTTTGGTTTCATGTTTGCTTATATATTGCCTCATGAACAAAATATATCCTGGAAGCTGTCTTGTCCTGCAGTTTCAACACTCGCCTGTTGGATTCAATCCTTTCCACTGTTTTTAACAAGACCTCCTCGTTTTCATCTTTAATAAATTCATAACATCTGGACATGTACCAAGTACAATCATTTGAGCACAGGACATTACTATAAGGAAAACCCACTCTGCGTCCTTCAGACATCAGCATCTGTCAACTTCTTTCACTCTCCTTTCTTTCCAAAATCATTGAACATACCATTCACAATCAGCCGTCTTTTAATTTTTGCTAGACCTAGAACTGCCATTCGGCCTCATCCTCTTCCAACAGCAATGTTTGGCAGAGTCTATCACAAGATTTCCCCATCTGTTACAGCATGCAAATGTCTCACCTTTGACCAAACTTCAACGCTCATGTAAGTTTCTCTTTTGTAAAGCTGCATTTGTTTTTATCCACAGGACCCATTCAGGCACTGGGTCAGTCCTTGTCACTTTAGATTGGACTACTGAGACCCACTCCTGTCAGGTCCACTCCTCTATGCCATTCAAAATCAGCAACTGATGCAGTATGCAGTTTTCAACCCTCCCAAGTTTCTCCACATGACACCATTGCTATGCCCAGACTGGCTTTCTGTAGCTGCTAATATCAAATTTAAAATAACGAAAACCATGAATGGACCAGGATTCTCTTACTTTAAAGCTCATATCACAGCCTTAGTGCTTTAGGCTTTCTCCAGTTCTCTAGCACACCTCATTTGCACTTAATGTCTCTCAGAGTACCAAGAAGACAGACACACACGAATATTTTCTGGTATTTGTGAAAAAATGAACTTGCCTTTACACTATGCTACCTCTCCAGCATGGTTTTTAAACTATGCTCTTATACGTTTATTCTCTGGCCTAGTGAACCAGTATGAAAATGTATTTATAAGTCACTCTGGATGAGTCTGAAAAGGTCATAAATGTAAATGAAAGTCACTGCATGTGTATTGACTACATACCCCCCTTCAACTTTAAATCTGAATTGCTAAGATGCTCATGGCTTGCCAAGTTCTGCTGAGTCCAATCTCAAGGTAAATATGTTGTGTCTGCAATGTGATCTAAAGCTCCAGGATGCTGGTGATAACAAGTGGCAGAAATTAGATTCCTGTGAATGATGGACAAGAGACAGGATCAGGAATTCAAACATCCTAGTTTGGGTTGAGAGTAGGGTGACTGAACCTTTGCAACAAAATGATTAATTCAAAGTGGTCCCACAATTGGCTAAGATGGACACCTCCTAGAATGAGTTTCTGATCCGAAGGTCAGCAGTTCAATCGTCACTATCAGCTCTCTTGGGCTCTTAAACAAGGCCCTTAACCCTCAATTGTTTAGTTGTATAAAAATAAATTATAAATGTAAGTTGCTTGGAAGCAGATCAGAATTTCCCAGGAGGTGCTGGGGAAAAGGAGGCCTGGACATCTCTGCTTAAACTTGTGCACCTATACTATAGACCAAGATAAGCAACAGAAAATGGATGGTTGGATAGACAGACACATATCATATACTAGTCCTTCTCAAAAAATTAGCATATTGTGATAAAGTTCATTATTTTCTGAAATGTACTGATAAAAATTAAACTTTCATATATTTTAGATTGATTGCACACAAACTGAAATATTTCAGGGCTTTTATTGTTTTAATACTGATGATTTTGGCATACAGCTCATGAAAACCCAAAATTCCTATCTCAAAAAATTAGCATATCATGAAAAGGTTCTCTAAACGAGCTATTAACCTAATCATCTGAATCAACCAATTAACTCTAAACACCTGCAAAAGATTCCTGAGGCGTTTAAAAACTCCCAGCCTGGTTCATTACTCAAAACCGCAATCATGGGTAAGACTGCCGACCTGACTGCTGTCCAGAAGGCCATCATTGACACCCTCAAGCAAGAGAGTAAGACACAGAAAGAAATCTCTGAGCGAATAGGCTGTTCCCAGAGTGCTGTATCAAGGCACCTCAGTGGGATGTCGTGGGAAGGAAAAAGTGAAAGAAGGGCCGATTCCAGACCTTGGGGGACCTGTGGAAGCAGTGGACTGAGTCTAGAGTAGAACCATCCAGAGCCACTGTGCACAGGTGCCGCATTCCCCAGGTCAAGCCACTTTTGAACCAGAAACAGTGGCAGAAGTGCCTGACCTGGGCTACAGAGAAGCCGCACTGGACTGTCGCTCAGTGGTCCAAAGAACTTTTTTCGGATGAAATCAAATTTTTCATGTCATTCAGAAATCAAGGTGCCAGAGTCTGGAGGATGACTGGGGAGAAGGAAATGCCAAAATGCCTGAAGTCCAGTGTCAAGTACCCACAGTCAGTGATGGTTTGGGGTGCCATGTCAGCTGCTGGTGTTGCTCCACTGTGTTTTATCAAGGGCAGGGTCAATGCAGCTAGCTATCAGGAGATTTTGGAGCACTTCATGCTTCCATCTGCTCAAAAGCTTTATGGAGATGAAGATTTTCATTTTTCAGCACGACCTGGCACCTGCTCACAGTGCCAAAACCACTGGTAAATGGTTTACTGACCATGGTATTACTATGCTCAGTTTGCCTGCCAACTCTCCTGACCTGAACCCCATAGAGAATTTGTGGGATATTGTGAAGAGAAAGTTGAGAGACACCAGACCCAACACTGTGGATGAGTTTAAGGCCGCTATCGAAGCATCCTGGGCCTCCATAACACCTCAGCAGTGCCACAGGCTGATTGAAGCAGTCATTTCTGCAAAAGGATTCCTGATCAAGTATTGAGTGCATAACTGAACATAATTACAGTTGGTGTGCAATGAATCTAAAATATATGAAAGTTTAATTTTTATCAGTACATTACAGAAAATAATGAACTCTATCACAATATGATATTTTTTGAGAAGGACTAGTATGTACCTTTGATGTGTAGGTGGAGTATTTGGTTGATGAGATATTAAAACTTGGCTGAGAAGTCTAACAAACCAAATGGAAAGGCAAACCAGAGTGGGTTTTTTCATATGTTTAGACAGGTGTCCTTAAGGGATGCTGGGCTGTGGCACTATGGTTCTTGTTGGGGTCGAAAACACATTGCTTCAACAGTGCTAGATGTTGAATAAATCCAACAGCCACAGCATAAAGGAGGCCTTAAGGTGCTGTTTGAAAGGTCTGTCAGATGCACTGCAGAACCATATGACCTTATTTATTCTCAGGTACTTGAGCTGCAAGTATGATGGCAGTTGCTTGGCAAAGAGCTGGGCTTTCTCTAATTTCAAGAAGACGAGATGTCAGGCCAACTTGTCCTCAGGCCATTCTTATGCAGCTGCCACACATTCAAAGAGCTCTGAATTTTTCTTTAGACAAAATCTTCATGAGTATCATGGCCTGCTTGAGTGGGAAAGGAAAATGAAGCGGTGTTTGTGGGTGACAGTCAGTGATAGCAACATCTGGGGCACCCATTGATTTTTGGTCTGTTCCTCAGCAACTGCTTAAATGAATTACATTTATTCCTGGGGCAGGGTAAGGAGAACCTTTTTTTTTTTTTAAATGGAAGCACCATAGCTTGTTGGACAGATAGGTTTGAATGCCAGCTTTTGATGCCGCCTCCTGGACTTTGGCACCACTGTACAATCTGGTATGTGTGTAAGAAACAGGACTTAGAAAACAGACAACTTTGACAGAGCTTCAAGCTCCTTCTCTCTCTGTATGTGTGTGTGTTTAACTCAAGCATTTGTAAATGTGCTTCTCTTTCATTTATTAAAAATCCAAACAACTAAGCAATTCACAGCTTGCCAAGTTTAAGCTCCAGGCTAATGTGTTATGTCATCTGCACTGGATCCATCTCCTCTGTCTCACAGTATCTCTTGAAAAGGTAACACACGCACAGGGTGCAGATAATAAAACAGTAAGTACTATAGGTAAAAAAATAATAATCAACCTCGTTCAAAATATTCATTTTATTTCTTTGTTTTTCCGAAATAAAGTTTTAAAGCATTAAATTAAACACAATATTATAGCTGTATTTGCTTTTTGGTTAAAGGATCTCTGCCTCTCAAAAAATACTTGTAAATCACCTATTTGCACACCAAGCTAATTGGTTAGTTTCAGCATAAAAACAGTTATTCTTATTCCAATTCCAGTGCATGAAAGAGTGATTTATACCAATCAAGTATGGGAGGCAAGGCACTGTTCCAAGATTTCAGGGATAAAGTTGAGGATGGATACAGGTCAGAGATACAAAAAAAATTCTTCTCCTTTCAGCTGTTCCCTTCAGGGGTCGCCACAGCAAATCATCCGCCTCCATCTCACCCTGTCCTCTGCATCTTCTCTTACTCCAACAACCTTCATGTTTTCCTTCACCACATCCATAGATCTCTTCTTTGGTCTTCCTCTAGGCCATCTGCCTGGTAGTTCCAACCTCAGCATCCTACTGCCAATATACTCACTATCCCTCCTCTGTACATGTCCAAACCATCTCAATCTAGCCTCTCTGACTTTGTCTCCAAAACATCTTACATGGGCTGTCCCTCTGATATACTCATTTCTGATCCTATCCATCCTCGTTACTCCCGGAGAGAACCTCAACATTTTCATCTCCGCGACCTCCAGCTCTGCCTCCTGTCTTTTCCTCAGCAACACTGTTTCTAAGCCATATAACATCGCTGGCCTCACCACCGTCTTGTACACTTTTCCTTTCATTCTTGCTGATGCTCTCCTATCACATCACACCGGATACTTTTCTCCAACCATTCCAGCCTGCCTGCACACGCTTCCACGCTTCACCTCTTTTGCACACTCTCCATTGCTCTGGATTGTTGAGCCTAAGTACTTAAAATCCTCCACCTTCGTTATCTCTGCCCCCTGTAACATCATTCCTCCTGGGTCCTTCTCATTCACACACATGTATTCGGATTTTCTGAGGCGAATCTTCATTCCTCTCCTTTCCAGGGCATACCTCCACTTGTTCTCTGTGCTCACTACAGATCACGAGGTCATCTGCAACCATCATAGTCTATGGAGATTCTTGCCTAACCTCATCGGTCAGCCTGTCCATCACCATAGCAAACAAGAAGGGGCTCAGAGCTGAGCATTAATGCAGTCCCACCTCCACCTTGAACTCTTCGGTCACACCGACAGCACACCTCACCACTGTCTTACATCTCTCATACATGTCCTGCACCACTCTAACATACTTCTCTGCCACTCCAGACTTCCTCATGCAATACCACAGTACCCTATCATATGCTTTTTCCAGATCCACAAAGGCGCAATGCAGTTCCCTCCTGACCTTCTCTGTACTTCTCTACTAACATCCTCAAAGCAAACATTGCATCTGTGGTGCTCTTTCTTGGCATGAAACCAAACTGTTGTTCGCAAATGCTGACCTCTGCTCTTAGTTTTGCTTCCACTATTCTTTCCCATAACTTCATCGTATGGCTCATCCACTTTATCCCTCTGTAGTTGCCACAACTCTGCACATCTCCCTTGTTCTTAAAAATGGGCACCAGCACACTTCTCCTCTATTCCTCCGGCATCTGCTCACTCTCTAGGACCTTGTTGAATGTTCTTGTCAGAAAATCTACTGCTACCTCTCCTAGACACTTCCATACCTCCACAGGTATATCATCAGGACCAACTGCCTTTCCATTCTTCATCCTCTTTAGTGCCCTTCTCACTTCACCCTTACTAATCTTTGCTACCATTCCTGCTCCTCAATGGTCACCTCTTCTACTCTTTTTTTTCTCTCATTTTCCTCATTCATCAGCTCTTCAAAATACTCTTTCCATCTTCCCAGCACACTTCTGTCATCAGTCAATACATTTCCCTCTCTGTCCTTTATCAATCTAACTTGCTGCACATCCTTTCCATCTCTATCTCTTTGCTGTGCCAACCTGTATAGATAATTTTCTCCCTCCTTACTGTCCAACCTATCATAAGTCATCATACACCCTCTGTTTGGCCTTTTGATACCGCTACTTTCGCCTTATGCTGTGTCTCCCTGTACTCCTGTTTACTCTCTTCGGTCCTCTCTGTGTCCCACTTCTTCTTAGCTAACCTCTTCTTTTCTACCCACTCCCGCACTTCCTCATTCCACCACCAAGTTTCCTTATCTACTTTCCTTCCAGAGGACACACCAAGTACTCTCTTATCTGTGTCCCTGATCACATTTGCTGTGGTTGTCCAGTCATCTGGAAGCACTTCCTGACCACCCAAAGCCTGTTTCAACTCCTCTCTTGAAGACAACATGACCCTCTTCCTTTTTCAACTTCCACCACTTTGTCTTCTGCTCTGCCTTTGCCTTTTTCACCTTCCTCACCATCAGCGTCATCCTGCATACCGCCATCCTATACTATTTGGCAACACTCTCACCCACTACTACTTTGCAGTCACTGACTTCCTTCAGATTACATCGCCTGCACAAGATGTAGTCTACCTGTATGCGCCTATCTTTGCTTTCATAAGTCACCCTATGCTCCTGTTTCTTCTGGAAGAAAGTATTCACCACAGCCATTCCCATCCTTTTTGCAAAATCGATCAACATCTGTCCTTCTGTGATCCTGTCCTGGATACCAAACCTGCCCAGCACTTCCTCGTCCCCTCTGTTGCCTGCACCAACATGTCCATTGAAGTCTGCACCAATGACCACTCTTTCACCTCTGGGGGTACTCTGCATTACTTCATCTAACTCACTCCAGAATCTCTCCTTCTCTTCTAGCTCACATCCTGCCTGTGGGGCATAAGCACTAACAACATTGAACATCAAGCCTTCAATTTCTAACTTGAGACTCCTCACTTTGACACTTTTTTCACTTCTAGAACATTCCTGACAAACTCCTCCTTCAAGATGACTCCGTCTCCATTTCTCGTCCCATCCACACCATGCAAAAACAGCTTAAACCCTGCTCCTAAGCATTTAGCTGTGCTACCTTTCCACCTGGTCTCCTGAACACACAGCATGTCCACCCTCCTCCTCTGCATCATATAACCAGCTCTCTATCTTTTCCTTGCATAGTTCCAACATTCAAAGTCCCTACTCTCAGTCCTGGACTCATGCCTTTCCTCTTCTCTCTCTGCCTACGGACACACCTCCCGCCTCTCCTTCTTCGACCAACAGTAGTCCAATTTCCATCAGCACTCTGTTGGTTAACAGTACTGATGGCGGTCGTTGTTAACCCGGGCCTCGACCGATCCGGTATGGAGGTAATACTCCTGATTTGCATGATTGATTGAAGTTTGGCATTGGTTTTATGTTGGATGCCCTTCCTGACAACCTTCTGCATTTCTCTGGGCTTGGACACTGGTTAGTGCCCCCCCAGAACTTAACTGGTAATTAAAACACACTAAAAAAGGCTCATTGCCAACTTGTGCGAATGAGGGAAAAAGGGCATTACATCACCTCAACCAATCAGCAGGAAGGAGGACAGCTAAGCGAGAATAGTCAAGGGCCTACTGTATATGATATAAACAACACAGAATCTCAAGCCAACAACACACAGTTTTTCAGCAGAAGACGATTCATCTATTACGAAGACGAATCAAATATTATAGTTCACCAAAAACATTCGCAAATATATTTCAAACTACATCTGCAAGCACATGGGCAAAATAAAGTTACAAATTGGGCTAAAGTTATTTATCTATTCAAAGGCACAAACAAATATTAATATATATTTGCAGCACAAAGACATACTATTAATTTTATAAAAGTACTGCAGATACAGGCTGGATGTCTTATGATTATTTTAGCCATTCATTCTCTGTGCTTCAATGTTTGTGTTCTAACACATGTGCAGGAGCCGGAGGCAGTACTAACAAACTGTGCTTTACTCTTACACTCGCACTTTGTTTGATTGACAGTGTTCAGCTATGCTAACTGATATTCTGTTTGTTGATTGGTCAACTCGGGCTTGCACATGCGCAGTGCCCATTACTCGTTAACGTCCTGTTTACTTCCTGACTCTAGTCATGCGGGACTTATCTCTGACTTTCTCTTCAATAACAGTCTAAGTTTATTTATAAGATTGTGAATACACAGAATTTCTTGTCCAGCAGAACTCAGCTCCTGCTGGGGGGGTGCACGTGCACCCTGTGCACCCCCCAGCCTACGCCCTTGCCATCGCAGGTTACATTCCCAGTATATTTTTACTGGTACCCATTTATACGGTTGGGTGAACAGAGGCACACTTGTAGTTAAGACCTTGCCCAGGGCTCTTAGCACAGTGGGGGTCTAACTGGGATTTGAACACACAACCTCCCGATCATGAGCACAGCACCCTAACCACTACATCACCAGCCCCACCTACACCACTGGCTCCACGTGACAGTGACTTAAAGCACATATTAAATATCAAAGTTTTCCATTCAGCAGCAAGATTACAGACTTAAATTCTATTGAAAATCTGTGAGATGACTTATGGATTCAGTCCGCAAGTGGTCATCATCCAATGTGAGTGAAGTTCATCAGTTCTGTTAACAAAAAATGGGGCTATTATTGCACTGTTCAGATTCATGAAGTTGGTAGAAACGTACAGTATCCCACTCATGGCTATAATCAAAGCAAAAGTGGTTCCACAAAATACCAACATGGGGTTGAGTCTTTAGCCATGTCATTGATTAGTTTTTTTTTTTTCAAATTAATTCAATCTCTTCATTTTGGATGGCTGTAATAATGATTTTAACTTGGCTGTTGAATAAATAAAGCTGGGAAACAGCTGGTAATTCCTTTTTTTCTGTAGTAACCATCACAATACTTGCCACTCCACCATCTTCTATCCTTTCACAGGGGATGTTCAACCAGTCCCTGTCTGCTCCAACCTAATTAACCAGTTAGTCAACTGCATTTTCTATTCATATAAGCCAGTAAAATACACAGGAAATGTCCCCTCCACCGTTCTCAGTTACACCTTATTAGTTCTACCAAAGAGGTTATGTTTTTGAAAACATTTTCTTGTCTGTTTGTGAATAATGTTATG
>CM045731.1:52045000-52052500 GCA_024760905.1 Plotosus lineatus
ATAATTTCATTTTTTTTTTTTATTTGAATTAACTGTGAATTTTTTTCAGGTATGAATTAACTTTGTCTCCCCCTCAGTGGGTCTCTGAGTGGACAGGTGCACATGATGCACCACCAGATGATCTCGATTTGCTGAGGCATTGCCTGAACTCTTTTTGTAATTTTCCCAACAATATTTCTCAGTGATAAAGAACCTATTCTGTACTTGGTTTCATTAAAGTGCTTCAAAACCGTGTCCGTTATTATTTATATTCAGCCCATGTCATGTAATCCATGTCTATAGCTCTCTTTGTTAAGGTGTTCACCCGGAACTTCCTTCAGTTGTTTGAAGGACACACCTTCACTGGTGAGCGTTCGGGCGAACTATTGTTTATTGGAAAAAACATTTGCATCCTTTACTGACATTCCCAAAGCATTCAATAGGAACACTTACATTATAATTCACCCAGACCTTTAAAGCCTTTCTGATATTGTGTGTGTGTGTGTGTGTGTGTGAGTGTGTGTGTGTGTGTGTGTGTGTGTGTGTGTGTGTGTGTGCGCGCGTGTGCGTGTGTTGTTTTAGAAACTACAATATAGGAGATATTATTATTATTATTATTATTATTATTATTATTATTATTATTACTAATGTTGTTGTTCATTATAATAATAATAATAATAATAATAATAATAATAATAATGAAGCAATATTAATAGTATAAGATTTTCAAATCATGTACATTTTGCTTGTGCGTAAATATATTGTCCTATTGTGTCCAAATGTGCGTATTATATGTTGTATGAATGCTGTAGCAAATTTACAACAACAAAAAAAAAATCTTTATTATGCTTTTTTGTTTATATGTAGAATGCGTGGACCTTCATGCAACAATACTCACATTGAAATGGTTAAGTGCTATATAAGGCATAATGACAAGGATATGACGTAATAGCTTCAATTGAATGTAATATTTAAGACTAAAGTTAGTTTTGTGGGCCTGTTTTAATAGAAGTGCACTTGAAATCAGGGAACAAGAGAAGGGATATGTGTTTATTATGAGGCAGAGAAGAGGAAACGTTTAAGCTCCAGGAATAATCAGAAATGCACCAAAAGCACTAACGCGATTGCTGGTGAACAAAAGTGTATGTTTGACTTTGATGTTTGTTTATTTCCTTAAAACAACGATAAAAAAGTAATACCTGCAGGGTTTCTAATATATAAAGGTTTTAGCAAAGTGACATTGTTATCGGAACAAAACTCAGGGAGTCATTCTGCTCTGCTAATATGATAAACTACTACTGCTAATAATAATAATAATAATAATAATAATAATAATAATAATAATAATAATATATCTGGCAAGACATTAAATGTAATGAACCGTTGCCTAAAAAACAACCATACAGTATTAAATGTAAAATACAAAAGAGAAATTATTTATTATGGATGTGCTTTTTTGGATTAGACCTTTGAAACATGAGGGCGAAACCTCAGTAAATACGTTTATAATATTAAAATAATATTATTTTGCGTATCAGTTGCACCTTTCACACCTGGCCACATCCGTCCTAGATGATTTGCATTTTTTTTGCCCCTCCCCGACTCTGCACTCTGTTAATAATATTTATGTTATATCTTTTTCATGATATCCTAAAATTGATTGTCTTTGCAAAAATATTTATCGTGTTAAAGAAAGCACGACAGATAGATCACCTTGATACAGCATCTTTCTTCCACATTGAGATTTCATATTTTTCCACAATGTGTCTGTCGATATTGTCCTCTTTAAATTATCCTCAGTAATAGAACGAGATGAACAGATATTTATAGTATAGCATTATAACATTTCCCACAATGCTACTCCTTTTACAGATAAAGCCTTAAGGACTACCAATTATGGACCAAAGATTTAGACCAAATCAAGGAAAGGTCCAGTCCGATCTCACCCAATGATATATTCAATGAAAAATAAGGATTAAGATTCTAAATTAATCAGGGTAGAAAGGGATTGTTCTCAAAAAGAACACTTATAACACTCATATCTGTGAAATGTTGAGGTTCATGCATGGTTCAACAATAAGCTCATAAAGATAGCTGTCTGTCGAAACTGTAATTGCAGAGCACT
This sequence comes from Plotosus lineatus, assembly GCA_024760905.1. Classification (NCBI taxonomy): domain Eukaryota; kingdom Metazoa; phylum Chordata; class Actinopteri; order Siluriformes; family Plotosidae; genus Plotosus; species Plotosus lineatus. Next base: position 52,047,105 of record CM045731.1, read on the forward strand.
TTCTATGCAGCGCAGAAAGATTAATTTTATATTGACATAATGTTCCTTATGGCTCCTACACAATCCTGAGCATTTCCATCAAATATCAAATACCGTACCTCGACAATTGACTTTGACCTGATGAAGTCTGCCATACTGTGTGCAAAAGCTTGTGATAAAATAAAATGTCTGCAACCTGCAACCTTTGTCTTTTCATTTTTATTCAAATGAACCATTTAGCATTTGTTTGGTAATAATTACAGATAAAATTTTAATAAAGGCACAAAGGAGAATCATAAAATAATTGAAATACTGTACGTTTTGTCTGGCTTCAGGTATTTATATCGAATAGGATGATAATATCGAGACAAATTTCGAGCTACATTGTCTTGTATAGTATAACCAAATCACTAATATGAAATTATATTCATGCTAACTGTGTTTAAAACAAAATAATATATTTGTTAGCACATAATGGAACAATGCTTCTTCTTTCTTATAACAGAATTTTAAATGTACTTTTAATAAATATTGTCACTTGGCATCTCAGCTGTTTGTATCCTGTTTCCTGTATGATTCCGGTGCATGTTTTCCTTTGCTGCGTTATTTCCATAGTAGATATGAACTTCATTCTTATTGGATAGAGAGCACGGAATCAAATTACCTTTCAAAACAGACAAATTAAAAACCAAAACAAAACCCTTTGAAACCATTAGAAGAGACATTGAGAACACAGTGTATCTGTCTGAGAAGTTCAGAACATGATGACGTGATTATTTTGAAACATCACTTGAATTGGTCACTGAGAGGGTTCAGTATACTGTATTGGTAAAGTAAAAGTCCTTTGGGCTTTTTACACACGAGCCTTAGTGGCTCATCAGGCCGGTGCTTATCCCCGGTGTTCATAGTATGAAGCTATCAGGAGTCCAACTCCTCTTGGACGGGACGCTCGTCCATCGCAGGTTACCTTCCCAGTATATTTTACTGGTACCCATTTATACTGCTGGGTGGACAGAGGCACACTTTTGGTTGAGACCTTGTCCAGAGGTCTTAGCACAGTGGAGTGGGGTGGGGTGGGAGGGGGGGGGGTCCTAACTGGGATTTGAACTCACAACCTCCCGTTCGTGAGCGCAGCACCCCAACCACTACACCACCGACCCCACATACTGTATTGGATCGATGGATAATTGGCTGTTTCTGGTTATATGATGGCTGGCTGGCTATGCTAGCATTTAGATTTGAGTCAAATTTCAGCTAAACTTTAAGACTTCATCACGCTACAGTGTGTTTACTTCTTTGATGTACGTATTTATTTTTCTTTCGCAGTGTCCATTTATAATGCCCTACATTCATAAGAGGGAGGTATGTGTGCACCATCCCACTGCATAGGTTGCAAAACAACCATGCCTTAGTCCTAATATAACCAAGTGAGGATTTACTTGACTTAAAACCTTCTTCACAAGATGGAAATGGGATTAGAACGTGTTTGTATATTCTAGCTTTAAATCGGTCTCTTAGTTTCATTCTAGTTTTTTTTGTTTTGTTTTTTTTTGGGGGGGTCATTTTCATTGATATTTATTACAGTAGAGTAGATACAGGAGATGTGTAAATTGTTCCACTGGCAAAACAACTGCTGAAATCGTTTCTTTGTCCTACCATGCTACTGTGATAAATAACGTAATAGTAAATAATATTCACGAGAACATCATGCTGATACCATACAAACAGATTTATTAATATTTCTTATCTGATTTAGTGGGTAAGGTGATATTTAAATGTTTTGTCTATGATATTTTAGGTCCTCTTTATTATTATTATTATTATTATTATTATTATTATTATTATTATTATTATTATTATTATTATTATTATTATTATTATTATTATTATTATTATTATTATTATTATTATTATTATTATTATTATTGTTGTTATTGTTGTTGTTAGGCGGCATTGTGGCGTGGTTTGCCTGTCCGCCTCACAGCAAGAAGGTCCTGGGTTCGATTCCCAGCGCGGGTGTTTCTGTGTGGAGTTTGCATGTTCTCCCCTGTGCTTGCGTGGGTTTCCTTCCGGTACTCCGTTTTCCCACCGCAGTCCAAAAACATGCGCAGTAGGTTAATTGGTTGTTCCAAAGCACTCCTAGGTGTGAGGGTGAATTGTTGTGTGCATGTTGGGCCTGCGATGGAAAGGCGAGCTGTCCAGGGTGTACCCCGCCCTCGCCCAGAGTTGGCTGAAATGGGCGCCAGTCTCCCTGCGACCCTAATTAGGATTAAGCGGTTCAGAAAATGAATTTATTATTATTATTATTATGATTATTATTATTGTTGTTGTTGTTGTTGTTGTTGTTGTCGTTCTTGTGGTTTCTCCTGCTGCAGCTGCTTTGTTAAAAATTGCATGTTTTGTAGTCGACAAATGTTTTGTTTTTGCGATCAAATTGTGCTTAGCCTAGAGCACATGTGTGCATGTTTGTTTATTTATTTTCGTGGGTTTTTTTTTTTTAATTATAAAATGTAAACCTTTTATAATCTCCTCGTCTGAGTCATCAGACATGAGAATGATATGGCTGACTACAGATATTAAAAGAGGCTTGACGTGTTGCATCTTCTAGTTTTGTTCGGACAAAGGAAAAATTAATTTATCCATCAAGTATGGACTTTAAATTACTCACTGAACAACCACGTACCGTCTCCTCATACATCGATCTCGCTCGTGCACGAGAATTCACAACCTTTTGGAAGGGTTTATTATGCATTAGAATCAGCTTGAATTAACCGGATGTGTACTCTGTTCTTCTGACAAAAGGAAGACTTATAATCACTTGAAATTTTGCCCAGTATGACCAGTATAAAATGTGTATTTAATAGTCAACTATACACCCGATTACATTCAAGTCTTATTTGTTTGTTTTTTATCGTCGGGTTTGTGTAAAGGAAACGAATTAATCAACAGTGATTTCAAATATTTAAATTAAAGGAATCACGAATTCAGTGAAGTCGGAGATGAAACTGCCTGATAATGCCATATTGGTGCACAGATTGAAAGACTTTTTTTACATAAAACTTAATAACACCGAGGAAATGAAGCTGTCTCAGAATGAACAATTATTTTTAAAGAACGAGTTTTATAGCTAATAGTTTTAACACAAGTTTTCATTTACTTCAACACATATTCGTGTAAATAATTTTAAGTAAGGGATCAAAGAAACCCTTAAGCTATTTTAATATTGGGTTGAGGACACATTTATTTAAAATGGAAAAAAAATCAGAGCTTGATGATGTCCACAAAAAAAAAAAAAAAAAAAAACGGCTAAACGTTTTCAGAATCAATGGTCTAGATATTTGTTTATTATGCAGAAAAGATCAGTTGGTAACAGTCTAAATCTGTTTCTAACCATTTATTTTAATAATTTAAAACTCTTGCATATTAATCGTGATTTACATTACATATTTGAGTGTATTTTTAAACGTTGAATCTTCTGCAGGGTTGTGATTTATTTTCTACGCTAAGAGGTTAAAGGTGTCTCTAGTCTGCACCCTGCCTGTCTGGCAGAAAGGACTTTGAACTTGAACTCCAGCTTTCGTCTAGCCTAAACCACTCGTATAATTCCTTTAATAAAACTCGTGCTTCCTTTGCATCCCTTTCTAAGCAATTACTGGATTTGTACCATATACATATATATATATATATATATATATATATATATATATATATATATATATATATATATATATATATATATATATATATATATATATATATATATGTGTGTGTGTGTGTGTGTGTGTGTGAGTGTGTGTGTGTGTGTGTGATGTACTCACCAGATCGACAAAAGGGTTTAATTGTTTTAGATCCTTTATTATTATTATGATGATGATGATGATTATTATTATTATTATTTACTTTTGCTAATTGTATTTGAACCCCTTTTCATATTCGGTTGAACACAGTGCACTATAATGCGCGCTGGGGAAATGTAATGTTGCTTCGTGTCACTGATTTAACTATACTGTACAAATTTTTGGGTGAGGGAAAAATGTATTCTTATAGCAAAAGTATTACACAAAATGAAAACAATTCTATTGATTCCCAGTATTTTGTTACTCGGGTTATGTCCAACCAAATAAGTCCATGGTTTTCTGCGCTCACGTTACAAACACCTGCCCATGATGTTCTCATCAGCATAGAAAACTTAGTTTGAAAACATGATTGCGAGCTTATTCGGACCATCTCGAGGCTCTTTTTACCTCCATTGGTATACTTTGATTCATTATTTCATTTTCTGAACGTGTTGGTCGCGCGGAGGCTGGCGCCCATCTTAGCCGACATTGTCCGAGGGCAGAGTGCACCCTGGACGGCTCGCCATTTGCAGGACACCTTTGATATATAAATAATGCCAAGTTGATTAATATTTCATTTGAATTATTAGGTCTATAATCAACGGTACTGTTGTTGTTATTATTAGCTATATAATAAGGGAGGCTATACAGTATTTGTTTTTCAAAATCTGATTGCTCTCAACTTTAAGTCGAAGTTTACACAAAAACAAATGATTGACATGGTTTATCGTACAGTTGTTCGTGGAAAACGTTGACATTTTGCTATTGCGTAAAAACCAAACCAACATACCAGACCACCCTAAAACCTTGACCTTGACCATGGCTAGTTTATGAGTACGTAGTAGCCCTTACCAAGCCGATCACATGGCACATAGTAAGGGCTCAGGATTCATATTTATCACTGAGATTTCACTTTTGTTTTGCTCCTATATATCTGGGACACTGAATAACTCTGTCTCTTGGTGTTCTGGTCTGGTGGTTCGGTATACCTTACTTAAATTGTTGATTTTTGTTACATCTGGTTCCCCGAATTATCCCTGAAGAAGCTTTTAAGGTAGACCTCCTTGCGAAGTAGAATGGCGAGAGAATCAATAATTATTTGACTGTGGCGACTGATGGTCTGCAATATGATAGAAAGAGTTCCATGGCAAGCAAAAACAACATAAATGAACCAAAATGTATTATTTCTACAGTGAAAAAAATCACGCTAAAAATATCATTCAGCTGAAAACATACCCTGATCTTGGCCGAATGGGTGCATGAACCCGACTCTCCAGATTTTCGTGACAGATTTCATTCCCAACACATCTCCAAATACCTCCATAAACCGCACGAAATCACACAGCCATCAACAGCTGGATTCCATAGCTGAGAGCACCTGGTTTTTCCTGAAAAGACTCGAGCCCACTAGAACGAAAAGTTTGACAATTTGATGCCGTGGGAGCCAAAACTTACTAATAAGCTTTCCGATGCTGGGTCCGCACAGCACAAGTTTTTTTTTCGCCCGGATGAAATGTTTGGCATAGGTTGCAAAATAGCTTAGCAGGTCCATTCTATTGTTTAACCTCTGCACGATGACTC
>CM045731.1:52060000-52062500 GCA_024760905.1 Plotosus lineatus
TGTCTGTCTGTCTGTCTGTCGGTCTGTCTGTCGGTCGGTCTGTCAGTCGGTCTGTCTGTCTGTCTGTTAAGTAATGCCCTTTCTGAAATCTGTCCTTATTAAACTAATAACTTTTCACTTCTATTTTACTTCAGGTGAAATATGACGTGACCTACTTATTAATTTTTTAAAAGTTATGTCATATCTTATCAATACTTTACTTGAACACAGTTATAACAAGGACATGCATATCAAGAGTAATATCATGAAGCCCACGCTATTGTCTTACATTATAGCGACTGGAAATGCTCACGGCTGTGATCATTCATTTACACTGTCCAACAATAAGCATAAATTGTTTAATTTTAAAATATCTAATAGCATATTGCGGAAAAAAAACAGAAAAAAATGACTGCGATTATTAAACAAAATATTATACATTAAGAGGTTATGCAATGTAGAAATTGTAGGCTGGATCAGAAAATGAAGAATCCGTGTTCTATCTAACAAACATAGATGGGGTGCAATTTGAAAATCAGGGATTACTTTTGAACCGCTTGTCGGCCAAAACATGAGGGCTGTTTTGGTCTCGCTTATGGGTAAGGAGCGCGCCTTCCCCTTTAAGAATAGATTTCAAGCGCACGCTCAGCCAATGTGTGGCCCTCTGGAAACCCAGGACCAGCCAGTAAGGCCTGAGCCAGTGTACATTTAAAGGGATTGTTTTACCCGCCCATCTCCGGCAGCCTCTTCGGAGTCTTTACCGGGGTCACGTGCCTGCGCATTAATGGAACGGACGCTCAGAGCTCGGCGTGCGCATGCGCGTGCGTAAAATGTAGTTGGAAATGAGGTATTGCCGTGGAGTAGTCGACTTTTAAAAAGCATCTGCAGCCCATGATATGACGACTTCGCTGGTCTTGCATCCACGCTGGGCGGACACCTTGATGTACGTTTATGAAAAAAGCCCGAATGAAAGTAGTCATAATAAAACTCAAGCTATGGAGGGACTAAGCGGGAATTGCCCTGCGACTCATTGCAGGGATCTTATCTCGCACCCAGCTTTGGGGAGACATTCGGGCACCATCACAACTCACCAGGGCACAGTCTACTCGGATATATCTTCGCCTGACGCAGGAAGACAGTGTCCTGCTCCCCAGTCGTCTTCCAGCGCCTCTCTGGGTTACAGTTACCCATTTGGAAACCCGTACTACGGCTGCAGGCTATCTCATTCGCACAACGTGAACTTGCAGCAGAAGCCATGCTCATATCATCCTGCAGACAAATACACCGAGCCAAGTACGGCACTGCCTGCAGATGAGCTCTCCAGCAGGGCAAAGGAATTCGCTTTCTACCCGAGCTTCGCCGGCTCCTATCAGCCGGTTCCCAGCTACCTTGATGTGTCGGTTGTCCCTAGCATTAGCGCACATCCGGAGCCTCGACACGACGCGCTGATTCCAATGGAGGGCTATCAGCACTGGGCTCTGTCAAACGGCTGGGATGGGCAGGTGTACTGTTCAAAGGAACAAACCCAGTCCACCCATCTCTGGAAATCTCCTTTTCCAGGTATATACATTTAAACTGTTGGATTCATTGATTTATTTTCATCAAATTTTGTGAATTTTTATTATTATAAACATTATATTTATAATTGTTTTATAACAATATTAATATTAATACTACTACTATTACTACTACTACTACTACTACTACTACTACTACTAATAATAATAATAATGACAAACATGCATTTTGCATGTTTTATATTTTAATACAATTCTCAATTATTAATAGAATAAGGATTTTACACACACACACACACACACACACACACACACACACACACACACACACATATACACATACATACATACATACACATACATACATACACATACATACACATACATACATGCATACACATACATACATATATACATATGTGTGTGTGTGTGTGTGTGCGTGTGTGTGTGTGTGTAGATAGATAGATAGATAGATAGATAGATAGATAGATAGATAGATAGATAGATAGATAGATAGATAGATAGATAGATAAGATTTTATTTATCTATCTATCTATCTATATAGATCAGTCAGACTAGTAGATTAGACTTATCTATATATATATATATATATATATATATATATATATATATATATATATATATATGTAGAGAGAGAGAGAGAGAGAGAGAGAGAAAGTCTAATCTGACTTATTCATACACTTATAGATGTGTATATATACGTGTGTGTGTGTGTGTGTGTGTGTGTGTGTGTGTGTGTAAGCGAGAGAGCGAGAGAGAGAGAGAGAGTCTAATCTGACTTATTCATACACTTATAGATGTATATATACATGTGTGTGTGTGTGTGTGTGTGTGTGTGTGTGTGTGTGAGAGAGAGAGAGAGAGAGAGAGAGAGAGAGAGAGAGAGAGAGAGAGAGAGAGGCAGGCTATATATGAACAACCCAAAGCTTTTCGTATTCTGCTTGACAGAAAGAGTAATCAGACAGAACCGTCACTTCGGTTGG
>CM045731.1:52067500-52092500 GCA_024760905.1 Plotosus lineatus
TCGGGACATTAAAGAAATTTCGCAAGCAGTCTTTACATCTCCAATCAGTTATGACTTAAAAAAAAAGAAATTTCAATTATATTCTGCTTTTTTTTTTTTTTTTTTTTTTTTTTTTTTTTGGAATTGCATATACGCACGTTATATTCAACAACAGCCTGCATTTCCTGTACAGGTACCCTGACAACAATTGCAATGGATGTGTTATACTTGTCATTTCATGTATAAAAAGTTTTTATTTTTTCTATTTGTTTTTCTGCCAAGTACATTTCATGTAATTGTGATTTAATCAACAATTTGCTTCTTGCATTAATAGGTATATGTAATGTATTTAAACTCTGACAATTTCTCGTCATGTGGTCTTTAGCCTTGACCTTGACTATGCAATAAATTTGACCTTGACATCACAGAGACTTGTGAATAATAAATAGGGGCTGGACATGAAAGCCCCTAGTTTGTTTGCAGGCAAACAAAGTGTTATTTTCCTGTCTAGACGACTCAAGTTAATGGCACGCCATAAATACTTAAAAAGGAAAAAGCACAGATCCAGCAAGTCTTTGCCATTTCTGACTGTGTCAAGCTTTGTACACATTTGAAACTTTCTGCTCTTTACTCTCAGCAACTTCAGGACTGCTCTGCTTCAATAATTTGACAAATAGTCAACTACTTTGGTCTATTGTGAATTTGGCTTTATATCCACCACAATGACAGGTAGACCTTTTGCTGTCATGAAAGGCTTGCAGGGGAGACAGGCTTTCATTTTACCACCTTCAGTCTACGCAGGGAACTGATGACAAATACTTTCCACAAAGTTACAAAGGTATGGAGTTATAAAGGTATATTTGGTTTTAAGAGTAGACCAAATATTTTAGCTTATAAAAGTATAGACTGCGTGCAAGTTAGAATTGCGATACTTGACTGATTGATACGAAACCCGATTATATTTCAATCTATCTATCTATCTATCTATCTATCTATCTATCTATCAATCTATCTATCTATCTATCTATCTATCTATCTATCTATCTATCTATCTATCTATCTATCTATCTGTCTGTCTATCTATCTATGTATCTATCTATCCATGTACAGGCATTAAAAATTAAAAGACCACATTTATTTGTGATACATTTTAATGAACACACACACACACACACACACACACACACACACACACACACACACACACACAGTATATTTGCAAGCTGCTACAAAAAAAACACAAGATATTTCAAAAATAGCAAAAAATAAAATAAAATTAAATTTACATTGAAGTGTTTGTACAGTAAGTGAATAAAGAAAGCAGTATATTACGTTCCAAAGACAACATTTTCAGACAAGATATAAAGAAGGCTCCTGCAATGTACATGCAAATAAAGAATCAAGTGTGACAGTCAACATTTTCAGGAGAACTGTGACTGGTTCTGCAAGAGACACGGTAGATACTGTACTTGTAGAACTGCACAAACTGAACCTGATACTGTCCTATTTTTAAACAAAAACTCATCATCACACATAATGTTTAATTTTTTGTTTTATTTGCTTTACTTATTACTGTTTACTGTGCTTTTTAGAAATTTTTATGCAGGGATTTTTAATTTAACGTTGCTATTTAGATGTAAATATAAGACATTTTTGTTCTACACCATTACGTTTCATGTGCCTAGAACGTTTTGTACTCTCTCTCTCTCTGTATGTATATATATATATATATATATATATATATATATATATATATATATATATATATATATATATATATTTTTTTTTTTTTTTGTGCGTGGGTGTCTGCTACGTGTGTGTGTGTGTGTGTGTGTGTGTGTGTGTGTGTGTGTGCGTGTGTGTGTGTGTGTGTGTGTGTGTGCGCGTGCGCGCGCGCACATGCAAAGCACAGGCCAACAGAATGAAGAGAATGCTGAAGAGAAAGGGGGCTGATATCCTCTGGTGGCGGCATCGTGCAAATGTCAGGAACGAGTTACATACAGCCTGTTTGTATTCAGTAAACTCAAGCTTTTGGAAGACCTGCGAGCAATTTGTTGACATTTTTCATATATTTCAGTGTAATATAACTATAAAATGAATGATATTATTAACGTTACATAACTTATTAATGTAACTGTACCATTAAATAAAACACAGTAAGCACTCAGCTAAAACCGACAAGGCATAGCAAGTCGAACATGGAACATTATTGTTTAAGAAGAGATGAATTTAAACATAACCTAACGTTGTCAATCTGCAAAATAATTCAATTCTGATTGATAATTTCCTTTTCTATAACGTTATAATGATTTATATTTACTCATTAACTTGGAAGTAATCGCACTAAAAACGGAAACACGTCATTTCTTCATCCTATATATTTAAATATTTTTAAAAGCGAAAAAACCCTACAAAATTATTTCTAGTTATATATCAAAATAATAATTTTGTCGTCGCGTTAAAAAAAAAAACAATCGACTACGAGACGCAGACTGAAACTTTCTGAGATATCATAACAACTGGAAGTCCAGTCTGGTTTCCACGACCATCCATCAACGATACACGAACTTAATATCATTAAAAAAAAAAACATTTCTATTTGATGTTAAAGAGCAACATTTGATTAACCTGACCATTATTTTAGCTAAATGAAAGTCATTATTATTATGAAAGATCTTCAGATAATTTCATTGCTGTCATGTCTTTATATGATAAAATATGCTGGTTAAACCTGGTAGAAAATTAATATAATGTAAATCTTTCAATATTTTGACAGCACAATAAGTTCGAGTGTTAACGTTATGATGCCCAGTTATTTATTTTTATTAATGTTAACATGCACTAAATAACTACTACTCCTACTACTACTAGTAGTACTAGTAGTAGTACTAGTAGTAGTAGTAGTATGAATAATAATAATAATAATAATAATAATAATAATAATAATGAGGAGGAGGAGGAGGAGGAGGAGGATTATGATGATGATATCAATAATTTCATTATATACAATATAAAACACATGGATATTATTTAGCATTAATGTATTGAAATAGCATGCATATTGAAGAATTTAGCAATACATTAGCAATATAGATATATAAATATAGATATATATATAAAAATATATCAGCAAATATGGCTATTCGGTTACGTACAGGTGATAAAATCAATATTCGGATACAAAAGCCATATAGAACTATATTTAGGATGGAATAAAAGTGAGACTGTGCCTTTGGTAAATCTAGGGACTATAAAAGGCCTTTGTTTGCGCTTTTGGCCTGTCTGGACGGTAAACCTGGTCGAAGAGAGCTTTTCAGTGCGACGGAGGACTGCACTAGACACTGACCTTGAACTGAAAGCACTTTCAGTCAGTTGATAACATTTCATTGACTTTAAGTTTGTCACTGCAACACATGAGACTCCATCTAGAATTAACGCCAGATAGTAAAGTTACTACTTTAGAGATTCACCTTGTTTTGAAACTCGATTATATTTTATGAATAAATTAACTTTTTCACGTTCGATTAAAAAAGAAACCTTCTATTAAAAAAAAAAAAAAAAAAAAAAAAAAAAAGGAGTGACGGGCTAATTAACCCGGTCTTAAAGGCTGTGTTTTTAACTAAATTTAAATATAAGTAGCCCTCTGATATTAGTAGTTAAATACAAATTATTACTGAAACAAAGAGCAGCTGCGGATATAATGATAATTTTCGTTTGTTACTAAAACCGAGCAGCTTTCTCTTTACAAAGGAACGTGAAACGTCAGCATACAGACAACGATCACCTGATGTTCTTGGGGAATTATTTTGCATTGCCCTCATCACGTCCATCACAGTTCATAAAAATAATAAACTCTGCATAGAAGTTGACATCGACATAATGTTTGCATATGTGTAATTACATTACATAAACGATTAATGTATGAAAAACGCCAATAAAATATGTTTTGCATATTGTAATGATTAATTCAAGCACTTTTTCCTACAAGCAACACAAAAGCTTTCCCTTTCCACAGGCACACGAATATTTTTTTAACATGTTGAAGTCACCTAATAATATTATTGTTGGTTTGCTTTTATTGATGCACGTTGGCTGTGCTTATGAGATTTCTCGCATTCACAATGCCTATCCCAGCCCATTTAGTGTTTGAAATTATTTATCAATTATCGTGCTGTGGTAGGCTTGGGACTGCTGGATCGGTTAAATACCCTCTGCTAGCTTATAAAGCTCATATAAAAGAATTGCGAGGTGTGTAATATTTTTCCCACAGTTAGTGTTTATAGAGGGAATCTGTTCATGTTGTTCATATAAGGTGTGCTGGGCACATTACTCGAAATACCTTACAGAATCTCATCCTATTTTACAGAGTCAACGGTTTCAACCTGCTGACCCTGTTACAGTAAAAAGGAGTGTTAGTGAAGCACTGAGCATCAGTCTTTCCCTAAAACAAGCCTGTAAAAGTGATCATCAAAGCTTTATATGACACTGAATTCAATCGTAATTTTTTTTTTTTTTCATGAAAATAAAATCTCATAAGCAGCCACAGCGTTTCTGAAAATCAACAGTTTCCCAATGAAAAAAAGTTTTAAAATTAATGTGTAGAGCTTACAACGATATTAAACGAGGTTAGCAACAGTATCATATTTTTCACTCGAGAAAACGAACCGAAATCTGGTTTGTTTGGAGCCTACAGACATAGAAAAGTGAAAAAAAAACAAGAGTCTACATTTTAATACGGTACTTTATAGTATTTTAAAAAGCATATAAAGAGCCGTAACACAGAAGTTAATGTTTTGTTTTGTCTAAAATAGACCAAGTGGGTGGTACCTTCTGGAGTTCGAGTAAGCTCCGTCACGTGACATGGAAATGACCAATCAGGTGCATCTCCAGGTTTAACTACGTTAAATGTCAGATTGCAATAAACTAGAAGCTGTTGGTCAGGCCCGCGGAAATGGGCGAGCATAATCTTCTTAATCCTGGGTTTGTGGGACCTTTGGTAAACATCCACACTGGAGATACGTTTTACTTCCCGAATTTTAGAGCCTCAGGGGGACAACTGGCGGGGCTACCGTCTCTCTCGTACCCAAGAAGGGACAATGTGTGCTCCCTCCCGTGGAATCCATCGGAGTCGTGCAATGGATATCCTCAGTCCTATTTTGGCAGCCATCTGTCAATTAATCCGTCTTTCAACCGATCTTGTGCTGAAACAGCCCGACCGGAGGAGAAGTGCTATTATGGCGGCAGCGGCGGAAACAGAGAAGCTTGCACGGACGGCACAGTGAGCCTAAAGCGAGAGGAGAGAACAAGGGAGACATCACTATCATCAGATCACGGGATGCACAATGGGATGGGCAACAGTGGTACTTTCACCAAGTATGACTATGGCACCGAGCATCTGACCCCAAACCCTCCGTCCTGTCAGTCGCTTGAATCCGACTCCAGCTCCTCGATGCTCAACGATGGAGGAAAAGGCTCGGCGAGCGACACGCAGACCCTGATATCGCCTGCAAATCACACGACCAATATCTCAACAGGGGGAGGTGAGTGATCACATTGCAGCTGCAGTTTTTATTTTTTCCAAAGTACAGAAGTGAATCATTCCTTACGTATAATACACAGCAGCGGGTATTTTGCTGTAAACTTTTATAAAGGACTTGTGGATAAATTGTCAATTGCACTGATTGTTCTGCAGCAGATATGCGAGGTGGATACGCGCCACTAGGGGATGCCCTAAAATGCTTCAAGTTCACCAGCATTGTATAGTACATAGTATTTACATAGACAGTAAATGCAACATCGTAAAAGTTTCCAAGATCAATCTGTAGTATTTTTGACTCTGCATTCATTTTTTATTGATTTTGCTTTTATTCTTATAATAGCGCACTAATTATTTCTGCCAATTAAATCGTCTGTCGGTTTAAGAAATGTGTCAGCTAAGGTGTGAAACAAAAGAGAATATGCAGCAGGTGAAGAGTGAAGGGTTTTAATGCTTGAATGCTAAAGCTGTGTTTACTTGCAACTGCCTTTGCGATCAGTAAATAAACGCATGTGATTGCAGGAAATCGGTCGTTTGAAGCTTCTATGTAATTCAACTGTATAGTGTCCGTTATATCCCTTTGGAGACTTTATACCTTTGCTACAGCTGACAGCCAGCCGGGGACGCAATCTGCATAGTTTGGGAGTAAAAGAGCTTATTGGGGAATTTCTACTTTAAAATGAGGGTGTTCCTGGACAGTGATGTTTTGTTGGGTTGGGGTTGGGGTGGGGGTGGGGGTGAAATTAGCCTACATTCTGATCATCTGTGTTCTTCCCCCCTCTATAGGTGCCCCGTGGTATCCTATGCACACCCGGACTCGCAAGAAACGAAAGCCCTATTCGAAACTGCAGCTCGCCGAGCTGGAGGGCGAGTTCATGCTAAACGAATTCATCACTCGGCAACGGCGGAGGGAGTTGTCTGACCGACTCAGTCTCAGTGACCAACAAGTTAAGATCTGGTTTCAAAATCGGAGAATGAAGAAGAAGAGACTGTTGCTGCGGGAACAGGCCTTGACCTTCTTTTAAGCAGTCGTTTATTCATCGCACCACACCAATCATTCACTGTGGATCATCTTAATACAACTCAGTATTATTTCCATTAGATTACATTTGTTTGTTTGTTTAATATTTATACTTTTTCTTTCTTTTTTCTTTCTTTTTTTTTTTTTTTTTGCGTAACAGCTAAACGCATAAGAGAGCAGAAATTATTTCAGGGAAGGCGACCAAATGTTACCAGGGAAAAAAAAAAAAAAAAAAAAGAGTTCTGTTGATATCACACTTTGTATTGTATTATATGTATTAAAGTGGATAAAGTATCCAGATTTCTGGTGATGTTGAGAGAAAATGCGTCAGAGAAAAGTGCGCTTTGCAGCTTTCCCTCTCCATTTCAAATTGAATTGAAATATATGCAAAATATATCAAATATTTACTCAAAGTTAAGCTGTGAGATATTCAATCAAAGCAAAAGTATATGCCTGTATTTAACTAGCAAGTATACATGCTTTGAGAGATGTACTGTCGATAGTATAAATTATTTATTTCTTCGTAAAGCTACAATTCTGCATCATCTTTTTGTTCAGAATTGATTTTATTCTATGCACCAAGAAAACAAATCATTTGCGAGGTCCGAATGAAGGACGCTAATAATTGTTGCTCTTAACAGCAATCACATTGCATTAAGGACCTTGATGTTTTCACCAAAAAAAAAAAAAAAAAAAAAAAAAAATGCTGCTTTTGTGAGCATAATCCGAAAAGGAAGAACCCTGAAAACATTGTGGAGCGGAAAATCATTTCAGCCAAATCCCTCGCCACGTGTTCCTGCAGGCACGTTCACGGTCATGGGCACAAAGTCACTCATCTAGTTGTTCAGCAGATCCAAGAGACTTCAAAATCTACAGCTGGAATAAATTCTGTCAAGTGTTAGATGCCATGTCTTTCTCAAACTCGTTGTTTTCGACGTGAGCTGAAATTGGACTTTGGTTAGAACTGCTATTAAGACTGGAACTGTACTGGTATCGAACTGGTATGACTGTGTTGATATATGTCTGTGTATTTGGTAACACCGTGTTGTTACTACTACATTATTCTTGTGTGCACCATTATTTACGAGCTTTGTTGAAAGTAAGGGTCCTGCACACAACCTTGGCACGAAAACGAATTTCGCATGTCCATTGATCCAGGTTTCGAAAGAAGTGGGCCAGTTTAATGAAATCTCTGAAATGTTTTTGGCAGGAAAGTGCATGATTTCATTGTCAGTCACTATCGCTCACATTGGTGAGAAGTTAGAGACAAAGTACTTATTGTCTGAAGAACCTGTCACGACACTTAAAACATATTCCCAATTCCCTATATGCGAACTCGTCCTTTTCTTAGAAGACGGTGATTAATATCATGGAAACAAACAAACAAAAAAATACCACTTGTTCATTTTTTTGATGTTGAGCAATGTGTATGTTGCATGCGCCTCTTAAGTTTCAGTGTTCAGCATGCATTATTTTCAAGACACTTTATGAAAAAGGAAAGTCTTAATCTTAGAAAAACATTAAGGTGGCTTAGAATCTTACTATAATAATAATAATAATAATGATAATAATAATAATAATAATAATAAGATCAATATACAGCCGCTTTTTCATCGGTGCTACCTTTTTCTTTTTTCTAATTGTTATGCGGCTCATGTTTTCTTTTAGATCATTACGACATTGAAATTTTATTGTGTGAATCTGTGTAAAATTTATCATATATTTAACTCATTTACATTCTCCTATTTTTTTAATTTGTCGCATTCCTCTTGAGATCTAAACCTGTCCTGTATATAGCGCTGAGAATTATTGAATGTATTGATGTGTAGCCCAAGTTTTCTGTTAAATAAAGCCTATAAGCTCTGTAACTGCAGTTGCTGCTCAACATCTTTTTGCTGATATATATATATATATATATATATATATATATATATATATATATATATATATATATATATATATATATATATATATATATATATATATGTGTGTGTGTATGTGTGTATATATATGTATATCTGTGTGTGTGTGTGTGTGTGTGTGTGTGTGTGTGTGGTATGCATCGTGACAAATGTATCACACCAATCGCACGTGTTCTGAGGTTTAAGTTCATATCCCTTGATGTACGAATTCCTACGGAGAGAACTGATGTGTATCTTCTCAAGTAAACCGAATGTTATTTTGAAAAAAAGTTCTGTATTGTGAACTCGCTACTACGTTTAAAAGACCCACGACTGTGTTGCGTCTGACTATGGGGTTTAATAAACAAAACTTACCTCCATAGACCTCGGTAAGGCATATGCTGGTTATTTTAGGCTCACACGATCTACAGGATTAGAATCACGCTAGCATTGCCACACCGAGTAAAAATATCCACCTTTGGGATGCTTTTGCTCCCTGATATTTCAGCCCTTCTATGGAAACCTGCAGTTGGAAAACTTGGACAGTTTGTATGTCTGGAAAAGAATTTCACTGTTGGCTCTATCGTCGAGAGTAGCACTACAGAGGAATTACTTATGATCTGAAACATAGGAGACCAGCTTTCTCTGATTATTTTCTTCAAGTCGAATTTCTCAGCCTTTCTAAACCAAACAAAGCCCTTACTTGTGAATCGCGTAATTGGGCTGTTAGGTTACATTTCAGGGATTCATTCAAGCAAATCGACTGCTTCCAACAACACTTCATTCATGACTATTGTTTTAAAATGATGTATAGTATAAAATCAAAATGATTTCAGGTTGCTGTACTATTATGCCTGTGGATGTCAAGTAGATACATGTCTCCTTCCTTCCACAACCAAGAACTTCCCCCTATACAATGACACTTCAGGGGCTGTGGCGTTTTTGACTTTGAGCCTGGTTCAGTTTGTTTATGGGGGTTTGTCTCGGAAACGCAGACCGTGCCCTTCACACAGAACTTGTGTTGTCATGTGATCTAAGAATGCCCCAGGTCGCCTTCAAGCCCATGTGCAAATTCTATAGTTCTGTACTGCAGAGCGAGAAAAACAAAGGAAAAGAAATCGACGTCTTGCGGAATATGTTTATCTATTGAAAGCGATTGCTACAAAATATAGGAGGGAAAAACTTTGTCACAATTACAATAAAGCATTTTTAATTTAAGGCATTCTAATATATTTTTTCATTTTTGTTTTGTATGTGATCTTTTTTCTATTGAGTATAGAGTTGCATGGAACATACAAAAGTTGTTACTTGTTGTTCTTGTAAATATAATAATAATAATAATAATAATCATCATCATCATCATCATCATCATTATTATTATTATTATTAGTAGTAGTAGTAGTAGTAGCTGGTATTAGTATTTATTATTAGTGATTGTTATTGTTGTTGTGGTTGTTGTTGTAGTTGTTCCTTTCTTGGGCAATTTCTGGCCCAAATAATATACTTTTATATTTTGGTCGTATTAGCACATTTTGTGAAGATGTTGAGGGTACCAAACATATTGAAGGTAAGTTTCACTGGTGTGTGAGATGTTTTGGCCTGAAAACAATGTACTCTAACGTAAAGCTGCACGTGATATTTTGGGTGGGGCATGCAGTGAAAACTACGAATCACAGACTCTTTATTTATTGGAAGCTCGACCCTCCTGTTTACAAATCTTTCCAAATATTAAAAAAAAAAAAATCAGAGGAGACGTTTTGACTCTAAACTAGTTTATTATCTTTAAACTATCTTTGAGTCGATACCTTACATCATCCCCATGGCTAAATTAATATGCATTATTAAATAAGTCAGTTTCTTGACTTGCTGCGTGCTTGAGCTGCTGCTTCAGGAGCTTCTCACAACGTTGGTCATCTCTCCGCTTCCACAGCATCAGCTAACTCGACACTGCAAGCAAATTGTAATGTACTGGTTGTTGAATTACGAAATTATTCGAGGGTTGAAAAACAGTATAGTTTGCATTAAAGTATTATTTAAAGGTTTGTTAAATCTTCGATTGCTTAACAAATTGTTGCTGGTAAAAAAAAAAAAAAAAAAAGTTATCAAGTAACCTGTGGCCAGCATTCTTTATTGCGTGGAGCACAAAACGAAACGACCACAGTGAGAATTCAGGAAGGGAATGAGTCTCGATCCCACCCCCTGCGCTGTAAACCGGATTTGGTAGGAGGGAGCAAAATACAAATTGAAGGTCAAGTTAGTGTGCACCTTACATGGGCTGCAAGAATCCATTACGGTACTCACGTGACATGAAAGGCACGCACAGTCGTTCTCTTTTGGGTGCATGCAAAATTTTAACTGTAGCATTTGTATATCAGTGCACACACACACACACACACACACACACACAGAGAGAGAGAGAGAGAAAGACTTGCTGCTTATTTTGTATATTAGCGACAGTTTCTATCGGTAACAACTGCATACCCAAACTGTTAGAATGAACCAAGTACGGTGTGCATGCTCATTATTTCAGTTGAGGCCAGAAAGCGCACATCGGCCAAGAACGTTTCCACGCTTTATTTTAAACAAATACTTATTTTGATTAATTTTATGTTTTATCTTTGACTTTGGCTGACCTGTGAAAAACCTAGAAGGCGTTTAGAATAAATAAATACTACTACTAATGTAATTAAAGATAAACAATAAAGCAAACACAAATCTTGGCAGAAGAATCAGAATTAATTTTTACACAATTATTTTATTAAGAGAATAATCTTAACAGCAACAACAAAAGCAACAAAACAGCAAAAATCTTAATAATAATAATAATAGTAATGATGATGATGATAATAATAATCATCATCAGCAGCAGCATAATAATAATCTATCTATCTAGTGCCTGAGTCGTAGGGCGACCATTGGCGACCCGCCACGAAGGACAACACCCTGGTTATCATCTTCATGGAGGTTTTCTTGGCAGGATTAGTGCAGTGGTTTGCCATTGCCTTCTGCACGATGCGAACCTACGGGCAATTGAGAACGGCCAATTAACCTACTGTGCATGTCTTTGGCTTGTGGGAGGAAACCGCAGCACCCGGAGGAAACCCACGCAAGCACAGGGAGAACATGCAAACTCCACACAAACGCCCAGGCCGGGAATCGAACCCAGGCCTTCTTGCTGTGAGGCGGACGTGCGAACCACTACGCCACCGTGCTGCCAGTAATAATAATAATAATAATAATAATAATAATAATAATAATAATAATAATAATAATAATAATAATAATAATAATAATAATAATAATAATAATAATAATAATAATAATAATAATAAAAAAAAGTAGTGGTGATTTTATAGTTATTATATAAGATATTTAATAGCTCATACAGTCCAAAATTAGGAGTTTTAGAGGTGTTTTTATTCCCAAACCTTCTGTGTTGAATTCATAACCTGAAAACTACTTAGGTTCTAATATATTCATGTAGTAATATAGGGTAAAATAAAATTAATATAAAAGTTAATATAATATGAACTAATATAGTAATTATGTTGATTTAAAATATAAAATTACGATAAAAGTAATATGAAATTATTTAAAAAAACAAAACTAGCGCTCGCCTCATTATTTTCAAAACGACATTCGTCAACACTTTTTAAATGTAATGAAATTTTGTTTTAAAAAGTTTCAACAGCTTTTAGTATCATAAGACCTTTGCAGTATGTCTGGTCGGGTTCTTACATGAAAAAGCCTTCTTTCTTGAATACACGACATAGCCTTTACATTAACCTTTACAGTTCAACACATTCTACACTGTCCTGTGAACCAACCCAGAATTCAGAAATCTCATGTCCCACCTAAAATTTACCCTGGAGAGACAATATCTCTTTTATGCATACTAATAACTCAATTAACAGTATACTGCGGTGTGTGTGTGTGTGTGTGTGTGTGTGTGTGTGTGTGTGTGTGTGTGTGTGTGTGTGTGTGTGTGTTTAATATGGTTCCGTGGGTTTCGTGCACAAAAAAACCCTATCTAATAAAAAAGGTATAATTTTCTTGTTCTTTTAAAATTGTTCACAGCTCATGCAGTGGGTTTAACTGCCCGACTTACATCCAATTAAATTTATCTGGGCCATGAGGGGACAATAATATGTGACACTACTTTTTTAGTTCATTTTTCAAATGTAAACTCTCTCAAGCATTGCTTACAGACCAAGAGTTGATGTAAGAAGGTGTTTTAAATATTTGAAGCTTTATACCTTTGTCTGTGCTCATATTTCTTGCACCATGACCCATGACACACAAGGTAAAGTATACATTTTATTGGAATATATATATATATATATGTGTGTGTGTGTGTGTGTGTGTGTGTGTGTGTGTGTGTGTGTGTATAATATATATATACATATATATAAATACATATATATAAATATATATATATATATATATATATATATATATATATATATATATATATATATATATATATATATATATATATATAAAATCAAAAATCTTTAGTATGCAAAGAAGTATTTGTGCGCTTCTTTTTTCTTGTTTAAAAAGAATCTATTAGAGAAATGAAAATAGATGACAGTTCATTGTTGCGACTATGGAATGTGGGTAACATTGCTTACAATCCACAAACAGCCGTAAAACCTGTAGTGCTCACAAGCAATGGTTTTAAGCAGAGGATGCCAAACCTTTACAACACCTCCGTCCGTAGAAACTCCAAAGTCTTTAAAGGACCTTTTCATGGACATGCAGTTTGTTCAATTCAAATTGTACACAGTGTCCACAATTGCAAAATCTCCAGCAGGGGCTGACCATTTGCGAGGAAATGGTGAGTGTTTGGAGGGGAAACAGCTGAGTCTTTGTTTGAACTTCTGGGTCCTACTGCGAGAGGGAAACAATATGACATAATACAAAGCATATACATTTCAAACACACAAAATTGGCTGTTCTTATGCGACACCTTCATTGTGAATTGTGTAAACAGATGGACAACATTTTCGAGGCTTGGCCATATTCACTCTTTTAGTTGTTTTATTTTTTTTGAATATCGAAATATGTGTACTATAGGATTCGAGGTTTAAGTTCAAATTCGAGGATAAGTCTGTTTAATACAACAACCAGATGCCACAGGTACCTTTTTTGTATTTGTGTTCTTAGTTCCGAATGCCCTTTTGTACCAGAGCTTTTCAAATGACATGAACACTCTTTTTGCCCTCTTCTAATTAATATAAGTTTCAATTCTGTTACTGGTTCCCAATACTACCTGAACCTAAAGGCTTGACATAAAATCATCCCCTTCGTTTGAGTAAATGAAGATCAACCCGGTGCTGTTTCAGTTATTTATCAGCATCATTTATTACATAATTATTTGGCTTGCAGTTGTACGATGTTTTGATATTAGTAAATAATGTTACTGATATTTGTTGTTCAGTCTCATGAGAGTCCAATGAGAAGGAAAATATGCAAAAGTTCTCATAAGCTTTCCTGTCGTGTTTACACAATCCGAAAAATCTAACAACTGCTCCAATGCTATAAAAAGAAAAGATTTTAAAAAGTCCAAGGTTTAAGTTCATTGGATTTTTGTGTAACCAAACAAAAGTACTTTTTACATTTCCCCCCTCCATTTCGTTTTTTATGGTGGCAGCATCAAGAATTTTAGTGGTCAAATTCAAGTGCTGCGTCAGGGTAACTGTCTGGCTTCTTTGTACTTGAATGCGGTTGTCTTGCACGACCACCCTTTTGTCCAGCCTTTGTAAAAGAGGCATGAAACATATACTCATTAGCTTTTCACTTTAAATGATAAAAGTCTAAGAACTTCAAATGTTTCAGGACTGAGATTTTTTTTTTTTGCTTAAAGGCTTTGATAAGACAGTCGCTTTATTTCTCTTCATATAATTCCGATGCATTTGACTAATGGAGTCATAATGCACTGTTGTGCGAAATATGTTGTTTGATCATAAAGATCGTAATAATAGCAAAAAATATAAATACGGGCGCATAAATATACGGGCAAACACCTTTTTCATACATATAGCATTGTATGCGTTTGCCAGTTTACTCTCGTCAACGTGCATATGATATTCAAACGTCACCCTAAACGAGGACTTCAACAAACCCGAATCCATCACGAATTCGAATTCCGACCCTGCAAAACACTGCAACTAAAGCACAATATTAAACTATTTTTTTTTCTTCTTCTGATTTTTTTTTTCCAAAATGAAAGTTTTGAAACTTGTGATTTTTTTTTTTTTAAACATGCCCCATAATATATTTGGAATATATGTTATCAAGACAAAAATCAAGAATAAACACTGAATCCCCTTTATCTTTTATCCATGATCAGTCATTCATATTTCATTATATTTAATTACAAAATCCCAGAGAGAGAACTATCGAGCTCCAACCCATTTTAATAGCAGATATGTTTTTGCTTTAGAATGTTTAAATAATAAAGAATAATAAAGGACAGAGTGGAAATACTTACCGAGATTATAATCGAATGGTTAATAAGGCATGCAAGTATGAATGCATATAGAAGTTCGTGCCTGGGGTATCTATCACATGAGTCAATATTTCCCTGATCTACCTCCTTTATTCCACCAACTTTCACCGAATATTATTCACTGTACAAACGAGACATGGAGCATATATCAGTATAAAACAGGGGTTTTAATATAATATTTTATCGTACACTCGAATGACATAATGATATAACCTGTGCAAGGTCTGGTTTGAAATAATGGCTGTTGAGTGCAGGACAAAGACGGCAAAAAACACAACGGTGTTTCATTATAGCTTTATTATCTGCTTCACTTTGATTTAGAATTACATCACATACATATAACCAATCGGATGCAGAATGTTAAAACATCTCTATAGTCTATAACTTTATATTTCACAACCACAAATGGCCCCGATATGTAAACAATAACAAAGCTTCTCTTAACTTGACTTCTCTGGAAGCTATAGAGTGAGATTCAGTATCTGCTCAGAGAGACATTCCACACTTTTAAAAAAAACATTTTCGACATTAAATTAATGAACCATCCGGACACTGATCTTTGTTTTAACATTCATTATATAAGCTATTACAGGGATTATAGTAACTAGCATTTTCCTCTTACAAAAAGAAAAAAAAAGGTGTAGATTAATGTTTAGTACTTCAGGCAATGAAAGGGTGGAGCTAATCCATCCATCCACTATTTATCAAAACTAGCTGACTGTGCTAACTGTTCGTCAAAAACTAGCTGTAGTCGATCATTGTTCGCGTGGGTTAAATCAGTAAGTAAAACGGGTGGACTTTACAATGGCCTAAAAGTTTACGTTTGATCCTAATCCAAAATAATAAACATATCAGAGAATATTAAAACGTCTTACCTCATCAAAGCCTAAACCCATTGCTACTTAGCATACAGGCTATCCGACTGTCCTATAAATAGGAAATAAATGCGTCCTTGCACGCTCATAAACTGCTTAAAGACAACAAAACTCGACTTTGTTGGTCATATTCCTCGTGATCCTGTGCTGTTTCAAAAATTTAATTGTTTGGATCTCTTAGAGCTCCCCTAAGTGAACCACTCCTACGCATCCAAGTGCTCCAAATTGATATATGACAATATCTACTTTCGATCACGTGCTACAGGGCGACTTAGACGGATTGCGCGTCATCTCGCCTTCCCAAATTTTCTCCTTTTGCAGCTCGAATCTAAAACATCTATCTATAGTAGGCAAAGAAGTGCAGGGGGAAAGATGTTTAACTCGGTAAATCTGAGCAACTTCTGCTCCCAGACACGAAAAGACCGGACGTCTGAGTTCGGGGACAGGACAGGCTGTGCCTCCAATATCTACCTCCCCAGCTGCACCTACTACGTCCCAGAATTTCCCACCGTTTCTTCGTTTCTTCCGCAGGGGCCTTCGCGGCAAATAACATATCCTTACACTACGAATTTGTCTCAAGTGCAACCAGTACGAGATGTTTCCTACGGACTGGATCCTTCCAGCAAGTGGCACCACCGAACGAACTACACGACATGCTACTCCGGAGACGATCTGGTGCACAGGGACTGTCTTCCGCCTTCCACCATGACAGAAATGCTCATGAAAAACGAAAGCGTCTACAGCCACCACCACCATCACCATCCCAGCTCCAACCACCCATCTACTGGTTTCTATTCCGGTGTCGGGAAAAACAACGTACTGCCTCAAGGTTTTGATCGCTTTTTTGAAACGGCATATTGTGCCGCTGACAATCAGTCAGACCTTTGTTTACAAAAGAGCGAGGCGACTAAACTGGAGAGCACGCCCCAGCAAACCAGCGCAGCTTCGGGGGTGGAGGAGGCAGAAAAGGACGCCGAGGACGAAGAAGAACGAACAAATTCAGGCTCGTGTAGCTCCACAGGCACAAAGGAGAGCAACGCAAGCAAAATCAACCATTCGAGTAGGTATCCAGAGCTGTAAATACGCAAAGGTTAAGGGATTAGCCCGGTGTTTTGTCGGTCAGATTTTATGTGGAGTTTTATAAGCATTCAAAGGATTTTATTATAACCTACAAAGCTCTTTCCTTCAACGAAAAGAATTTTTACGATGGGAACATGCTTTGAAAAAGGGGGATGTTATATACAGACGCTGCTTCGAGAGTCTGTGAAATTTTAAGAGTACTATTGTGACAAATGCTAACTTTGATCATGAACTTGCGATGTGCATTTTAGAAGGTTTTCTTGTTGTGAACTCGAAAGTAAAATCAGTTGGGATCAATACTGTTGTGATGTTCTGTGATTTTGAAAAAAAACAAAACAAATACATACACACACACACACGCACACACACACACACACACACAAATATATATATATATATATATATATACACACACATACACACACATATGTATATATATATATATATATATATATATATATATATATATATACATATATATATGTGTGTGTGTGTGTGTATGTGTGTGTGTGTGTTTGCACATACACACATATGCTGTTGTGTGTGTGTGTGTGTGTGTGTGTGTTGTATATAATATATATTATTGCGGCATGTATGTATATTAGCCACGTCTTGGTCCAAGCTTTGTTGTGATATGTACTTGACACAATACTGACGACAAGTTATGTGTTAAGTACGCATCTATCTATCTATCTATCTATCTATCTATCTATCTATCTATCTATCTGTTATACCGCTATCTCTCTATCTATCTATATGTCTGTCTGTCGTCTGTCTGTCTGTCTGTCTGTCTGTTTGTCTGTCTCGTTTTCACTGCGTTCTGGACGCAACAAAGAAGTAGCTTATATCAGAACCCGTGCTGTTTGCCCTGCAATTCAGGCCTGAGGTTTATAATCAAAAACGTTTTCTTTAAATATATGAATGTATTAATGTGTTGTTTTTTTTAAGAACATCGGGCCTATACCGCAGTGGAACTGGTTCTGACCGTGACAATAATAAAAGACTATTTTGGTTATAGTGGTTTTGTTTTATAATGTCAGGGAGTATTAGTGAGTCTCGTGTTATCAAATAATTTAATTAAAAAAATTCTGAAAGATAAATTATGGGAAACCTCCATCTTTAGATTACCAGGAACACTGTTTGCTGATCAATTATTTTTATCTCCCATTCAGGGTTGTTCTCCGTTAGCTTTGGAAATTAAAGCGAGAAAAAAAAAATAAGACGCCTATTGGACTCTGTTGGACAATCGTGTCCCCTGCTTATTATATTAACTGGCTTTTCATGGACAGGCTTTTTCTGGCTAATTCAGGCTTAAATTCCTTTCTCCATATCTACATTGGATTCCAAAAGTCATTTTTTTTGCTCGAACCTGCGCTAGTTGGGCTGTGATTTGGTGAATGCTTGACACGCATGTGGATCTTATTGTGTTTTCGGAGCATGCTGGTTTCCGAAGCGTTGCATGATAATGACCTTTTGCTGTGCTCTCGATATTTCCAAGGTGTCCCCCGAACAAGGAAGAAGAGATGTCCATACTCCAAGTTTCAGATTCGTGAACTGGAACGAGAATTTTTCTTTAACGTTTACATCAACAAAGAGAAAAGGCTGCAGCTCTCCAGGATGCTAAACCTGACTGACAGACAAGTAAAAATATGGTTTCAGAACCGCAGAATGAAAGAAAAGAAATTAAGCAGAGACCGCTTGCAGTATTTCTCTGGGAACCCATTGTTGTAAACTATGGACTTGTATCGGTCGGCCAAGGTTGATTTTTACTTGATATTTCCTTAAACTTTGGATCTTCCATCATTCTATGACCTATTGATCATGTATCTCGATGAAACCAACAGTACAGTCTAAATAAATTCGCATGGTATACTTTTTTCAGTGACAGAAAAGGGACTCCAAATATTGAGCTTTGAATTCTAAAGCAATGAATAATTCAAGTTCAGATTCAGTTCTCACAAGGCTTTTGAGAAAAAGCGCACAGGCTACACTCAAACGTTTGTAGGTCTCCTGTACACAGTTTAGGATCGATGCTGTAAATATGTAACAAGAACTTAAGTCGTACAAGATCTTGCATTTTACTTTCCTTATTCTTTTTTTTTTTTTTTTTTTTTTTTTTTAACATTTTAGTCATTTTAAACTGTGACTTGTACAATCTGTAATAACGTATTCCTTGTACAGAAACTATGCAACGTGCGTTTGTGATTGTAAATAGAGCTCAAATGACGTTCACTTTCCCTAATATTGCTGCTATTTTCTGTATTATACTCGATCAGTCCTCGCGCGCTTTATCCTCGCACCCAGGTCCCTTTCTTTAACTTATTTGCTTCATGCTATGCACCTTTTGTTTTCAGTCAGAGCTCAAATATTCATGTGTACTGTGTATGATATATTGTATACCGCATATGAAATAAATATCTACAATGTAAAGGCATTTATGAGGGAATCCTGACTCAATTCCAGGCACTGAGACCAGAAACTTCATCTGGTCGGACTGTGGTTCTGATTTCACTGCATATAACAATTCGAAATAAACTGGCATCGACGTCAACAACTATTTACAGTAGCATCATAAAATTCACCAGGGACTCCTCTCACTGAAAGATACTTGAACACAGCATTTATTTGAGTCTGATCAATGGTGGATATGATAAATACCTGGAGGATTCGAGCTGTATTGTGGGAAAAGTAAACTATGTCCACTTGAACTAACAGCGCTGCACTGCAAAGACATTGAAATTGTAGTTCGTAGTCCGAGAGAAAGACGGGGGGAAAGATAACCTCTTTTAGTACCCAGTAAATGGAATCGCCACTCTTGTGGTCTAGACAGTGCCATAAAGACAGGGGCCCTAAATGGCTATTTTTTTTTTCTTTTAATTGCACCGTCTGTTCACGGGGAATGGCGTTCACTTCCGCAGTAAACAGTAAACAACAGAGTCTGAATTTTCGAACAAAGAAACTTGAAAGAACTTAGAATGAGCACCAGTAGTCTACTTGCACAATCAGCCAGCCACGGAGAACATTTCTAACCTGGAGCTGGGAATGAATTAATCACTCAAAAAATAACGCAGATGTCGCTGTGTTACATTTCCAAAGTTTGGAGAGGGGGAAGACACACACACACACACACGCACGCACACACACGCACGCACACGCACGCACACACACACACACACACACAGAGAGAGAGAGAGAGAGAGAGAGCATTTGCTTGAAGTTACACAACCAATATTTCTGAGAGCCAATCTCTAAATATTGACTTGTGGGGTCTGTTCCTGCGTTAGAAGGTTGAATGAATGAATGAATTATTGTTTTGTTTTATTTTTTGGGGGGAGGGGCTTATTCATGTAAATGATTTCACCTTGAACCTGTTGCAATAAAGTGGAATCAAGGACAACTTTAGCCATGTAAAGCAAAGAACCAATGATAATAAGCCTGATGGCAACAAGATGTGTGTAAAATCTCAGACTTTAACCTGTAAATACACCAGGTGGCTTGCCACACCCAGTAAGTACACCTTATTACCCCAATAAAATTTATACTCATGCAAGGTAATGCTTTCTGTAATTTTTTTTTTTTTTTTTTTTTTTGCTATTTGTCTTAGTTTCATTGACTGTTAGCTTTTTAAAAGCATCATATATTGTAAAGTCTTGCAAATTTCAGTAGGAAAAAATTTCTTCCAGGACGCACGAACAGTGACCAACAACTTAGCGTGAAAATATTCGCATACTAAACATCATTCCTTTTATATTTACACAAGAAGAAATCCAAGAGAACGAGTGTCGCTGTTTAATGGGTTTCATGCTTTCCTTGGCAGTGAGCTTTGCCCGCAGAATTGTGGGAGAGACAGATAGCAAACGAGAACGAAGGGGGGGGGGGGCTATAGCCAAGGATCAAGGCTAAAAGACTTCTCTTTGAAACGCCCACCAACCTTGGCCCTGGATTCATGACGTAGGCGATTTAAATTCCTCGTGCTTGCGTCATCATACTTCCGAGGAAGAGTTTGCTTGAGTGTCCGCTTACCAAAAGAGAGAGACTGGGTCGTCGGCATCGCCTGGGAAGCCTTCTGTGTGCAGTTGAAGTTGGCCAGTTTTTCAGTAACTTGTGAGATTGAAAAATGTGACACTTTAAACAAACCGTAAGTCTGTGTAGATTTTGCGCGGTGCTGAATTTTATTTCTGCTAAACTGGACTGAAAACAGGGCGGTTGGACGCAGTGGATGCCATATGAGTGCACTCTTGGAGAAAAAGGAGGAAATGGCCAAGACTTCATATATGTGTATATACACATATATATATATATATACTCTCAGAGTTAGAGTCTGGAGCCTACTCACTATAACACAACATGGAGCGTGGATTTCAATGTATCTGTATATGTCAATCAGGAGGAAAACACAAAACACAATTCTATTGAATAAATTGAATGAGGTATTGAAACATTGCCTTATACTGTAACTATGGTATTGCTTTAGAAAAATATAATTTTACTTACATTCTTGTGATTTTAATGAAACAAACATACGCTGAGCTGTTAATTTGTTTAGTCTTTCTGGATTTAGAAAAACAATAATAAAATTTCGGTGTGATTTCCAATTACTTTTTTTTTTTATTATTATTATTTAAGATGAATTGTTTTTAAGATGTTTTTAAGAAGTTTTTAAGATGTTTCATGCAGCAGAGATACGTTTCCATTACGTGCACTGGAGACGTGCCAGTTTGCTGAAGGAAGACGACTAAAACCTCGCTGCTTCTTTACAAAACTGGTACACTTGCTGTTCACAGGCGACCCATGTTGCAATATTATTTTTTTGCTTTAAATTAAAATATACCTATTGAGGTCGTATATTAAATTAAGTTTGAAAATGTATTGCCTTCTTTTATATATATATATATATATATATATATATATATATATATATATATATATATATATATATATATATATATATGTGTGTGTGTGTGTGTGTGTGTGTGTGTGTGTGTGTGTGTGTGTGTGTGTGTGTGTAATTTTTAATTGTATTCAGACTCGCTTGTGTAATAAAATGAAATAGAATAAAAAATACAGAAATCATGATAATAAATATATGCATTATTTATTGCATAAATCATACTTTTCCAATGTACATAAAGGTTTATAACTGAACAAACAAAACACAGAGTTCATGAAAAGGTTTTGTGCAATAATCACCAGTGCGACGACACGACATTACACATCGAATGTGCGACACTTCATAAAAAAGTGCAAAGTGTAAAATAAAAGTCTTGATGTTGCTGAAAACGAAAAATTATATGAAAACAGGTTTCAGCATAAATTACATTTTAAATATGGCATGCTGGACTATGCAAGGTAATTTAATCTTGCATGCATTTACAATACAGCATTTTTAAATTAGGCTAAACCCAATTTATTTGATCACCATTAAAAATAAAAACCATGTAAACAAATGCATCAGTTATTGGCGAACACATGATAATTAACAGTAGTTATTTTTCAGTTGAAACAACCTAAAGCTTATTTCGGGAAACATATCGAACAAACAGTTTGATGAAAATTACACATCGTTATCTTTATCTCGTATATTTTTGTTTCTATCTCTTGTGCAAAAATGTTCATTATGAGTAGCCATGAGCAATGTATACTTTAATGCATCTTCGGAAAGATTTGTAATAATATTTCAAGAAAATGGAATCAACACAGAACCGTTTAGATTTGAAGAAAAACTTAATGTACCATAAACAAGCGTTTGATTATTTGTTAAATATTAGACATTTAGCCTATGCATAAATAAAAATAGAACACTGACATAGTATATGAAAATAATATTATATACTTTCCAGTTTGAAGTTTTATTTAAATGCACATATTAAATAAAGACATCAATTCACACACACACGCACACACACACACACACACACACACATACATATATATATATATATATATATATATATATATATATATATATATATATATATATATATATATATATATATATGCATAAATACGCAAAGCTATATTATGAAAACACTATTATTTGCAAGCGGTGACTAATGTTTTATTTTATTGTTTTGCCAAAATTGCCACATAAATATATAAAAGCAAGGTTGACACCAAATCTGTGATTAAATGAATGAATCTCACACATTTACATATGTTTTAAAAAATATATTGTAAAATTTCACTATTTTTTTGTACCATTTTCCAATTTTTAATTGCAGTACTTAATCATTTGGGCCAAATACTGCTTTGATGTCCTGTGATTTTGAAAAAACAAACACACACACACACACACACACACACACACACACACACACACACACACAAACAAATGAGGGAGAACTTAGACAAGTCAGGGGTGGATGATTCGGAATCAAGAAGATTCTGTAAGACAATTATTTTAAATGTAATTCGTTAAAAATCCAATCTAATGTTCAAATTTATTCACTGTGCAGATTCCCAAATGGTTGAACGAACGTCCCCGAGATTTCGAACGAAATTAGACGTATAATAAAAATACGTTTAATAAAAATAAATAAATAAAAGGAATCCTCTCTCTCTCTGTCTCTCTCTCTCTCTCTCTCTCTCTCTCTCTCTCCCCCCCCCTTGTATATGTATATATAGCTAGGTGGACATTTTACTCGTTATTAACTTAGTACATAAGTGAGTGAGCCCGATTGTGTTGGAATAATAATAATAATAATAATAATAATAATAATAATAACGTTAGAGGCTAAAAGCTTCACCTCAGTCGCTGTTCTAAATCCCTCGCACTCAGACTAAAACGAGACCGTGTACAGTACGGTATAAGTTTTACTCCCTAGAAACACACACACACACACACACACACACACCATCCAGTTCTCATCATTATTATTGCAAACATACATACCTCTGCACTGGGTCAAATGACAAGGTACCCTTTCTCCAAATACAGGTCATAATCATTTGTGTGGATGCCCAGGTTAGAGGCTAGTAAGTAGCACATTATTTTATTTACTTTTTATTTGTTTTTTTGTTTGTTTGTTTGGTTTTTTTGTTTGTTTTTGCTGTTCCATATTTTCAATTGATCATTTCTATGCTAGGTTGTTGTTGTTGTTTTTTTTCTCTCACCCCAGAAGCCACTGGGTGCTGCATGTTGGGTTGCTCTTTGTTCTCTTTAAAAATGCATGTCTGTAGACACTAGATGGCGCCATTGCTCTACCCTGAGCTCCATTTATTCACCAACTTGACCACCTTGACGTCACAGCAGTAGAGCGCATCAAGACCACTTCCAAAATCCTATTGGTCTGAAAATCTCATGACGGGGCGCTTTGAATCCATAATTATGTTGCCGATATTTTTCGCTCTCCCCCCCCCCCATCTCCCAAAAGATGTCAGCGTATTACTGTCCTTATCCACTCCGGGATAAACTCGCTGCTTTAAAACACAAGATCAACATACCAAAGTCAACAAAATGTCATGCCCGAACAACGTGGCAGCCGGCGCGTTTCTGATGGATTCGCTGGTGGGAGAAACGACGCCATACCGAGCGGAAGGATATTCCGCGAACTCTGGGATGTACATCTCAACGTCCGCAGAATATGGCTGTCAGATGATGCGAAATTTAAGCGTCGCTGGTTTGCCCCTCTCGAAACGGGATGAGCTGCCACCGAGCACTGTGCTAATCAGCGGTTATGAGCACGCGCATTACCTGTCGCAGCGGGACGCCTGGACGACCGCCTCCAAAACTTACAGAGGTGCCCAACCTGTTGCCCAGCCTTTGCACCCGTGCTCTTTTACGAGCAGTGGCGTCAAGGAAGAGGCTTTACCTTGTCTGTATCAGTCTGATGCCGATAGTCCCAAGGAGTTGACAGACTCCTCCACCTACATCCGACTGGGAGACAATAGCAACCACACCGATCCAAGTGGTGTCTCCTCCGCCGGCTACTTCAGGGCTAACCAGGTGTATACAACTGACAGGGTACGGGAAGCAAACGGGTTCGATTCGGACTTCAACCGCGGCTCAAGAATTACAGCTTCCGCCGAGGCCCTGGATTCGTTTCCCAAGAACCGCAAGTCGCAGCTGGACGCTTCAGCAGAGGAAACGAATGC
>CM045731.1:52102500-52107500 GCA_024760905.1 Plotosus lineatus
CAGATGTGTTTGAAATGCAATGCAATCGGTAAATTATATATATATATATATATATATATATATATATATATATATATATATATATATATATATATATATATTATTATTATTTTTTTTTTTTTTTTTTTTTGAGCATTCGAGCTTTTTGAGGTATAATATACAAATTCCATTACGGCCCGAAATTTTGCTTGATATAAAACTTTGTAGAAAGCTTTATGTTAAAGATACAACATACTCCAGTGCATTTTTATTAACGACACATTTATGCACATTCAGATTATTTCCTCATAAAACTTTATTGAGGGACATGAAAGCATGCACCACCACTCGCCGAATATAATCGCTGTTGTGGCCAAGTGTTCAGCACCGTTTCCCACCTCTTCAACTTTTAAAACTCTGTTTTATGAGGTATCCCCCGAAGTGGGTTATTTAAAACTGGTGGTTACCAAACTTTCATTGCTGTGCATTGAATCAAAATCCTACAAATCAAGCACAAATAATTTAGTTTTATTCATGTTGAAATTAATTCTGCTTCTTACAATGTCAATAAATAAATAAATAAAAGTACCAGAGACGTATATATATCTGTGTGTGTGTGTGTGTGTGTGTGTGTGTGTGTGTGTGTGTGTGTGTGTGTGTGTGTGTGTGTGTGTGTGTGTGCGCGTGTGTGTGATGACATGTGAAATACTGACAATTAGAAAAGGATGCACAAAACTTTGACAGAAATAAGGAAAGCCGGTTATATGAATTGCAAAGACAAATAGTTCCTCTATGAGGCATTTGAAAGATCTTCTCTTCCATGCGCAGTCTTCCTCCATCTGATGCTTTTATCCCCGAACCTGACCCTTCTCTCTTTTCTCCATGTTATGGCAAGATATTATCAATTCTGTGTACAGCGAGTAAGATGAAAAACGAATTGAGCAGCCGACTGCAGCCCTGAAATGTCGTGGTCGTGCAAAACAACCCGCGCATTGATCTGCTATGCACTTTTTTTCAGGGGGTAAATCTAATCACGTGTTTCGTGGTTGTCCAATCGCAGCCGGGTAAGCTTTCAGAAATAATTACCTGGCTTGATTGTTCTATGGGCAGATAAAAAAAAGTACACATGCAGTCCATATAATAATCGGATGCATGTAAAAGAGACGGAAACAGCGCCATGTCGACTACGGGTCCCATAAGTAATTATTATGTGGATTCCTTGATCAGCCATGAGAGCGAGGATGTTCTGGCGTCTCGTTTTCCGACTACTGCTCCGATGTCCTCCGGCTCACGCCCGACGCCTCTCGTACCGGAGTGTGTGGATTATCCGTCGTGCAGCTTTACCCCGAAACCACCAGTTTTCACTACCTCTTGGGCCCCTGGTCATTCCCAGTCGTCGGTGGTTTACCATCCTTACACACATCAACCTCACATAGGGACGGACTCGAGGTATGTCCGCTCGTGGTTAGAGCCTATTCCTGGCACTGTGTCCTTCCCAGGCTATGCAGCTAACAGCAGGCACTACGGGCTAAAGCCTGATGCCTTTCAGGATCCCCGAACTACAGACTGTTTATCTTCAAATGGACGCACCTTTTCGGATTATGTCTACTGTTCGGCGGTCGACATCCGTGACAAGCAGCAGAATGCATCTTCCCCCGAGTCTGAGATCGTTTCTTCCGGAAAGCACAAGGACGAGAAGGCTGAACTGGACCCAAGTAAGTTAAAAGCCATTCTGTATACAGCTGCATTTGAGACGCTTCGGGTTTATTGCGTTGCTTGGTGGTTGGCTGTGTCCTCCGTCGTAAAACCAAGTTCTAAAGCCTTTCATCTGGCCCCTGCCGTTCCCGGCTGGCTCAAGTCTGCTTTTGGGGCTGTCCGTGGAAGACAAACGCCATGAGACAGGGCTGTAAAACGGGGAGAGGGTTATAAAACGGGTTTCTCCAAAGACAGGTCTGTTGAGGCAGTGAATTCTTAATGAACATTGAATCTTAGTTCAAATTACTAAGTTTAATTAGAAAACTGTGGCTTTAGTGTGCGTTTTTTTAAGTAGCCTAGACGTATGACAAGAGGGTGATCATGCCAATACGTAGTACAAAACTGGGTTGTAGTAAAGCTAGAACCAGCAGGGGTTTAGCCTCCATTAATATAATAGTGCTAGTACAGTGAGTCCTAATGAGGATTTGGAGAGAATCACACACAGTAGAACCTCTTTTGTGAAATGGAAGTAAACACCAAATTTTACTTCGTCCTATGGAAGTATAGAATATATGCTGTTTTTTCCCCCTGCAGAAATAAGCCCATAAGAAGTTCACGAGACAACAAACGGAATGTAAAAGAGGCCATTAAACGCAAAGTAGGAGGTTTTCACTGCAGACTTGAGCCTTGAGTATTTGGCTCTTTATGGTCCTATAAAGCGAACAGATCTATTCAGAACTTTACGACGCCAATTCTCACAGTTCCTAAGCAGTTTCACAGCTAAACACAGACTTCTGATGCTGTAAAATAGAAAGATCATCATTTCTTTTTTAATTAGTTGATTGTGACGACCTGTTCTAAATATTTATACTAATTTTAAGAGAGTGGGTTTAAACCTGCTTGCTTACGTCTAATGTTTGTCATTTTTGTTTTGTTCTGCAGATAATCCCGTGGCCAACTGGATCCACGCGCGCTCCACGAGAAAGAAACGATGCCCGTATACTAAATATCAAACACTTGAACTCGAAAAGGAATTTCTATTCAATATGTATTTAACCAGAGACCGTCGGTACGAAGTGGCCCGAGTGCTGAACCTGACGGAGCGACAGGTCAAGATCTGGTTTCAGAACCGACGAATGAAGATGAAGAAAATGAACAAAGAAAAGAGCGACAGCAAAGAATAACTGATCCAGAACTTTTACTGAATACAGACTGAAGGGAAAAGTTAGAAATTTGTTTTGAGTCTTAACACGTATCACCTTCCCAGCAGCAGGAGCCGAAAACACCAAGAACAAGGATAGTGTTGTTGATCCCGTATAATTATCATTTGTTGTGACTGCAATCTTACCAACGTTTGTTTGCATTAACTAATTACACAGCTTAACCTTTTCTGATTTGACTTCTGTTTATATCTTTTGAGTTCTTCTAGAACTGCCCTCGGCTTAGAAGCAACACAATACAGTACTTGAACTCATAGACCTCTAAACTTGGTAATTTATAATTTGTACCTGAATGTTACTTCGATTTGTGGTTTGATTACTTGTAAAAAGTTTAGAACTTTGATATTTTCTATCGAGTAACTTAGTTTAAAACATTTGTGTCAATGTGATCTTGCTGTTTGTACTGTCACTATTTGTGCATCTCATTATTCATTTTTCATAAAATTGTAAAAAAAAAAAAAAAATCAGTATGTATTGTAGATGCTTAAATATATTCTACTACAATTTTTTAACGCATTGAGTTTGTTAC
Source organism: Plotosus lineatus (assembly GCA_024760905.1). NCBI lineage: Eukaryota > Metazoa > Chordata > Actinopteri > Siluriformes > Plotosidae > Plotosus > Plotosus lineatus. The sequence goes on from CM045731.1 coordinate 52,105,924, forward strand.
TTTTTCTATTGGTGCTGTCCAACGAAAGCATTTGGACACGTTTGGAGTTGGTTGTGGTGTAGAATGAAGCCTGATTTCGGCCTCCACGTAGCAATCTTCTCATCTGGAAATAATCGAGATTGGGCTCACTGGGAAAGTCATGCACGATGACAATGCTACTCTGGAAAGGTTTGGTCAATGAAGATGTCAAAAGTTGCTCAAAAACTTCGGCCCAAATGTAGTGGTGCTAGCCATGTGTGTCCAAGCCATGCACGGTGGTATAGGACACACCAGGCCACCAAGCGGGGTTGTTATTTGTCCAGACGAGGGCTGTTTCCTGGCAGGAAGATACATTTGGTGGTGAGACCCGAACCGCTGTGTTTTTAAGGTTTCAGATTAGTTTCCAATTTAAACGTCATGAAACAATAACAACAACAACAAGAAGGGGTGGAACAACAACAACAACGATGACGACAACTGCAACAACATCAACAACAACGACAAAACCTACAGAAACTAAAACAAGAACACATTATTATTATTATTATTATTATTATTATTATTATTATTATTATTATTATTGTTAGTTGTTCTTGTTATGTTGTTGTTGGAGTAGTAGTAGTAGTGGTAGTAGTAGTGGCACTTATTCATTAATTTTGTTCACAGTATTTGTTAATTTACCCACATAAATGAAGTATCTACATGAACATTCATCATTTTCATTTTCTTAACCGCTGAATCCAAATTTGGGTCACGGAGAGGCTGGCGCCTATGTCAGCCGACTCTGGACAACGGCAGAGTACACCCTGGACAGCTCGCCGGGACACCGCTGGGCAGAAACACGCTGACGGCAATGCAGCTCCTCTTGATGAAAGTCAGAAATGATTATTTTCCTCTCAGCACAGACAGTGAGAGACATGGCCAGCCTTTGATAACCCAGTTATCTGCACTGGGGGTCTACATGAACATTTCTTTTACAAACTTCAATTAAATTAATTTGAAACAAAATATAACAGACTGTAGTAAATCATAAAATGTTTTAGTGGGGTTCCTCACTCAATTATAATTGTTAAATGCCAGCCTCAGGGAAGCATTTTTTCTCTATACACCGTCGTTGTCATCTTGTCCTTTCTTAGCCATATTTACATATAGATTTAATCCATGTGTGTGTGTGTGTGTGGGTGTGTGTGTGTGTGTGTGTGTGTGTGTGTGTGTTAGAGAGAGAGAGAGAGAGTGTGTGTGTGTGTGTGTGTGTGTGTGTGTGTGTGTGTGTGTGTGTGTGTGCGTGTGTGTGAGAGTGTGTGTATATACATATATATGTAAATATGGCTATGAAAGGTCAAGATGTCAACGACCTTACAGGGAAAAAATGTTACTCTGGGGCTGACATTATATCATTATATGCACACACGTGTGTGCGTGCGTGTGTGTGTGTGTGTGTGTGTGTGTGTGTGTGTGGTGGATTAAAGCTATATCTAAATATATCTTTAAAAAACAGGATGCGAACGTCCTTGTAAAAGAAATTTTACGCTCAAGCTGACAATTAGAAATTATAAATGTTCCCCTTGAGAAAACATTTCATAATTTACTGCAGTCTT
>CM045731.1:52122500-52137500 GCA_024760905.1 Plotosus lineatus
TAAGATCATTTGCTCGCCACCACTCACTATTTTCAATGCGTTATTTGTTCGAGTCTGGAACGAATTGGATCTTACTGGTCATTCAAGATGCAGAACTGTTTTTGTAATTATTAGGTTAGTGTTTGTAGTTTTCAAGCAATCCGTGTGGAGTTAATCGCATCGTACATGTCTCTCAGAAATATCAGTTTATAATGATGGATAAAAAGATCGATGTCGATGTGATCTTGAATGATGTGCTCTCCAAACAATATTAATATGACGAAGTTTATTCACATTATTTCTGACTAAATGTGGCAAGGGGTATTCTCCTCAGAGCTCTGAAACAGTAATAGCTTTCGAGCTGGAAGTCCTCAGTTGGTTTTTTGACTTTTATGGCACCAAGGCGCGTTTGACGCATTCTTTTGTAAGATCCCCCTCCCCCGTCTTCCTCTTGTCCCTTTAGTAGGAAAAATTTTCAATGCAATACAAATGGCGAGAGGAAATGCACAGACGGTTCCCTTTTATAACAAAAAAGCTAGAGGAAACGAAAATAAAACAAATAGCGCACACACACACACACACACACACACACACACACACACACACACACACACACACACACACACACCATAATATAAACGGTATGACTGACAGTTATACGGGGCATAGGTCTAATATTATGTGGCTTATTTTGACGGCTCTAAAATTAAATTATCTCTAATATAAGACAGAAATGCAATACACTTTATAAAGGCCTAAATAAACACATCTGTCAGCCTTACGTCACTGTGATAGTCATTGTAATAATAGTAATAGTCATATATATATATATGTGTGTGTGTGTGTGTGTGTGTGTGTGTGTGTGTGTGTGTGTGTGTGTGTATGCATATATATATATATATATATATATATATATATATATATATATATATATATATATATATATATATATATATATATACACATATATAAATGTGTGTGTATGTGTGTGTATATATATATACACACATTTATATATATATATATATATATATATATATATATATATATATATATATATATATATATATATATATATATACACATTATATATAAATGTGTGTGTGTGTGTGTGTGTGTGTGTGTGTGAGAGCAACGTTGCATTGTTTGTTGTGGTTTGCATAAGATTATTGAGCCTCTCAGCTTTCAGCTTTCACTCAAGGTGGTGAAGGTACTGTACTGTACTGCGGCTTGATAACCTTCTTAATTTTGCGAGCAGTTCGAGATGGTGGGCGAACTACGAATTTACGAAATTCCCCCTGTGATCTGTGATTAATACAGTGTCTATCTATCTATCTATCTATCTATCTATCTATCTATCTATATATCTACGTTCGATGTTCTGATCCAGTTCAACATATATATTTTCATCATCACTCTATCTGGACAAGCTGATTGTTTGAACTGACTTACACTCGTTATTAATGCATTGATTCTTGTATATGTAGCTTATAGTGGGTCATATTCCATTTTTTATCGAACAGACACGGGAATGAGCAAGCGGATGAGAGAGAGAGAGAGAGAGAGAGAGAGAGAGAGAGAGAGAGAGCGAGCGAGAGAGAGAGAGAGAGAGCGAGAGAGAGAGAGAGAGAGAGAGAGAGAGAGAGAGAGAGAGAGTTTTCCTGAAACATTTTCAACTGAAACCAGTGGGATATGAAGCTACAAGCTACATATTCCTCCGTATACAGCGCTCTCAATTGGTGGAAACTGGTCAGGTGACGTTGTCATATTGTCTTTCCTTGAGCCAAGCCTTGACTAAAACACTTGGGTTGCGCGTCTCAACCGGAGTCGAGAAATTTAAATTATTGAAATCCTACCGAACTAAAAGAAATAGTTTGCAAAGCAGGAAGGAGACGCGCGCGAGTGTCTGGGAGAAGATCCTAGACAGCAGAGACACACAGACGCGCCGTGAGGAAACGTGAGCGACTCAGCACGGGGTATTAGGAAGGGACGCAGAGTTGATGAGAGGGCGACAGGGGAAGGCATGAATTCGTATTTCGCGAACCCGTCACTTTCCTGTCATTTAACCAGTGGACAAGAGGTTTTGCCTAACATGCCACTGAACACGTCCACGTACGATCCTGTCAGGCATTTCTCGTCTTACGGCTCCACTGTGACCCAGAACCGGATTTACGCGTCCCCTTTCTATTCACCACAAGACAACGTTGTGTTCGGGTCAAGTCGGGGACCCTACGAGTACGGATCTAATGTATTCCTCCAAGACAAGGAAGTTCTTCCCAGCTGCAGGCAAACTAGCATGGGAATCAACGCTCAGAGCCACGTAGCCCAGGAGTACAGCCTGGAGCACGGCCGGGCCGGAACGCAGGAGCAGAAAGGGAACCAGATCCAGATCTTTCCTTGGATGCAGCGCATGAACTCGCACAGCGGTGAGTTTTACGCTCCGGACAGCTTTTCTACTCGAGTTCTACTCTAGTGGAGTGAGTCAGTTTTACGATATGCCATAGGAACAGCGCGCCTACATTTTATGACCCCATAAAACACAACTAAATCGTCAGTTTATAAAAGGCCTCTTTAAAAAGAGGCAATTCCCATTTGACCAAACCTTCTTCTAATACAAGGAGCAACCTTCTGTTATTCCATATAGACATTTAACACTTTAACAAAGTTGTATTTATTATTACAATAATAATAATAATAATTATTATTATTATTATTATTATTATTGTTATTATTATGATGATTATTATTATTATTATCATGATGATTATGATGATGATGATGATGATTATTATTATTATTATTATATTGTAGTATTTACATTATATGTTAGGAGAAGTAAATAACACAAACGTGAGAACTATACAATTTTTCTCATTATTCAATAATGCTGAATGGTCAGTAACGTGTAAAAGTGTATTTTATAAAAATTCATGTTGACATGTACCTCTTTTTTGTTGTTGTTGTTGTTGTTGTTAATTACACTCTATATGTTACAAATTATACTCACGTCTATAATTCATTGATATGTAATGGTTGTTTCTGTTGTTCTTTTTCATTCTGCAAACAGGAGTCGGGTATGGTTCTGACAGAAGAAGAGGTCGACAGATTTACTCGCGATATCAAACCCTGGAACTAGAAAAGGAGTTCCACTTCAATCGCTACTTGACCAGACGCAGGCGGATAGAGATTGCCAATGCTCTTTGTTTAACAGAGCGCCAGATTAAAATCTGGTTCCAGAACCGCCGCATGAAATGGAAGAAAGAGACCAACCTGACTTCGACTGTGACTGGGACAGATTCGACCGTGGCTGCCCAGGGAGAAGAAAAACAGAACAATCAAGAGAAGACAGAAGAAGTTAAAAATAAAGAATAGAAGAGTTGTTTTTATTTGTAAACGCCTGTTAAACTGCAACGTAACTACCTATAAACTCTGAAAAATGCAATTATAACTGCATGGACTGTGTATTCTGTTATACTTTACACTCATTTCCTGTCTGTTATTACACAAATGACTGCAGAGAGAAAGGGGGGAGGGGGTGGGGGGAGGGGGGGGGAGGGGGAGGGGTATGCAGATTTGTGTTAATCACTCTGTATTAAAATATGTTTTGCCTCATTTAAGGCAGTTTAGATGCAATATCACAGACGCTGTTGTTTGGCAACCATTTTTTAATATTATAGTGTTCTGTATAGGCTTGTAAATAGTTACTCCACATAAAATAAACTCCACAATAATTGAGTCCGTGAGCTTTTTCATGATTTTTTTTTTTTTTAAACGCAGTGCAAGTTCCATTTTAAATGTGAAGGAAATGTAGTCTATGCACATGTTTTATTTTGCTCTCGTTCAATTAGCACCAACACTGGTGGGATGAACCATGCTACCTACGTCCTGATGGATTTTAAGAACTTCATCCCGTCCGTGCGTTGATGTTCACAACGCCGCTGTACTGGCGAAATATTTACTGTTCATATAATTTCATACCAATTCAGCATACACTTATAGTCTTGCTTATAAATTTGTCTTAAAGTGAATAATAAAAAAAAACTGCAGAGAAAATGAAGACATTGACAGTTTTTCAGTTAAGTATTTAATTTTTATGTCAAAAATGTGTATTATTTAATAAACCATTTCAAAGAAAATTTGTTTTGCCTGAATGATTGCTTCTATAAAAACGTGTTGACTGAGATCTGCAAAAATGATGTTATGTATGCAGCATCAATGCATTATGGGTGCAGTTCTTTGATTTTTACATTTAACCTCACAGTAGACGAGCTGCTGCGTATTCATATCGGCTGCACGCCACAATCGTTTTCTGGAGACAAAACCTGATTTTATCATTCGATAAGACTTACACATCATGCACAGCATAAACCGCAGACTCGGCGCAGCGCAACAACAAGTTGCTTTCGTTGTGTAACTTTGTTAAATCAATTTCCAACTTCAGGAAATACATATGCTGTGATCATCAGTAATCATCAGCTCTACTGTAAAATAATTACAAGTGATTGTTACTTCAAATTTCATCCATATGCTAAAGAATGGGTTTCACTTATGGTTTCGCACGAACGTTCATTAAATGGTTAACCAGACCTTTATTATGTAAATGTTTATAATAGCAAAATCGAGTCAAGAAAACTTTTAAGATCTTATTACAGCACTTCTCACTTGTTTGCATGGACAGTTTGAAATAATGTCACAGAGGCATTGAGAACAAGACTCATATACTGTAGCATTTCCCTATAACGTGACTTCACACCAATCGCCCTGGAGGGCGAGTCTCAGCTTTGCCAAATATCAGACACCAGATGACGCTCTTGTCTAACTGTCTCGCGCCTTTTTGCCCAAACGCTTAGAAGGTCTCCATACCACAAAGTTATCGGACACGTTTCCCTTATTCATCAATAATCTCGGGGGGATCAAGCCAATTTATGACTGGCCAACACTTGCACGTGATTCTATTTAAGCATCCCATATTTGGGCATTACACGTTGCATCGTGAAAAAAAAAAAGCAAGCGATATTCCACCACCTATAAATCCTGCCCTTTTTAAGGGCAAAGCCCCTTTAACTTCAAAGGGAGACAAATAAAAAAAAAAACAAAAACAAAAAAAAAACCAAAAAAAACAATAAACAAGATTAGTAACATCAAAACACTATATGTATGTTTTACGTTCATTTCGGTTGTGGTGTTACAACGTGTCTCTCTCTAGACGATTCCTTTGCTCTGGGCTACTTTGGGTAGAAGTAGAATGAGTTCGTACGTGGGAAACTCTTTTTGTAACCAAACGCACGATGCACCCTCCTTTAGCATGCGCACTTTTGGTAACTATGGGGCTGTCTCAGAGTTTCAACAGCCCACCTATGCTTACGGAGGGCTCGATCTCAGTGGAGCGTTCGCTTCTCAAGTCGTTTCCGAGTCCCCGAAACAGGAGGCGGTGAATAAGCACAACAGTGCCAGGACCAGCGCGCCACCACATCGCCAGGCTTGCACAGCAATGGCTTCCCCAAGTCGTGTCAGTACACGCGGGTACAACCTGCTCAGTCAAGGACTGTTGAGCCAAAAAGCAGAGATTATGGAAGTTACGGAAAAAGCCAGCGGCAAAAGCCAGCCCGGTGACATGGAGATCACGCCAACGATTAAACAACAAACTAACTCGAGTGAGCACCAGAGCCAATCGCAACCGCAGATATACCCGTGGATGACCAAGCTACACATTAGCCACGGTAAAGTTGCATCTAATATATGCATCATATGTATTTGCATGTAGATATAGATCTATAGATATATACATATATATATATATATATATATATATATATATATATATATATATATATATATATATATATATATATATGTTTATTTTTTTTTACCACAGGAACAAAGTCGCGCATCTCATATTTTCATCACTTTTCATTCCATGCCGGTAAAGACCCTTCATACTTTCTTGAGTTTTTATAGGCCAAAAACAGGAAATAATAAAACTCACGCTCGTAAATTTTATAACAAAGGCACCTATTGCTCGTAAACCTGTCCCGTAACTGTGATCTGCAGCCAAATTTACTGCTCTATAATTGGATAATAGAATCAAAATCGAAAAACGAGATATTTAGGTTAATATTGCCTCAGGGTTGCCTTTTGTGTGTAAAATATTCCATTGGTGTAAAAATTGAGAAATTATGCTTTAAAAAAATTTGATGCAGCTCACGAATGCTCCATGACGCAGATCATTGATTGATTGATTGATTGATTTTTGGTCCATATTTTGCTGTTTTAATAGATATATTATTTCCAAACAGTTGATCTAGTAGGCGATGTAGCATTCCGCGCTGCTGTTCCTGATAAAGGTTTTAATCCTTGCAAACAATCTCACTCCAGCAAGCATTGTTTATGATTTTTAATGTAAACTAAAACGTTCTAATGAACGCAGTGTATCAACGTGACGCAATTTATAGGTAATAGTTGCCAATCGAGCTCTGTGTTCCCAACTCAATTCCCAGTGTAATCTTATTAAGTGCTGTCAAGCTTTCTAACATAAAAGAGGCTGATGCTTCACCGACTGCTCGATTTGGATATGATCATTTTCTTCATTCCATCCATTCACATTAGGATTATATTGCAGTAGAACTCAGCACGCCATTAAAGATGGCCTAAATATAACTTGTGCAAGAACATCGCTATAATGATTGACCTTTCCGTGGATATAACCAATATCTTTCTAAACAGACTCTGACGGTAAAAGGTCACGAACCAGTTACACCCGCTACCAGACTCTGGAGTTGGAGAAAGAGTTCCATTTCAACCGATACCTCACACGGCGCAGGCGAATCGAGATTGCAAATAACCTCTGCCTGAACGAGAGACAAATTAAAATTTGGTTCCAGAACCGTCGCATGAAGTGGAAGAAGGACTCAAAGCTGAAAGTTAAAGGTGCACTATAATGATTTGGTGGTATAGTAAACATAGCTGCAAAGATGATGAAGACTAAACATCAATCAGTTTGTTTCAAAGTAAATGCTGTCAAAAATACTGGAAATTACAGATTATAACTTAATTTAATGTAAGTATGTAACATATGTCCTGGCAACTTGTTCATATGTATCTGGAAACACTAATCACAAGGAGGAGCCTGTTTAAGCCACGCCTACCTAGAACTCACACCAGGTTAACATGTGAACGTGAAATTCAAATCATTTAAAAGGATGTACAGTATGATAGTATTTTACGTAAATCAATATTATTTGTCTCGTGTATTATATGTTCATATGTCTGGTAGGATATTTCTGTTTATAGGATGTGTCTGTTGTGATGAAATGCACGAAACAAAATGTCATACTACTCACTGTAAATTTCAATAACACGTAAGAATCGTCATGCTTCATGTATCTGTTGTGTGTTATTTCATTTTACTGCTGAATGAAAAGACTTGGAATTATTATTATTATTATTATTATTATTATTATTATTATTATTATTATTATTATTATTATTATGTTTTTAAGTATAGACTCTTGAGTTCAAATTAGCCTCAGTACGAAGCAATTCAGCAAAAAAGTTTGACAAGTGTGATGTTAAATCCTCAGAGGTCAAGACTTGCAACTACGTATGAATGTAGTCCCTTAGTCTACATTTTATAAATGCTATATGTGTAATGGGTAAAAATCAGATGTGGTTGGTGCGGCCTTAAAATTTAAATAAATGTGTTATGATTTAGACTCTCAATTGTCATGTTGTCCGTTTTTGAAACAAAAGGAGCCAAGAATCTTCTATACAAAGGCCCTACCCACTTCTCGGTGGTCTCTGCTCTGTGGAGTTTTTTTTGTTTGTTTGTTTTTTTAAACGTGACATATATTAGGCATATCGGTTTTACTGATATTCATATAGGGGATTTATTATTCAAAAAGTACTAATTATTTTTAAAAGTTAAAAAAAAAGTACCTGCAGCAGATCCCAGCTACGCACAGGCGAAATAATGATTCACAATTGAAACTCCTCGGTCATATCCCTTGGGCCAATTATTTACAGTAGCCCAGAGACTGAGGCATAAAACTTTATGACCCCAATAAAGTTTTACTGCGTTTCCTCACACCTCTCAAGCAGTGACAACTGTTTCCTTTTTCAACAGACCATCGGAAGTTGGAACATTTGTGGCTGCATCGCAGACATTACACCTGGTATTACATTTATTGTCAAGAATTGGTGTGATCAGTGTTAATCATGCTACAATAAACTACACATAGCAAAATCTATATTTTACTGTTTTTTTTTTTTCAGTAAGAGGCTTCCTTAAACGTCTGTGAACATTTCTTTTAGGCCTGTGTTTTTAATCTGTCATTTAAATAAATTGATATGCATTGTAAGCCATGTGTGAGAAAATGGATTAATTCATTAATAATCACACAAAATTATGAAAAAAATGCAGACCTCTTTTTTTTTACCATATCTTATTAAATCTAATCATTGGTTTTAAGAACAAATTCTGAACATTTTATTACATAAAAACCGACAATTTAAATGATTTTATTTGGTTTTGCGCTTACTTACCAAAACCCAATGACGTATCACGGAATCCCCATCCCTGTCAGATTCAATACTTGACTATTACACACACTTTCGTTGCAACACTGGCTACTAAGTTGCTTTTTAAAAGAAGGCCGCCTTTTTTAGCTTTCTGTCCACGTATTTTGAAGTTTTGAGGGTTATTTATGCCAATTGCCTTAAGCAGGACCTGCGAGTGGTTCATGGAGAGCACGTGGGGTCATTAGAGTGGGTTTTATGGCCTGGAAGACCTGACAAACCCTCAATATATTTACATCATATATAATCTTAACTGTCCTCAATCGCAGCTGTTGGCTGGCAGGATCTTGGGAAGGGAGAGCAGCTATAGGGCGGTCAGTGCGCCTTTACTCGTGTCAGGCTGCAGGGTTCGGCACAACTCGCGTCTCTAAATGGATCCCTGGCGATCACAGTAAGTTGATAATCTCGTTTTTTTCCCGTTTCAAATTAAATACATAGACTCCTGGGAATTATGCGGTGCCTCTAATCCAATAGTTCTTTTTGAGAAATTGATTCAGGAAGTGCTTAATGTGACCTATTTTTTTTTCCTGTAAATTCTTTCTTCATTGATTGGAGAAAGTTTACCAATGAGATCTTCGTGAACTGTCATTATTTTTACTACTTATATTCACTGAGTTTTGGTTTTCTTCTCATAAAAAGATGTGCCTAACATGTGCTGGAAATACTTCGAACTTGGGTCCAAAAGTCAGAATGAATGCAGCGCATGTGCAGGTGAAATGAGCAGGTTAAGTCCGATGGTACACTTGTCGTGAAGGAAGTGGAATTGGGATGTGAAAGTCTTTTCAAGTGATCTTGTATTGGGTTGCAGATGAGAGCCCAGAGCGCAGCACATAGATCTTTCGATGAGACATTACGGAGGGTCATGTGCAGGGCAGATCTGCAGTGTTGTGCAGTGGGGTCATGTACAGGGCAATGTGAGCAACAATGCACTGCAACAAAAGTCAAAACTCGCTTTCTGCTTTTCACATTTTCCTGCGAGTTTAATTACCGTGCGTTCATTCATTTTCAAACACGTGCTGGCAAATGTGTTTATATTTGACTTATCATTTCGCATCCTGATCTACCACGGAAGAAAGCATACGATTGTTGTCGGTTTTGAACACTCAGGACTTGGAGATGTTTGCGCGTTTGAAACACGAATCCCTGCTGGACTGTTCTAATCAGTGTATGACAAGTTTACTACAATTTCCATATTAACTTCTCATGAGACATTCCAATGCAGCATCATACTGCTGTGATACTTGAGAAATGAGCTGTGGTGAGATGTTAATTGTTTATTAAATTAATATTTCTTTTTTTTTTTTAAAGACTCATCAGTTACGTTTCTGCATTTACAAAGACATACTAATAATTATATTTAGATTTAGATTCTACTGAAAGCTTTTTCATCAGCATATGAGTTTGCTTCAATCTGAAAAAAGGAAATGTGCGCAATAAAATACTGGAAGAAAAGTCGTGAGATTATTTAAATGACGAAATTTCTGATGCAGTAAAATCATCATCACGAGTAAGCAACATTTAGTTTGTTTGTTTTCTTGCTTGTGAGCTTGTTTGGGGGTGTATTAATGTCATAGCTCACGTTAATGAAGAATATATTTTTAAATACTGTAGGTATAAAAACGTTGCAGTGTTACATGACAAGGGTACTTGTCAGAGAGATCTTGGATGATGATGATGATGATGATGATGATGATGATCATTAGAGTAGATAATGCGTTCATGAATGTTAATATTGTGCACCAATTTAGCCTGATTAGGATAAAACAAGTAAAGAAGAAGAAGAAGAAGAAGATGATGATGATGATGATGATGATGATGATTATTATTATTATTTATTTTTTTTCATTCATTCATTCATTCATTTTCTGAACCGTTTAATCCTAATCAGGGTAATATGGAGGCTTGCGCTCATCTCAGTCAGCTCTGGGCGTGGGCGGGGTACATCCTGGACGGCTACGCAGCTACTCTTGACAAAAGTCAGAGATAGTTATTCTACGTAAACGTCTCATCATAGACTGTGAGAGAAATGACAGGCCTTTGATAACACAGTTAGATGAACTGGGGTATTATTATTATTATTATTATTATTATTATTATTATTATTATTATTATTATTATTATTATTATTATTATTACTATATTTAATCATTCGGCATGTTTTATTTCCGGTTTCGTATTGCTTGAGTTTATGGAGTTAGTAGAAAGGAGAATCCATTCTTTCCAGACTTACAGCTGTAAATCCCATGGAAAGTCAGGAGGCATGTCTCGGTGCAGTGAAATGGATAAGGACATGCATATTCTCATAGTTTAGACAAGGGCTTAAGTGCTTTCTTAAGTGTATGACATTAGATATAGACTGGTTCAATCAGACTTTATTGGAAATTATTTGGGTTCTTTTGAATTTACTATACATTTTTGGACAATAAAACCACCCCTTTGACAAACAAAAAAAGAAGTGTTTACCTCCATCAAACAGTGCTACAGTGGGGTTTTATGTAAAGGATATAAAGTGTATGTGTGCAAATAGTAAAAAAAAAACCCATTAATTACTTTATCCTGTATTCATCTTAACAGGATTAATAGTTTCAGGCTTTCTGCAGGTGGAATTTCACAGCTTATCAGATAGTTATCTTTTGCGATAAATACCAAACCAGGGTGTTTATTTCCTACCAAATGTAAGAATGACAGTCTTTGTATTCTATATAAAACACTGGCTGTCATAAATGAATCACTAGTTCATGGGTTTTAGCATCAGCTGGTTTTCTCAGCCCTGGAATGAAAATGAAGGTCAGAGTGAAGGTGAAAATGATGGAATACATCTATCTGCAGTTCACTGTATTCCAAGGTGGATCATCTGTAGTAGCAGATGTTGTTCTGGCTCTTAAAATCATTGTGTTTGTTTTAAAGTCATACAACTGTAACATTAATGGCTGCCCTCAGAGTGAGATAGGCAACATGGGGATGTGTTGCACAAGTAAATGTAATGTTACGATTGTTTATTTATAATATACACATTTATGGTAACTAAAATAGTTGAGTTTATTTAGTTGAAATTATTTAATCGATAAGGGTGCCTATTTGTTTTAAATCTTAAATCTATGCTATACCTTGCACCAACGTAGGACAGGCCAGGTTAATTAAGGTATGTGAATCAAATTTAGAGAATCGAGAAACTTCATCTAATGTTTATGAACATTTTATTGGCGAAGAAACCAGTAAGCAGTACCAGTTTTTAAATGGCTTTGAATTAACACATTACTCTGGTATACACTGTATTAATAGACTCAGAGAATGAAAAAACAAATGCATACATCATGAACCTGTATTACTTTCTTTTCAAAATAGCATTACTACATCTGATAAGGGAACATTTTTAAATTGGTATTATAATTGGTGTCAACACTCAGGAATCTGGTATAGGCAAAACAAGAGAAGCCAGAAAAGGTCATTTAAGCACCTGAAAGGGCCCATGGGAGACTCCCATTAGTGTTGTATCAGGAATACACGTCAGGGTGGTGTGGCCCGATCCAGAATTGAATGAAAAATACACATCTCACGTTTGGCTGATGAAAAGTATAAGACCAGCCAGGAGGAACTGGATTCGGTGGCCAGAAACAATGTAAGTCACTGGCAACTTTCTGATATTAAAACCTCTACCAGGAACGGTGGAATTAAAACAAACCGTTTATAGAATAAATTAATCACTCAGAATTTCAAAGAAAACATTACTTCTTAAGCCAGTATTTGTTTTTAATCATATATGAATTAAATACATATTTAATCATCTTCTTGGGCACACCACATTTTCGGGTTATAAAATATTTGCACAAAATTGCAAATGCAATGTGCATGGTTGATTATTCCAATAACATAGCATGAGCAGTAGGCAACAAAATGAAAGTAGGGAAATCAGTTTAGAGTCTAATATACCCACAATGTTTTTCAATTTCGAGGGGTATATAATTGAACAATTAAATATGGTGTCCCTTTCTACATTCTTTACCATATATTTTTTACATGTGCACTGTATTTCTCCGAATAGGATTTTTTTTTAAAAAGAAGAAAGAAACATAACCGGCCATTAGGGGGAGCTGTTATATATCCTTCTGTTGTTTTTCTCTTGCTTTCAGGGTCACATTTAGCTGTCCTCCTTTTATGCTTTTAGAAAAAAAATAACCTTTTTTGTAGTATAATAGGGGCATGCCCTTCGAGGACAATGGAAACCATCCTGGGTATTTTGATAGCAAATGCAAATGAATGATAAGAGAACAAGTTGAGATGTCAGATTTGTGTTTCGGGGCTGCCCACATTCTCTCCAACAGTCAGTTCCTGTTTGACAGGAGTAAACATGTTTCAACGAGTTACCTGTAAATCATAGTACATTCTAATGTATTGGTAAATCCAGTGATAAGGAAAACTTGGTTTATTTAATGCATTATGTGGTTGTTATTGTGATTGATGAGTGAGAGAATATGGTTTGGCTCAGTGAAACAGTTTATGTCTCAGTAATATATTTATTTCACCTTAGTGAATACTTGCCTCGTGTGGTTTTTAGCAGATATTTTCACACAGTTACGGATCACTGCTGTGTGAAATAAAAATACAATTTAACACCATCAATGTGGGCAGTTTTAAATGTAAGGCTATCGTGTTGTTGTTTGGGAAACTGGTTGAATGTTTAGCTCCTATTGAATTCGTGTCCCCTGTGTTGTGAATAAATACAAAACTGAATGTGACACATTCATTCATTCATTCATTTTCTGAACCGCTTAATCCTAATTAGGGTCGTGTGGAGGCTGGTGCCATCTCAGCCGACTCTGAGCGAGGGCAGAGTACACCCTGGACAGCTCGCCAGGCCATTGAAGGGCTGAATTGAGTCAAAGGAATATAACACATTATTATCATTATTATTATCATTATTATTATTATTATTATTATTATTATTATTATTATTATTATTATTAATAATAATAATAATAATAATTATTATTATTATTATTATTATTATTATTATTATTATTATTTATTTATTTTTTGTTTGTTAACAACAACGACGAGAATGATGGTGATGACGATAATAATAATAATAATAATAATAATAATAATAATAATAATAATAATAATAATAATAATAATAATAATAATAATTTCTATATAAGTGGCAGAAATAAACTAGTCCATGAATGAAATAATTGTGATGGTCCGAGTTAAATGCATAGACTTGTCCTAGTTAACAGAATAATGCCCCGGGAAAGTTCGCTTAAAACACTGTTTTGTATTATAATAGGCTACTCAAGATCTCTACCCTTTCTTTTTTCTATATCTTATCATATACACGTCTCGTGCTATGTATCTTTCAGAAAAAGAAAATAAAAGCATGCATTAAGCTGTCGGTCTGCGCCTCCTGGTCCATGTTGTGTACCTGTATGATTTTGCTTGCTGGTGAGAGGAAGGAAGGACAGTTGGCTGTGCTGTGATTCTTCATCAGCGAAATGTGCTTTAAATAGCCAAACTCACATGTTAACATCGGAGGCGAATTCTATTCATCTATATTTTAGTGTTATCTTTGCGATACCAAACCTCGCTGTTGTTTTTTCAACCAAATAAAGACCTCCCATTTTAAACTTAAAGTGATTTCACTGTGGGACAATCGTGCAGATACAATTATGAGGCCACAGATTGAGGGGAAACCAGAAAACACACCTATTGATCACCGATCAGTTTCATGTGTACAATGCTGAAGACAACAATGATTAATTATCCTCACAATAAATCTATTATGATGCAGACTGACAATGTTATTGTATTTTTATTATATTAAAATTTCTATCTATCTATCTATCTATCTATCTATCTATCTATCTATCTATCTATCTATCCATCCATCCATCCATCCATCCACCCATCCATCCATCCATCCACCCATCCACCATCCATCCATCTACATAGATAGATAGATAGCTAGATAGACTAAATAAATAATTTATAAAATATTCAGTAAATTAATATCTATCTATCTATCTATCTATCTATCTATCTATCTATCTATCTATCTATCTATCTATCTATCTATCTATCTATCTATCTATCTATCTATCTATCTGTCTATCTATCTATGTAGATGGATGGATGGTGGATGGGTGGATGGCTGGATGGATAGATAGATAGATAGATAGATAGATAGATAGATAGATAGATAGATAGATAGATAGATAGATAGATAGATAGATAGATAGATAGATAGATAGATAGATATTAATTTACTGAATATTTTATAAATTATTTATTTAGTTTTTCAGGGAAATAATGTATGGAAAAACATAAACAGTATTGCATGTTCCTTATCTCACTTGATTTTTTTTAATGCAAAATGTTACCCCTACTACCCCAGGTATTGATAAAATCTAAAATTTGAACACAGTTTGATATTCATAACCAATCGAAAAA
>CM045731.1:52147500-52152500 GCA_024760905.1 Plotosus lineatus
ATATATATATATATATATATATATATATATATATATATATATATATATATATATATATATATATATATATATATATATATATATATATATATATAACAAATTAAAACAAAACACACATTCAAGTAGGAAAAAAACAATCAAATCAATCAATCAATCAATCAATAAGCAGAGAGGCAAATACACGATGTTATAATTAAATAATGAATGCTGTATAGTGAATACTTCGTTACGATCGAATTCTATAGTTGACAATTATTATCACAATAATTATTTCGACCAGTTCATGACAAGCTGAACGCGAAGCCTCACGTAAACTTGAACGTTTCCCTCGAGATGGACGTCCATTGACGTATTAAAAGCTAGATTCTACATCCTTTTCCAGTCAAAGCTAGGATATAAAATCGCTGTGCTTTTTGTTGGAAAAGCAAGTCTTTTAAATCGCAATGTAGTCCGTGTTGAGAGATCGTAGTGCTGAGCATCGTCTCGAGCTGCTCTGTGTACACGAAGCCATGGCAGTCACACAAAGACAGTATAAAGTTGAAGCGGAGGTCAGCCTGCTATTTTCCAGAGCCGTGGCAGTTCTCAAGTCGACCAGTGCAATTCAAATAAACCATACGTTCCCTGTCCATGTCCCCCAGATATACATGTCCCCCTGGCTTGGCATTTATTTGTCTACAAAGGTGGATTTGTGCGGTATTGTGTTTTATATGTATATTTGTGCAGTTTAGGGAGAATATGAGCAATGCTAGCACAGCAGCCAGGGACACTGGCTAACACAATCTTCATCATCTCGGTTCGGAGCTCTTGCCCCTTGACCCTTACACTTTCCATGACCTCGTGAGCTGAGCCTAAAAACCGCCTGTATAGTGTATCAGAGAAAATGGAGAGCAAAGAAGAGACAATAACTTGTAGCTTGAGATAAGTGTGCCTTTTGGTATTATTATTATTATTGTTGTTGTTATTAAATCAACAAAGTAACATCAAAACAAAAACAACAACAACAACAGCAGCAATAATAACATAAATATAATATAATATTATTATCCATGTTGTTATTATTAATTATACTCATTTTATTATTATTATTATTATTATTATTATTATTATTGTTGTTGTTGTCACTGTTATACAAACATGAACGTATTTTGCGATACATTTCAAGGTAGAAATAAAGAAGGAAGGAAGATAAGAAAAAACAAAGAATTTTCCTTGAATAGACAAAACGTTTAAAATGCACACTTTTAAATATATATCTATTTAAAGCATGGTCAGAGCTAAGTAATACACACACACACACACACACAGAGCGAGAGAGAGAGCGAGAGAGAGAGAGAGAGAGAGAGAGAGAGAGAGAGAGAGACAGACGTATATAGATACATAAATGTGGCAGAATGCAGTAAATATGGACATTGAAGATTAATCAGAGAAACAGTCAGACTTGCTGAAACGTATGGAATGTTGTAAACAATCGCAAACACTGATTGATTTACAGTGAAATCTGGGCGTTCTTTTAGAGATAGTTTCCACACCGAGCTTCAATCTTATTGTTATGAGCCAGTAATAAGCCACAGTCAGCTCTGAGCAAACACTACTAAGTGAACATCTGTCCTGTTCATCTCTGAGTGAAACCAAATTCCCGGAGTGAAACCGAATCTGCAGCAGAAGCGCCGTTTGCTTTCGCAGTCAGGCTTCAAAATCGGACGGGAACACGTGACTGTCCTGTTTAAGTCAAATTCATTCGTAGTGTTAAGATCGAAGAAAACAGTTAGTACTCCACATATTATATTATATTTATATATTATTACACATATTTAAATGTTAGAACGGCACAGTTAATTTAAAATTATTTGAAAAAGGTTTAGGCAACGTGGATTCTCTCGAGCAATTAAATCAATCATTTCGTTATTGCTGATAGTGCTTAACCTTGATCATCCTTTTTTAACTGGAAAAAAAAATCCCGACACAATTAGATACACTCTCGAACAATATTCATAAATCTTAGGCACTGTCTAGGAATAAATTATTGAGAATAATAATATTATCACGTCGTAGGTTCGGACAAGATTACTTACTCTATCTATATCTCAAATTAAATGCTTTATTGAAACAGCAATGTGGTAGAAAGCATTTTTCTCGTACACCCAAAAGGGTTATTTGTGGGGTTTTAATGAAGTCGTGAGGTGAAGAAATGATATTAATTTAAAACGTTCAGAAGATCAAAACGCAGCCGAAAACTACAGCGAGTGCATTGGCTCATTTTCTGCTGATCATTAAATCTCAGCTTATTAAATATCACATACTTAGCACATGATTAACACATTTTTATTTGTCAAAAAAAAAAAAAAATTCACACGTCTTTCAAATGAGTGCAATTTTGATTTTTCTATTTCTGTTTATCTTTACGAAGTTGTCATGAACAAAGTAGAAAATAAAAGAAAAGTAAAATATCAGGTTTAAAGCAAAAAAAAAAAAAAAAAAAAAAAAAAAAAAAACAGATAGCTTTGTATACGGACATCGACTTAAGGACTTTCCAACAAGATATGTGGGACACCCCCCAACCCCTACCTGCCCCTGCTCTGTTTCTGTTTAACAAACAAACAAACAAACAAAAAAACACAACAACAAACAAACAAAAAACTGGAATGTAGTCTGGTGAGAATTTTCCAAGATATCCATCTAAGAATATATTTACATTTCGAGTTCAAACACAAAGAGGATCAAATTTTCAATCTTTTTCACTTTTTTTTTATTCTATCAGATATGTTTGATTTAAGGAAATAAAAACGTCCCATCTCATCTCAGATATGAGCTTCAGGCTTATATACATCGTCCAGGGTAACATCTTTTTTCTCCTACTTCCTCTTCCTCTTCTTCTTCTTCTTTGGTAAAATGCAGGGGATTTTTCAACACTGCCACACGGAGTTCTTTCATATAGAATTAAAAATATTTCTGTCAATAATAATGTCCCCTCTAAGACAACAGAGTTATTAAAATGATATCGAGTAGCTTAAAATGTTTCTTTTGGGGGTTTTGACAGCTGCTCATTTGATCCATGTCTTCTTTGTTTACAGTGTATGCAATTAATCTAATATTCCTCTAACGACACAACGTATTAATTCCATCATGTTTTGTGTTTATCTCAAAATATGACTGTCCATCTGGGCAGATGTGAGGATAACCGTGTTGATAGCAGCAGTGTTTACAGTACTTCTGTGCGTCTGCAGTAAACATCACTATTAGTAAACCTGACATGTGTCTCGCTCATCCAAAGGCCTTTCATTGGGTGTCAGTACACAGGTAAGAAAAGTATTGACTTTGTGTTTACATGCAGCATCTCCAGTCGGTTCATCATCTGTTCGTTATGGACTGGTATCGTGTGGATGGTACCAGAAATGTTGGATTCTGAAAAGCTGAGAAACCTTGAACGTATTTCTGTGTGTCTAGGAAACAGGGTTGACGTTGGGTCCTAGTTCCTAATGTTATGTACAGTAAAACAATATACCTTTTATTAGAAAGCTTAATTGTTGTTCATAATTAAAATTCGCAAACCTTTTTTAAATTACAAGACATACCATAGCATTGAAGTGGAATTTTCAATTGAGAGCAAATGTAGAGACACGAGTAAGTTACACTGTTTTTAATATTTCATGATAAAACCATTGTGTGGCATATCAGGCATTAAAAGCAATCTGGACAAATATAGCTGAATAAATATTACATTATTTTTATTTTATTTCAAAAATCGAATTCCCTTCATTTCTGTTGTAGACATTATTCCGGGGTATTCCAACAAGATTTTAATAAACATGTATGTTTAGATAATATATTACATTTTATTTTAACTTAACTGATAAAAAGTGATTTTTATTTTATAAAATATCTCATAATCTACAAGACATTTTTACATCTAGGTGAGAATCTAAAAGAAACCAGGTTCGGGAAAATGGCCCAGAATCAGCTTTCTACAGTTATAAACAATATTGTCCATTTATTAGGCATGTCTTCTCGCATGGATCTGTGTCTCCTTGCGCATAATTAATTTATATACAAGCTGGCAAAACTATTTTATAACCAAAATCAAGATCCATATATTTAATTCTCGAACAGGGATCGTGTTCTGAACGATGGGAGCAACAACTGCAGCCGAAACCGAAGATTCTGGTTCAACACGAAATGAATAAAACGACCGCTTCTCGTGTTATTTTAAATTTAAGCGTTTAATAATAGAAATGTAGTAATTAGTGTGTATTGAGGCATTTGTCCAGTCCGCTGGGGTGTCTATGATGACTCTGAACACACGCGGTCACGAGGAGGTCAGCAGGCGTGCTGCTGCGCGGCGTGATTAATATCATGCTTTCAGACACCCAACATGTGAGTGGCATTCTTAGATCAACATGTTAAGCGCAACCCAAGGACACGTGGATCCTCTGAACATGTCTGCGTCATGCTTCGGAACGTGGAAACCGACCCAGCTCCATAAAATATCTGCAACATTAAAAGGATTTGCTCACAAAATGAATTTAAGTCCAGGAACTTCGGTACATGCAGTTCATAAAATGTTCAAATATGTATTTGTAAATTTGCTCGCAATATATTCCAGTGCTTTAGCATGCTGTTTAATGACGTGGATATTGAGTATAAATGATGTATATATTTGACATTGTTGTTGTCGCAGCATTTGCATTTGATTTCCTAGTTTTTCTATTCCCTGTGTTAAATAAAACGCAAATGAAACGCAACGTGTCTTGTGGCTCTTGATAAAAGTTTATCAGATGATCTGATGTGTGCATACCAAGACAGGGACAAAAAGGCAGCTCTGGTGAAAAAAATTGACATCATCTTTGTCTTAACATCTCTGTTGAGCAAGTCACGTTTATTTAGATTGCACATTTGAGCCAGAATGCTTTCCAAATGAGGAATTAATCCCATACATGAATAGCAGCAACAGAACATGCAGGTTGCAATAAAATTACTAAAGTCATAAAATCACAATACAGGAA
>CM045731.1:52155000-52192500 GCA_024760905.1 Plotosus lineatus
GTTTATCTTGCAAAACGCACACCACAACACCCAACACAAGCTTGCTTGAAAGAAGTGTCATGAAACCAGGCATAACTAATCTCGCTATTAAATACAGCTCGTTTTTAATTGGCTACTCTAGTTTATGCATTAAGGATTATAGTGTTTAATACAGTTTTTAAAAGTATTGCCCTCGAGCAGGCTCAGTGAGATAAACAATGTTTTTGCAATAATTTAAGTGTTTTGGACTCCAGATCGAATAAATAAATGAGCTCAGCACACGTGTGCCAACGTTAACACCACAAACAAGACACCGAGGCAGGGGTGGGGGTGGGTGGGTGAGGGTGGAGATGGGTGGGGGGTTATAGACGTCATTAATCACAAGTTAGAGAAGCAAATATGCGCAGCTTTCACTACAGCTTTTAAAGCACGAATGGAAAAACAGAATGGTCAAAGATATTAGACCATAAGATGAGCCTGGAGTGCTCAGTGTGGCTGAAGAAAAGCGATGGCACTTGGGACTTTTAAACCAGCAATTAGCAAAGGGAAAAGAAAAAATATTGACGTATCCATCAGTATTAGTTTTATTTCTCATTTTTGAGTGCATTATTGTAAACCTTAATGCAAATCAATAGAATGTAGATGTGCTCAGCTAGCTAAAATGATTTCATTATAACATATTAACGGGGAGCTAGGTGACGTCAGGGGGCATAATTCTTTCTCCAGTAAAATCCTTCTACTTTCTTCAAAACAATATATATATATATATATGTATATATATAAAAAAATATTTTTTGCAAGAATACAAAGTTACTCAGGGATAAAGACGTTACCAGAGTACAACAGGTTCCGACTTTATGTAATATTTCTTAGAAACATCTATACTGACTTGTTCTTTGGGTGTATTATCCCACGCTCTTTGTTCTGGCCCTTGCTATTTCTAAGAAAAATCCACTTTCTCTTGATAACCTTCATAGAAGCATATTATCTAGCCTGGGGCACCAAAAGAAACTCAGTTTGCTTTGCAGAACTTCACTGCAGTCCCAGCACAAAAGTCTTTTCCTTGACACTTCACATTATGGTAAAGTATAGAAGATTAATTCATGGGTTAGTCTTTTGTTCTGTCCCAGTGATAGCCAAATTGCCTTTGTTCGACCACACCCAATTTCACACCATTGTTTTACTTTAAGTAATAACCTAATAAACCACAATACCAATAATAAGTGGAATAGAAAGCCACCTCGTGGAATTCAAAACAGGAAATACAATCACTAAACTTAACCAAATGTTCTTTTATATGTAATATGGATTATTATTTATTATATACGAACAGCATTCATTTGATTACACGAGGCTTGATAGCGTGCATCGACAATAATAAAGATACAAAAAAAAGGTTGGAGTGGTTTGTACAAGCAAGCTTTCATATAAGAAATGCTGCATTTGTTAAAATAGGTTTATTTGAGGAAACAAGATATTAATAGATAGATAGGACTTTCCAAAATAATCTTAGCAATAATAGGTGATAAAAGATTATAGCTATTAGCAATATATGTATTCAAAATACCTACCAACAGTATCAAAAAAATGTTTTAATTGTTTTGAACCAAGGTTAATTTCACGACGAGGACATGTTATGCGAATCCACGGATGAAAAAAAAATAAAGCTTCCAGTGTATCACGCAATCCATTTTCTCTCCATCCACTTTCGCACTTTGTTTTCCCCCCTTCCCTGTGCCTCCCTGCCTTCTCTAAGCACCGGATTGTCTAAAACTTTCCCTTTTGTTGTCATTATTTACAGGCTAATCACTGCTGAAAATACTAACAAGAGAGCATCATGGAGACGGAGACGGTGTCTTCCTCCGGCAAGAAGTTGCTTGCAGACACTTTGCAACTCGGGAATCATCCACGACGCCACGCGATTGGCTATTGGGCCGTCACGTGACTGCAGGCTTCACCCGCATCTCCTAGGCAATTAAATGCCCTGCGAGTGTAGACTACTTGTTTTCCTCTTGTCGTTTCGAAATTAATGATCAGAATTAGACAAGAGGCGTTCCAAAATGCAAACGCTATTATACCACTCCGATAATAATAGTTACATGCCCCAAACACTTTTTAAGCATCAGTATCTCCGATCTGTGGACCAACAGACTGATCCATGTGTTATGCAGGAGGGCAATGGTGGACTCGACCTTCACGCACTCGGAGCAGGTAACGCTGAAGGCCACACTTGGGATTCGCAAGATTCTAGTTTTCTTCAGTTGACTTACACTAGTGACAGTCGGATCAAGAATGGGATCCGACCTCACTGCATGAACCTGGTGGACCAAAGTAAGGACGATGATCTGTCAGTGAAAAGTAATGGAACAAGCACTAAAGGCAAATTCTTAAAGAAGGTCTACCCATGGATGAGAGAGACGCAATCTGTCACTGCAGGTCATGATACACCCAGCTCCTGCTTATCAGGTTCGAATTTTTTTCTACTGAGGAATAGACGTTTCTTTCTTTCTTTCTTTCTTTCTTTCTTTCTTTCTTTCTTTCTTTCTTTCTTTCTTTCTTTCTGTCTTTCTTTCTTTGGAATGACTTTAAATAATATATGAACCATTTGAATAAAAATAGAACAGATTTGGTTTGACAGTGTGATATTTCACTTAAGCGCTGGCATTAACTAACTGGCAACCAGCAATTAAGCCAATTATGTACTAAATTGCTAATCAGACTAAGTCATCAATCAGTAAACATTAACCCGAAGTTGGAACTTTAATAAAAGTAGAACAGACAAAAAAAATGTCATCAATGGAACCCTTGTATCAAGAAATGCAGTGGTAGTTTCCATTTGATAGTGAAAGCATGTTTATATTAAAAGGAACAAACAGTGATGACAAGGTGGTAAAGTGGTTAGCATGTCTACCTCACAGCGTCAAGATGCTGAATTCAAGTCCTCGGTTGGGATGTTTCTGTGTGGAGTTTGCATGTTCTCCATGTGCTTACATGGGTTTCCTCTGGGTTCTCCAGTTTTCTTCGACAGTCCAAAGACATGCACATTAGGCTAACTGGCTGTTCCAAATTTCCCCAAGGTGTGAGTGAGTGTTTTGGCCCTGCTATGGTCTAGCGGATTGTTCTGGGTGTACCCTGCCTTCGCCCAGTGTCGGCTTGGATATGGACCAGCTTCTCCACAACTCTAAGTAAGATTAAGCGGTGAGATTGAGTGAGTCAAGAAGCTAAGCACAAGTCCCACCAACCAGTTACAGTTATTCCACAGTAAACTCACAAGTTTGAGAAAAAAAAATCCCAAGTTTGGGGAAAAGAGTATATTTGCATATGTGTATAATATAGGATATATCAGACACGTAATTAAGCAACGATGGAATACTTAAGTGTTCTTCCTCCCTGGGATAATTAAAAACACAATTATTAAACATCTCTGAAACGCATAAAGAGTTTGATTTGTGGTCCTGCTCCCGTTCTAAAGATTGGTTTTTTCCTTGTGTGTTTTATGGTGATGAATATATTGGATGTGCTTAACTTTAAAGAAGACAAAACAACAGAAGAACTTTCACAGGAATGAATATTTTATGGAAATTACTAGCTTTAACTTGCATAGTGGGAAATTGCACACAGCCTTAGTAAGTTTGCAGGCTCTTCAGCTTGTTTCAACATGAATTATCAGTACAAATTCTTTACAGCATAGTGAAAAACCTACAGGTCAGGTCTTCTCAAATATACACGAGTTGACGAAGAGCCTGGTGATGTCATTAGTGTTGAGCATTTGGAACGGGGCTGTGCCAGAAGTCTTCACTGTGATTAATATGGGAAAAGACGTGAAGCGGCTTGCTGCTTGATGTTACAGCAGAACAAAAAGCTTCTCCTCTAGTCCAATGTAGAAAAGTTAATTTAATAAGCTGTACCCCTGAAGATGAATAACAAAGAGTTGTAAAAGAGGGTAGGGAGGGCTTTTTATTGCTCATTGTTTTCCCCAAGTCCTGGATTCAGCTAGATTATTACATTTATTATATTAATAGTCCTGCATGTAACAGGATTAGATTAGACATTATAATATTCTGCGAGTTAGTGCATGAAGGTAATTTAGACTAATGGGACCACCAAGCTAGAGATATATAAATGTGTACCAAAACAAGGTTTTTGCACTAAATGATTACCCGCATGTAATTAATTCTCATGGTTAAGATTCATAATAGTGTGTTGTACCGAGTAAAGAAGTGCTCCAGCATGTAGCATTGCTCAAGAGTCACCGGTACAATCCCAGGCTCAGGTTACTGTCTGTGCATAAGTGTGCTTGTTCTCGTCCCGTTTGTGTCACATTCTGCAATCGGTTCTGATTTATTCCGACCTCCCAAAAACATGCTAGTATGTGGGTTTTTTAGAGTTTACCTACACAAAAAGACACCAAGTGTGTGTGTGTGTGTGTGTGTGTGCATGGTGCCACATAAAGCACTGGCGTAAAAAACTAGGGTGTGTTGACCTATATGTGTTGTACCCAGTGTTCACCATCATCAGTTCCGTGTAACCGCTTAATACTAATTAGGGTTGCGGGGAGGCTGGTGACTCCGGGCGAGGGCAGGGTACACCCTGGACTGTACCGGAGGGACAGTGACAACCTTGTGGAGAGTGGGACTCGAACCCCCAACGTTAGGATCAGCGATCCTGCGCCCTCTACCACTAGGCCACACTGCTCTTTGTTCCCAGTGTACTCGGGATATATGTTTCAAATTAACTGTGAACGTGAACATGTGAAGTGGTCACTGATTAGGAATCAATAGACCGCCCATACCCCAAAACGTCTAGATGTGTTGTATCCCGTTTGTTTTGAGGAACATAATAAAATCAGAATAAACTGTGAACTCTTCACATACTGTAAGGATATTTTATTGGGAGTTAAACATTAATTCAAATGAAATTTTCAACCACCACAACTCTGTTTTCCCAGGAACATCACCGTATAATAGTGTTGAGCTGGATTCTCTAGAGGCAGCGAGAAGAAATGCCAGCAGTTCCAGCAGGAAGCGTGTACGCACAGCTTTTACCTCGTCCCAGCTGTTGGAGCTTGAGAAAGAATTCCACTTCAGTGCTTACTTGTGTCGCCCGCGGCGCCTAGAGATGGCGTCGCTACTCAAACTGACTGACAGACAGATTAAAATATGGTTCCAGAACCGTCGCATGAAGTACAAGAAGGACCACAAGAGAAAAGCAATGGTTTGGCCATCCTATTCAAGTGTCCCAACTTCAGAAGACGCTATGAGTTGTGCAGTGGATTTTACAGCTGCAGCCGCACACAGTCTCCAGTACTTCAGTCAACCAATCATGAACTGTGCTCAAAGTGGTTATGAAGACACTAGGTACAGAGACTTGGTCTTGCTTACAAAGTCAATTACACATATTAAAGACACTTCACTTGATTTCAGCAATACCTTTCAACCTCTGGCCAGATTCGATCACCTAACTATGGCGTCAGGGCATATTTAAATACCCTGAGGACATATTTAAATGATTAAA
Source organism: Plotosus lineatus (assembly GCA_024760905.1). Classification (NCBI taxonomy): domain Eukaryota; kingdom Metazoa; phylum Chordata; class Actinopteri; order Siluriformes; family Plotosidae; genus Plotosus; species Plotosus lineatus. The sequence continues at coordinate 52,160,494 of CM045731.1, forward strand.
TATGGCGTCATTGCATGACTTCTACTTGCACCAGCAAGATGAAGTCTGTGTCCTGGCACTTCCTGGACTCTCATACACGTGACTGTTCTTATCCACAGTCGACCATGTTTCCAGCTCCAGATCTGTTTTGAACGTTTGACCGTGTTGATAGTCCATAATTACAAGAAAGCATACCAAGAAAATCTTATCAAAAGATAAAAGAGGGTTCATTCCGATCACTTTTGCGTGTTAGAATCCGTCTAGGTTTCACATGAGATTGGATTGTCATGCCATATTCTGGCACACTTTCCCCAGCCGCTATCACTTTGTGAAAAGACAGGATTTGTTGTTCTCAGAAGCTGACTTACAGGCAGATCATTGACTTAAAAAAGCATCAGAGCTAAGTTTACTCTCATGGGCAAGAGGCCAGGGAAGAACTACTTTACGTTAGCAGGGAAAATGCAGTAAAGCTTGGAGGGTTTCCTCTGTATGTATGTTGTAGTGGCATCCATGAAAAGTCAAGAGATTTATGGAACATGGATATGAGCCCACTCCTGAGAATTTATCTACCGAGTTTAATAGGTTGGGGGGGCACAGGAATCCTCTAGCCATAAGTCAATAGCATTTGTTGTTTATAACTTTACTATGGAACATCAACATGGGTGGAAAAAGGAGTGAGAAACCACACTTATATCAGAGAATATGAAATTATTTACATTTAAAGGTGGCCATTCACTATTATTCATTTATTTTCTGAACAGTTTAACCCTAAATAGTGGGAAAGTTGGCGCTTATGTCAGTTGAATCTGGGCAAAGGCAGAAACATCCTGACCAGCTTGCCAGGCCATCGCTGGGCATAAACACACTGAAGGCTGTGCAACTACTCTTGAGGAAAGCCAGCAATGATTCTTTTACATGAACCTCTCACCACAGACAGTGAGAGTCATGGCCGGTGCGGCCTTTGATAACCCAGTTAGCTGCACTGGAGTGACAGCAGTGACAATCTGTTGATTGTGGGGCTTGAAACCCTGACCTTGATCAGTAAACCAGCACCTTACCACCAGGCCACCGCTGCCCCCACCCATTCACTAGATATTTGAATAAATCCTTCGGGTTTTATTATCTGTTAATTTTGTGAGACTGTAAAGACCACTCATGGGCTTCGTTCTAAGTCTACATATTTTTATATTTATAACAACAAGACTATATGCTCAGAGGAATAATCTTGCACATATACGATAAATTGGCAATGCAAAACTGATATATGGGAAGTGTTAAAAATTTAAGATCAAGTGTTAATAAAAAGAATAATTCATTCAATTTCAAAAGAAATAACAAACAAAGGCAATAATATAATGGCGTCTGGTGCGGACATCATTTGTGTTCGCATACAGGAGCAAGCAAATGGTTTCAGAAAGTCATTGTGGCTAAGAAACAACAATGTATTCACTGTTTATTTTACTATGTGTGCTAAGTGAGTGGGCTTCTTTTTAAAAAAATGCTTACAAATGTACTTTTTTCAAATTTTCTTTTTCAAGTGGAAAAAGTTTGTAGGAAATCGAACCAGCGACCTTTCAATCCCAAAGCTTCCTATCTAACCTTTTGGCTGCCCACCGGGATCAATGCATACTGTATTGTTAAATCAGGAGTCAAACTATATCTGATTTAAAAAAAGAATATCAGATAAATTACTAGGTGTGCACACATTTACAGGATATTTCCGAGCGAGAATACATATAAAGAAGTAATATTAGGTAGTGCAGTGGTTAGCACTGGAGTCACGCAGCATGTAGGTAGGTTCTGGATTCATTGGTAGCTGGACTTTCTGTCTTGAGTTTACATGTTGTTTTCATGCATGTGTGGCTCCCTCCAAGTTGTCTGGTTTTCTTGCTCACCAAAACCATGTAGATGAGGTCATCTAGCTATTTGGTGATCTGTGTGATGGATTGTGCATCTCCGTTTGAGCAAGAATTTGTTCAAGCTCCCCACAACCCTGTAGGAAAAGCATAATAGATAAAGGGTGCATACATGGATCGATGGAAAGATGGCAGAAATAAAACAAGCATGTAAGCCCTTGCTTTATTTATTACTAGTATTCATTACTTTTTTTGTTAATTAATCAAACCATGGTAAATAAATCCTTTCTGAAGGAAGCCCATATCTACTGTAGGTATAGTGAAGCATACTACGTACATTAATTCCTGTATTTTGTATTTTGTGTGCTGTAATAACTCGCTAATTATGCAGTTAATGTACTGCAGTTATTGGTAGCTATTAAACATGTTTTATGAAAAATCATGATGAAAAATTGGTAAAGGTATTGCCTCCAGCACACAGCACAGTCAGATCAGAAGAAATGTGCCCTGTCAATTGTCATTCTTGTAATTGAAGATTGAAATCGTTCATTGTTTCTTTAATGTCCATTGTATTTAAATAAAGTGAAATAATGCATGTATTTAAAATTTTTGATAACACTCTTGGTTGTGTTTCATCCTATGAACCTGGCACAAGCATTCAAAATACTCTGATGATGCAGTCATGTCACTGTGCACACAGGGTCATGTATTTGCCCAGAGATGAACTTTTGAATTTTTGGTGCATCCAGCAGCAATGCTTTTTTTGTATTCTGTAAAACAATCTACATAAGCGTGCCCTCCCCCACCCCCACCTCTCACTCTCCTAACATTAATCATCCAGACAAGGCTTCTCATTCCCTCTCCGCTGCTGCAGCCGCCCAAGTGGCGAACCCGCTGGGCATCAGCGCTGCCAGCTTACTTCCTCCCCTTTTCTCCCCTCCCAATCCCAATTCCAATCCAGCTTTTCTTCAATAAGCAAAGTGGCACACTACCAGATGAAAAAACAGCATAAATTTAGATTCTCTCTTTTTTTTAAACTCAACTCACACACATAAATTTCCACAACTGCACTGTGAGGAACACAATAGTGGGTGCTGCACTGGGGTTTACATGGGCTATAGCTCATTTTGATTAATTATGTTTAATTAAGGTGTCATCGTGAGTCATTTTTATAAAACTAATCAAGGAACAGCAAAAACATCTACTCATTCGAAATATTACCTTCAGTTCTCTTTTACACTTGCAAATAAATCATTTTCTGATTCAAGCCTAATTGACCTCGGTGCTTGGAATCAGCCTGGTCAAAGTATGATATCCGAATGTTTTTCTTTGATGATGAGGATCCTCTTCTTTTGAGGGCAATTATAAATTAACTTGCTTCAAATTTGGGGTAAATAATCACAGTTAAATAAATCCTGCACTTTACTGTTTCTGTTTGTTGAAAACTTCCATAAAAAATTAGCATTAATTTAGTTCTCAGTCTCATGCTTTCTGGAAAATAGAGTATAGAGTGTGCATGTCCCTGCTGTATCGAATCCCCACCATCCATCACCACACAGCAGTGTTCCTTATGCAAAGTAGGAGCTGGCCTCCCGGTGGCCTCTTCGCATGAATAAAAAGAGTAAACACTTTTCGGAACATTCTGATCATAAGATTGAAATCATATAGCGACATACAGGCATTTATATTACATTCAAACATATACAGTATATAAAGCATGAACACTTCCTGTAGTTTGTGCTGAAGTTGTAATGGGATCAGGCCAGCATTGTATGAGCTTCTGTTCCATATGTGCATCAATGAACCTTTGGCAGAAGTGGCATTCATACCAACTTAGTACTTGTCCTTCCTTGGACCACCTTTGGTAGATAATTGCCTCTGTTTATCACGAACACCAAAGAACTGTTTTGGAGATGAAACAACCCAGTCAGTCGTTAAGCTACCATACGGTGGCCCTATTCAAAGTCACTAAGACTGTTGCAATTGCTAAGTTTTCCTATTTATTAACACATCAACATAGAGAATTGACTGTTGACTCTACTAAATTGGTGTTATGGTCTGTGTTTGGGAGCATGCAGCCATGAGGTGGGGGGTGGGCACTAACCAGTGTCTCTCCCCCTTATGCCGGTCCCAAGCCCGGATAAATGCAGAGGGTTGCGACAGGAAGAGCATCTGGCGTAAAACTTCTGCCACATTTCCAATGCAAATGATCAAAACAAAATTCATACCGGATCGGTCGAGGCCGATCACAACAACGACCACCATCAGTGCTGTCAACCAAGAGGGTGCTGATGGAAATTGGACTACTGTTGGTCGAAGAAGGAGAGGCGGTAGGCGTGTTCATAGGCAGAGAGAAGAGGAAATGCGTGAGCCTAGGACTGAGAGTAGGGACTTTGAATGTTGGAACTATGCAAGGAAAAGATAGAGAGCTGGCTGACATGATGCAGAGGAGGAAGGTAGACATACTGTGTGTTCAGGAGACCAGGTGGAAAGGTAGCAAAGCTAGAAGTTTAGGAGCAGCGTTTAAGCTGTTTTATCATGGTGTGGATGGGAAGAGAAATGGAGTAAGAGTCATCTTGAAGGAGGGGTTTGTCAGGAATGTTCTAGAAGTGAAAAGAGTGTCAGACAGAGTAATGAGTCTCAAGTTAGAAATTGAAGGCGTGCTTATGCCCCACAGGCAGGATGTGAGCTAGAAGAGAAGGAGAGATTCTGGAGTGAGTTAGATGAAGTGATGCAGATTACCCCCAGAGGTGAAAGAGTGGTCATTGGGGCAGACTTCAATGGACTTGTTGGTGCAGGCAACAGAGGGGACGAGGAAGTGATGGGCAGGTTTGCTATCCAGGACAGGAACACAGAAGGACAGATGTTGATTGATTTTGCAAAAAGGATGGAAATGGCTGTGGTGAATACTTTCTTCAAGAAGCAACAGGAGCATAGGGTGACTTATGAAAGCGGAGGTAAGAGCACACAGGTAGACTACATCTTGTGTAGGTGATGTAATTTGAAGCACCTCAAAGTAGTAGTGGGTGAGAGTGTTGCCAAACAGCATAGGATGGTGGTGTGCAGGATGACGCTGATGGTGAGGAAGGTGAAAAAGGCAAAGGCAGAGCAGAAGACAAAGTGGTGGAAGCTGAAAAAGGAAGTGTCGTGTTGTCTTCAAGGAGAAGTTGAAACAGGCTTTGGGTAGTCAGGAAGTGTTTCCAGATGACTGGACGACCACAGCCAATATGATCAGGGAGACCGGTAGGAGAGTACTTGGTGTGTCCTCTGGAAGGAAAGTAGATAAGGAAACTTGGTGGTGGAATGAGGAAGTGCAGGCGTGTGTACAAAAGAAGAGATTAGCTAAGAAGAAGTGGGACACAGAGAGGACCGAAGAGAGTAAACAGGAGTACAGGGAGACACAGCGTAAGGCGAAGGTAGCAGTGTCACAGGCCAAACAGAGGGTGTATGATGACTTGTATGATAGGTTGGACAGTAAGGAGGGAGATAATGATTTATACAGGTTAGCACAGCAGAGAAATAGAGATGGAAGGATGTGCAGCAAGTTAGAGTGATAAAGGACAGAGAGGGAAATGTATTGACTGATGACAGAAGTGTGCTGGGAAGATGGAAAGAGTACTTTGAAGAGCTGATGAATGAGGAAAATGAGAGAGAAAAAAAGAGTAGAAGGGGTGACCTTTGAGGACCAGGAAGTAGCAAAGATTAGTAAGGGTGAAGTGAGGAGGGCATTGAAGAGGATGAAGAGAGGAAAGGCAGTTGTTCCTGATGACATACCAGTTGAGGTATGGAAGTGCCTAGGGGAGGAGAAGTGTGCTTGTGCCCATTTTTAAGAACAAGGGAGATGTACAGAGTTGTGGCAACTACAGAGGGATAAAGTTGATGAGCCATACAATGAAGTTATGGGAAAGAATAGTGGAAGCTAGACTAAGGGCAGAGGTCAGCATTTGTGAACAACAGTTTGGTTTAATGCCAAGAAAGAGCACCACACATGCAGTGTTTACTTTGAGGATGTTAATAGAGAAGTACAGAGAAGGTCAGAAGGAGATGCATTGTGCCTTTGTGGATCTGGAGAAAGCATATGACAGGGTGCCGAGAGAATAACTGTGGTATTGTATGAGGAAGTCTGGAGTGGCAGAGAAGTATGTTAGAGTGGTGCAGGACATGTATGAGAGATGTAAGACAGTGGTGAGGTGTGCTGTCGGTGTGACAGAAGAGTTCAAGGTGGAGGTGGGACTGCATCAAGGGTCAGCTCTCAGCCCCTTCTTGTTTGCTATGGTGATGGACAGGCTGACAGACAAGGTTAGACATGAATCTCCATGGACTATGATGTTCGCAGATGACATCGTGATCCGTAGTGAGAGAGGTGGAGCTATGCCCTGGAAAGGACGGGAATGAAGGTTAGTCTCAGTAAGACAGAATACATGTATGTGAATGACGAGGACCCAAGAGGAACGGTGAGGTTACAGGGGGCAGAGATAAAGAAGATGGAGGATTTTAAGTACTTAGGCTCAACAATTCAGAGCAATGGAGAGTGTGGAAAAGAGGTGAAGAAGCGCTTGCAGGCAGGTTGGAATGGATGGAGAAAAGTGTCCGGTGTGATGTGTGATAGGAGAGTATTGGCAAGAATGAAGGGAAAAGTGTACAAGACGGTGATGAGGCCAGTGATGTTGTATGGTTTAGAGACAGTGGTCCTGGGGAAAAGACAGGAGTCAGAGTTGGAGGTAGCAGAGATGAAAATGTTGAGGTTCTCTTTGGGAGTAACAGGATGGATAAGATCAGGAATGAGTACATCAGAGGGACAGCACATGTTAGATGTTTTGGAGACAAATTTAGAGAGGCTAGATTGAGATGGTTTGGACATGTACAGAGCAGGGATAGTGAGTATATTGGAAGTAGGATGCTGAGGTTGGAACTACCAGGCAGATGGCCCAGAGGAAAACCAAAGAGAAGATTTATGGATGTGGCGAACCCTGAAGGGAACAGCCAAAAGGAAAAGAAGAAGAAGAAGGTCTGTGTTTGGGAGGACTTTGAATGTGGCGCTCTTCTAACTCTGATTGTCCCAGTGCTGCAGGCTCCAGTGGAAGGGCATAGCTGGCCTACGCGGGCTGATTGCAGCCGCACACCTGATCCTACTCCATAATCTACTATGGTACGCTAAAGGACAAGCAGCGAGTTCACCTTGGTGCCAGAAGAGTGTCTCACATTAAGTCTCTGTTTCTCTGTGTTCTCTCTGGCTCTTGGTTCCAAACTCCACACTCGAGCAGCTTCCCGCACCTTAGTTTCCCAGTGTTTATAATATTTATTGTGTTTTTCTTCGTCACCAGTATTAACGTCTTTGCCTCCTGCTTGAGTGATAAATTACCCTTTGAGTAATAAATCGGCTCTGTGTCATCTCACACTGTCTTCTACATTTCTGGATCCGGCTGAAAGTTCAGTATGTCACAGAATCATCTTGCCACTGTTCTTTACCAAGTTTCCCAAACCCCTGTCCTTCCGGAGAAAACAGATTTGACTAAGAGGTTTTCAGTAAGGACTGAGCTCTTTCGCTGCCACCGCACCGACCTAGCTGCTGGATAGATTTGCTTCCCGGATCCGCACTCACCCCAAAAAGATTATATAACGTATCGAAACACGAGAAAAGCTCTGGAGCATCATTGACTCGCTGGCGGCAGGCCTTATCCGTCCCAAAGACCCTGCTATACAAGACTTAGCAATATCACCGTTAAAAACAAATTTCCCTTTCCTCTCATCGACTCTACCTTCACTCTTCTGCACAACACCATGATCTTCACTAAATTGGACTTGAGGAACGCTTACTACTTGGTCCGAATTTGGGAGGAGGACAAATGGAAGACTGCCTTTAACACGCACCTGGGCCACTTTGAATGACAATGCCTTTCGTGTTGATGAACGCCCCTGCGTTCTTTCAAGCAGTCATCAATAACGTTCTTAGGGACATGTTGAACCGATTCATTTTTGTGTACCTTGACGACATCCTGAAATTCTCGAAGACTCACGACGAGCATGTCCGACACGTAAGAACGGTTCTTCACCGGTTACTAGAGAACAAATTGTATATCAAGGCTGAGAAGTGTGAATTTCATTTCTCCAGTGTCTTTTCTAGGGTATATGGTAGGAGAAGGAGCAGATAAAACATGATCTGGAGAAGGTGAAAGGGGTGGCAGAGTGGCCAGTTTTTTGTAACACGCAAAGAAGTACAAAGGTTTCTCGGGTTTGCGAACTTCTACACACGGTTCATCCGGGACTATAGTCACCTCGCCGCCCCCTTCACACCACTAACATCCGTGAAGATACTCTTTCAATGGTCCCCTAGTGCACAAACAGAGTTTGACAGGTTAAAAACCAGGTTCACCAACGCACCTTTTCTGATTCACCCAGACCCCACACTGCAGTTTGTGGTGGAGGTGGACACTTCACATTCGGAAGTGGGGGCTGTCCTGTCCCAGCGTTCCCCTGCCGACCAGAAATTACACTCTTGCGCGTTTTTCTCCCGTTGCCTGTCCCCATCAGAACAAAATTATGACATGGGGAACCATGAGCTGTGGTCCTGGCGCTCCAAGAGGGCGGCACTGGCTGGAAGGGGCAGCCTTCATCTTCTGGACGGACCACAATAATCTGTCATACCTCAGTTCAGTGAAGAGATTGAACTCTCGGCAAGCACGATGGTCCCGCTACCTGGGGAGGTTCAACTTTACGAAATACTAAACCATGTCCCTCCTGACAATACTCCCCAAGGGAAGACGCCGTCACAGAAACCACCCTGCCCGCCTCCTATGTGCTTGGAGCTGCTATGTGGGAGGTGGAGCGCCTGGTCAAGGACGGCCAGCAAGGGGAACTGAAGCCTGAAGGATGTCCCCAGGAACAGTTATATGTTCCTCCTCCAGCCAGAACTCCAGTGCTCAAGTTGGGACATGTATCCAAATTGGCCTGCCACTGGACCCTTTTCCTCCTCCAACGTTCGTTTCTGGTGGGAAACCATAACAGCCAACACCAGGGAGTTTGTCGGAGCTTGTACCACCTGTGCCCGAAACAAATCCTTCCACCGTGCACCAGTGGGTCTCCTCCAACCCTTGCCCATACCTCATCGCCCCTGGTCGCACATTGCCATGGACTTCATCACTGGGCTACCTCCATCTGAAGGCAACACAATCATCTTGACCATAGTGGACCGCTTTTCAAAGGTGGTACATTTTGTCCATCTACATAAGCTAACATAACATCGGCGATAGAGACAGCTGGTCTACTGGTCCAACACATCTTCCGCCTCCATGGGATCCCCAGGACATTTTTTCTGACCGAGGTCCCCAGTTCACGTCCAGGATATATAAGGTGTTTTGCGACACCCTTGGAGTTTTCAGAAGCCTGACCTCTGGTTATCACCCACAGTCCAATGGTCAAGTGAACAAAACTAATCAGTCTGGAATCCTCCATGGGCTGCGTTGCATCCCACCTCCCAGCCTCCTGGTCCACACACCTACCGTGGATTGAGTACTCCCATAACTCCCTGGTCTGTGCCACCATGGGTATGTCTCCCTTCATGCTGATCAATGGGTTCCAACCTTCCCCATTCCCCAGTGATGAGCTCGAAGTGGCTGTCCAGGCCCACTACTACAGAGCACATCGGGTCTGGAAGAAGGCTTATGCTGCCCTGGAGATGTCGGCAGCTCGGAACCAGCACATCACTGATAGTCACTGGACACTGACACCTGTCTACAAGGTTGGGCAACAGATTTGGCTCTCCTCCAGAGACCTTCCCCTTCACACCGATGCCAAGAAAATGTCTCCAAAGTACATTGGTCCACTATAGAGCGCATCGTTAACCCCAGTGCTGTCTGGCTGAAACTTCCAGCGGCTCTCAAGGTGCATCCAGTGTTCCATGTCTTCCTAGTGAGACCCGCAGTGGAAAGCCTCCTTCACCCTCCTATGGACCCTTCCTCCACCCGGCTGGCTGATGGACACTCGGTGTACTCGGTCAACCACATACTTGATGTCCGCAGGCGGGGTCATGGCTCCCAGTGCCTGGTGGACTGGGAAGGGTATGGTCCCAAGGAACACTCGTGGTTCGCTTGATCCCTGATCTTGGATCCTGACCTTCTGTCTGAGTTCTACAGCAGGTTCCCAGATAATCCTGGTCAGATGCCAGGTGGTGTCCCTAGATGGGGGTACTGTTATGGTCTGTGTTTAGGGCAGTGCTTCTCAATTATTTTCTGTTACGCCCCCCCTAGCAAGAAGAAAACAATTCGCGCCCCCCCACCACCCACTTTCCGCTGCAACTATAAATTATAACTTTTTTCGATAATATAGTTACAGGTATATCTCTTCATTATATCGTATCCTTGTTAACATAAATAAAACAAAAAGAAAGAGATATAGTTCAACTTACAAGAATAACTAACATTTTTTATTAGTCTGTAAAAGAAAGTGCATCAATTTGCCTTAAATTTAAAAATAATAATATCCTTGTTACATTTTTGACAAACTTACCACACCATTTGCTGCTGAAAATAAAATCAATAAATAATTAATTCAAATTGACTTCAGAAACATCAACTCAGGAGCACAATATATAAACACTTTAACCTACAAAACAAGAACAAATAGAACAATTTGTGCTGATTTTTTTTTCTCAAAATGAGGAAGCCAAGATTAATGGCTACAATGAGCACGTTTTGCAGCGCACAGCTTCTCAAAGCGAGGTTTGAAGCATGACACTGCAACTCTCAGCTCCTGCTCAATGTTTAGCTGGGACCTGTACTTGCTGCGCACAATGGGCAATGAGGGCGCCACTGCCAACTACTGGAGTGGATATGCAATTACACTTTCTTGTAGTACGGCGGAAAAAAAGCATGTTCTCCTGGGTCACACGCGCCCCCCTCAGCATCCCATCGCGCCCCCCCAGGGGGGCGCGCCCCACTATTTGAGAAGCACTGGTTTAGGGGGACGTTGAATGTGGCAGCTCTTCTAACTCTGTTTTTCCCCAGTGCTGCAGGCTCCAGGGGAGGGGAGGGGTTGACCTACACGAGCTGATTTCAGCACGCACACCTGATCCCACTCCCGGATCTACTACACTCTAAGGACAATGCAGCGCGTTCACCTCATTGTCAGAAGATTGTCTCACATCATGTCTCTGTTTCCCTGTGTTCTCTCTGGCTCCTGGTTCTAAGCTCTATGCTCGACCAGCTTCCCGCACCTCAGTTTCCCAGTGTTTAATGTTTATTGTGTTTCTCTTCATCACCAGTATTAACGTGTTTGCCTCCTGCTTGAGTGCTTCCCCTTTGAGTAATAAATCGGCTCTTTGTCATCTCACACTGTCTCCTGCATTTCTAGGTCCCACTGAAAGTTCAGTACGTCACAAAATGCATCCCAGTTTTGACAGGGGTCAAATCATAATGTTATTAATTTTGTCTGTTAGTGCTTTTAATGGTTTTAATGCTATGGCTGAAAAAAAAATAAAGAAACCACTGGGGGCAATTGGTCAACATAACAAAAAAGATTCCATGTTTTCTTATCTAATATAATGAATATTAATATAGTGCTAATAATGATAATAGAAATCATGATCATATTCAATGTTAAACAATACAACCCTAGTTTTTTATTCTTATTTTAGTTTGGAAAACAATACTTCGTGACACTGAACCACAGGTTTCATGTATCAAGCAATGCTCCCTACCAGTCTTTCATGCTGTTTTTTTTTTTGGTGACCTTTTTTGAGATTAGATTAGATTCAACTTTATTGTCATTACACATGTAATAAATACACATTAATGAAATTGGTTAAGCATCCATTCAGAATTGCAGAGAGCATGAATTGATATATAGATATATAAATAGACCTTATGCCACTCCTGGAGCAGAAATTCAGCTCAGCTCAGCTCAACTCTGTTTGATAGCCTGTGACCGTCCATCTTCATGACAGGGTCTTGAACTTGTGGTGCTCTTTTCACACCTAGATTCACCTGGCTGTGTAGCATGGTGCATTGCCCTGTTGGAAAACCCAAACCTCAGTTTTCTTCAAAAATAACTTTATATACAGCTTGATTTATGTGTCCTTTACAAAAAATAGCTCTATTTTCCAGCCCTGCTGAAGAGCCCCAAATCATTGATAAGCAGCAAATCTCAACAAATTTAAAAATGGATGTGAGAAAGTGTGGACTGTGAGCCTCTTCTAACAGTTAGATGAGAAAGTGATGGGAAAAAAAACTAAAAACTGGACTTATTAGAGAAGATTCCCTTTCACCAGCCCTCAACAATCAATTTCTTATACAGTGATACCTCAGCTCACGAACATAATTGGTTCCCAGAAAGTGTGTGTAAGGCGAAAAGTTCGTCTTCCGAACATTTATTTCCCATAAGAAACCATTAAAATGAGAATATTCCGTTCCCAGGTCCCCATAAAACATAATTTTCTACTAAATAAGCCTTAAAACTACACAGAAATATACCTTATTTTATGTATAATAAATGTGCTATTGTATTGTAATTAAAGAAATAAACTGTACTGTATAATGAAGTCGTTTTATTTACCTTTGTGATGGTAGTTGATGGCTTGATGGAATGGAGTGGGAGGAGGAGAGAGGGAGGGACTTACTGTTTGGAAGGAGTGTTTGGAAACGCCTACTGTTTGGAAACACCCTTAGCCACACACGCTCCCTTAATAGCTTCCTTGTTCTTAAGGATGGGAGCAATGGTAGACTTAGCGTACTGGTACTGGGACGCTAAGTCACACAAACGCACACCTCGTTCGTGTTTTTCAATGATCTCCGCCTGTGGTGGGGTCTTTTTCGGTCCCATAATAGCAAAAGTACACTCAATATGGTCCAAAATGTCTAGCAAACACAAACCACTTCCGCACTCAAAGAAAGGGGTGTGACGAACTGTGACGCCATGAGCGTGCGTCAGCTTCTCGTGGCCGCCACCGTGGCGCTGTTCGACCGCGTGGTTTGATTCGTCAGCCGAAAACTAGTTCGTCAGCAGAGACTATATGCTCGCAAATTTAATGTTCTTGAGGCGAAAAGTTCGTGAGCTTAAGCGTTCATCAGCGGAGGTTTTACTGTACGTAGTCTTTAACACACTTCAACATGGCTCTTCTTTGTTTTTCCTTGACAAATCTGGCACCGACCCTTTTACTGGTTTTCCTTAAATTTTGAAGTCACTTGTTATGTCACTATGTTTATTATGGGACATCCTATCATCCTGGTCAGTGGAGAATCATTTTTGTGCTGTGTCAAGCTGTAACTTTGTTGTCCCTAATGTCTGTTACTGGTCCTTGCCTTTATGAACTTTGGGATTTTTAGGCTGAAAGCATCCTGATATATCTCTGCCATTAAAGCCAGAACTTTATTTATATAACTTTATTTCTCTTACTCATTAAAAACTTCTCTTTTTGCATGACTAGCTAGCATGCCGAAAGAATTGAAAATAAAACTAGCGCTACATTTTTTGTATTCCAGACTGTTCTGATTGCAATAGGTCGATGGTGTCATAAGATATGGTTCAAGTAGTCTAGTAATCAGTGCGTCAATGTAAAGTGTGGTGGGGTAGTGTTGGAATTCCACAGAGACACTGGAATAAAATGGCTGTTATACGTGGAGATGCTGTTTAAAGAAAAATTAGAGTGGTCTCTTTTTGTTTGTGGCAGTATATTTATCATATACTACATGGGAATCATGTGATCTGATTATCTCACTATATTAAAATAATTAAAAATTATACACCAAAGGAAAGATGGATGTCACGGAATCATCAGGGGAACTCTATAATTTAGCTACATCTTTCGAGCCTGAGGTGATTACGTGTTTAGTACTGTATATTACACATAAACATAAAAATTAAAAAGCAAACCCCAGGCAGTGGTGGCCTGGTGGTAAGGTGCTGGATCACTGATCCCAAAGTTGGGGGTTCAACTCTCAATGGGTTGTCACTGTCCCCCGGTGCAACTAACTTGGTTATCAAAGGCCGGCCATGTCTCTTACTGTCTATGGTGTGAGGCATGTAAAAGAACCATTGCTGACTTTTGTCATGAGGAGCTGCATCGCTGTCAGCGTGTTTCTACCCTGCAATGGCCTGGCAAGCTGTCTAGGGTGTACTTTGCCCTTGCCCAGAGTCAGCTGAGATTTGCACCAGCCTCCCTGCAACCCTAATTAGCATTAAGCAGTTCAGAAAATGAATGAATTAAAAGCAAATGATATCGGAAATGTTATGTATTTTTTTTGTAAATATTTTTAACCATGACATGAGATGTGAGCTGGGCTCCATGCCCTCCAAGCAGAGCCAAGCACCGTGTGGTTATCAGTAGGTTTGTAAACATATTTAGCATTTAGTACATAACACAGTGGCGCACAGAATCATAAATAAACTGTGCTTCATATCATGGGTTTTTACAGGTATGGTAAACACCAGGGTAAAATGGGATTGTTATGGTATGTTATGATTTTAATTAATTTATTAATATATAATTTCTTCATTTTTAAAACAAAACAAAGCATTCATTTAAAAATATTCTCCTTGAAAGACAACTCAAGATTTAGGAACAGTTCCAGAAATCACATGGCTCAGTGGTAGGCTGCTGGCTGACTGATCTGAAGATCATGAATTCATGCCCCATTATCACTGTTGTTACTGATGTTCCTCCAGTGCTGCTGGGTTATCAAAGGCCAGCTATGTCGCTCACTGTCTGTGGTGAGAGGAATGTAAAAGAACCGTTGCTGTTCTTCATCAAGAGTAGGCCACTGGGTTGCCATCAGTGTGTTTCTGTCCTGCTTTAGCCTGGCAAGCTGCCTGGGGTGTACTCTGCCTTTGTCTAGAGTCAGCTGAGATGGGCGCCAGCCTCCGCACAACCTTAATTAGGATTAAATGGTTCAGAAGATTAAAGAATGAAATGAATGAATCGACAAAACTTCTGTGACCCAAAGAATAAGATAAATGTAAACTTCTTCTTTTCCTTTCGGCCGTTACCTTTTTTCTCAGGGGTCACCACAGCACATCATCACATGTTTGATTTGGTCTAGGTCTTTATGTCGGATGCCCTTCCTGACACAACCCTTTAAGCAAGGGACAGAAACATGGTGACAGCTTTGCAGCCTACTCTTGTCGAAAGTCAGCAATGGTTCTTTTACATGCCTCTCACCATAGACAGTGAGAGACATGGCCAGCCTTTGATAACCCAGGTACCTGCACTGGGGGGGGGGGGGGGGGGGGGACAGTGACAACCCTGTGGAGAGGGGGACTCGAACCCCCAACCTTAGGATCAGCGATCCAGCACCTTTTACCACCAGGCCACCACTGTCCCTAATAAGATACATGTAAACATGACCCAGAAATAAGGCTATTTTCTCTGGGTAAAAGCTGATTTAAATTGGACAGAGGCAGAGTGGAATGCTGTTCCATGATCAGGTGAATTAAAATTTAAAACACACACTTTTGGAAAACCCAGATGGCATATCCTTTGAACTTAAGAGTAGAGAGACCATTTGGCTTGTTATCTGTGTTCAGTTCAAAAGTTTGAATCTCAGGGATCTGTGACTTCAGAGACAATGATTTCCTGACGTGTTCCTGAGGCCATGCAGTGATTTCCAGACAGAATCATGCCTGTTTTTGATGCAGTGAAACCTCAGGGCCTGAAGGTCATAGGCATTCAACATTGTTCAGCATTGTTGCTTGTGCCCAGGAGAATCTTCAGATTCTCAGATGAGATTATGTACTGTGCATAATGAAATATTCATCATTGTGATTTGAACTTGTTCAAATTATCTAAATTTATTAATAATCTAAACATTATATAAATATTTTGCTATTGTTGCCACCATAACATTTTTCATGAAATAGTAAACTGTGTTCTACATGCATTATATGTATTTTATTTTATATGTATTTTAAATTGCATTTCTCAGCTCAAAAAAATAGCCAAAGACAATGACATTGGGCCATATTGGATATTAGAAGTATATGTTTGTACACTTTATACACATTTGGGCAGGATCCTAGTGTTACACCTGTACCTTCACAGAAAGCAATTGACCATCCAAAAGCCTGGGGATGTAATCTGATGTCCTGTTTGATTAAGAAATAAGATGGGAAGCCTGACTGTTTGGAAACTAGAAGCCTAATTCAGATATATCAGTAAATCAGTTTGGTGCTTCAGATAGGACGGGCAGCATAATAGGGCCAGTGCATTCCTAAATCAATCATTCAATCCAAGATATAATGAATTCCAGGACAAAACAGCTGCAGAGAGAGAGAGAGAGAGAGAGAGAGAGAGAGAGAGAGAGAGAGAGAGAGAGAGAGAGAGAGAGAGAGAGAGAGTATCTAAAAGTCCATGGACAATGATTAAAGATCTCTGAATAAGAAAGCCTAAACATATGGAAGCCACATTGAATCCTTTGCATTCTTGTGCATGATGACTTGCCACTGATGATTTATAGGCGCATTAAGGAGCATTACATGATCTCTGGACAAAGATCAAAGAGGAGACCATGATAGCCGCTCACCAATAAAAAAGGTCCTATTTTTAGATCTAAAAGCATAAAACGCTGCTAGATCTCCACAGTACACACATCTTCAGCAGGCCTGCATTATGTTATGCAGCTTATTCCTTCATACTGCAATACATGTGGGGGAAATTTAATTATATAGCACCCCACAAGCTTGCACTATTCTTTAAAATATATTAATGGCCCTGAGAGCAATCAATGTACAATGTTCTTTTAAAATATTGTTTTTTGATTACTATGATCTATGAATTCATTGCACATAATAACTCATGTGATTCAAAAAGCAGTGGCAAACAGATTTTTCTCTAAGCATGCACAGTAATGTACTAACACAATATCTGCATATTAAGAGCAAAACAGTGTTCTGCAGTTCTGCAGGAAGGCACACAACCATGTGGAAATGTGTGTGTGTGTGTGTGTGTGTGTGTGTGTGTGTGTGTGTGTGTGTGTGTGTGTGTGTGTATGTGTCACAGAGAGAGAGAGAGAGAGAGAGAGAGAGAGAGAGAGAGAGAGAAAATAAACCCCAGCTCCATTAAACAGCCACAGTAGCACATCAGTAACAATTCTGCAAAAGGAATAATCATTTCCTATCTGTGATGTATTTATTGATGTAAAGCAATTACTTCCATACACCTATTCATTATAGAAAGCTGATTGGCTAATGGCGTCTTCGAGCCATATCTTATGCCGCTTCCCTTTACGTAAACGTCAATTCTTTAGGTATTCACTTTTCCCAGCGAATATTATGAACTCCTATTCTATTTTATTACTGTGCTATTTTAGAAGAAATAAATGTCGTGTACTGACTTAATATCCACAGCTACATAGTTTAGAGGACTATATTGCTCAATTTTGTGCATCTCAGTCCTAAAGAGACTGAAACAAAGCAGAAATTTCAATCCAGCCAGCAATTTATGGGACTTTGTGGACCAAGAATAAAATTACAGAGCACTCTCTTGATCAGGTCTCACTGGATTTTTTTTTTTTATCTTTTTTTAATAATTGGAGCAACAACTTTATTGTGACCTGCACCACAGGACCAATAAGACATCACCAATACATCACATTCCAGATTTAGTTAGTAATCCCATAATCCAGTTAAGGATCTGGAAATTAGATCGAATCAATTCATTGTGCAGTCAATTAACATAACAGATGGTCCAGCAGGCATTAAAATAAACTTACAATCTTTTCCTCAGATATCTCATGGTTGGCTACACCTTTAAAAATGTAAGGGTAAAATGCAATGAATTGTAATGCGACATCAATCCAAACACTGATTAGAGGAAGTGGAGATCAACTTGGGTGGCTGAGCTGTTCCTGTTTAAATTGCTATTCAGGTTCATCTAGTCCAGGTCACTTCATGCCTTGTGCTATGGACTGTACAGGGAAAGACTTCCACCATGTCTGTATTGGGTAATCAACAGCAACCTGACATAACAAGTATGGTGTGCGACCCTTATCATAACAAACAACGAGAGTGGTGGTCAATCCATTCAATCGTTTCCATTAACCCCCACATCTTCCCTGTATCATTTCTTTCTGTCTCTCTCTCTCTCTCTCTCTCTCTCTCTCACTCTCCCATCTCACCATCTCATACACACTCACTCTCACTGAACCACTCTGTGAACAGCAGTGCTTGTTGCTCAGAGGGACTGTTAAGTATCAATTCCCGGTGTCACCTTTATGGCTTTTATTTATTTGTCTGCTTCCTGGTGTGGAACACGGCGCACGCATCACTCAGGTAGCTGGGCTATAACTCACCGGCTCGCACTCATCAATCCTCACAATTTGACTTCCTGCATCATGTACAACTGTTACTGTCATATTAAAGCGCCGCATTATAAAGATCAACGAGTTTTTAAAAGTGCTTCGGTTAAAGGTAATTGCTGGTGATGAACTACGAGCTGTATTGATGACTGGTGCTCAGTCGTCCTTAATATAGAACATGAGTTTTACACTGATGGCTAGAATATTGTTCACTGCATATGGGCGACGGACTGGTTAGCACATTCATCTCACAGAAAGAAGGTCCTGGGTTCGATTCCCAGTTCAGGTATTTCTGTGTGCGGTTTGCATGTTCTACCCATGCTTATGTGGGTTTCTTCCGGGTACTGTACTCCGGTTTCCTCCCACAGACTAAAAACATACACAGTAGGTTACTTTGGTGATTCCAAATCGCATGTGAGTGTGAATAGTTGTGTTAGTGTTGGCCCTGGCCTGGCGAGCTGTCCAGAGTGTGCCCCGCCCTCACACAGGGTCGGCTGAGATGGGCGCCAGCCTTCCTGCCACCCCAATTAGGATTATGCAGTTCAGAAAATGAATGAATGAATGAATATTCCCTGTATAAAGAACATTCCCACCCACCCACCCACCCCCCCAAAAAATAGAAATGTTGTGCATTGTAAGCACTGCACATCTGAATCAGCAGACTGTTATTAAAATCACTGCTCAGACGATTGGGGGAAGAAATGCCTCGCAGTTTGATTTGGAATAAGATGTATATTGAGGAACGAGAACAAGAGCTCTGTTTCCTAGCACATGTTTAAGCCTCTTAATGTCCTATGGTAAGAATCTCCGGAAACGCAGTGCCGAGTATGCTGATATGATGGATGGCTTATTGTCACTGTGTTTGGGTTACGACCTGCTCAGCTCAAACAGGAAGCAAGAAATCCATGCATTCATATCCTCAGAAGAATCAAAATATGGAAGCTATACACTGTCCGAAAAAATAAATATGTAGTGCTAGGAAATATTATTCCTTGTCTTTGGACTGGTTAGCATACGCCAAGACTATCAGTATGTATCTTTAAGGTGGGTCTTTATATTATAGTCACATTTACATGGGAAAGATAAATATGCAAGGCACAAAGGATGACAGACAAGGTAGCATTGTTCTTTTTCTATAAACAGACACATCCTCACATTCAAAACAGTTCATTCACTCATTTTTGCCAAGCTGCTTCATCCTCCTAGAGTCAAGTGATAGGTAGGTAAAGTCCGTTGGGCTTTTTACACCCGAGCCATAGTGGCTCATCAGGCCGGTGTTTATCCCCGGTTTCCATAGCGTGAAGCGATTAGGATGGGACACGAGTCCATTTTTACTGGTACCCATTTCGAATCGAGGCACACTTGTGGTTAAGACCTTTCCCAGGGGTCTTAGCACAGTGGGGGTCTCACTGGGATTTGAACACACAACCTCCTGATCATGAGCCCAGCACCTTAACCACTACGCCACTGGTCCCACTAGTAGGTGGGGGGGGGGGGGGGGGGTAGGTGGATAATAATTTATGCGACTCTGGGTGAAGGTGATGCTTACAAGTATTCAATCTCATATTCAAGCCTCTAGGCAATTTGAAACATCCAGTTAGCCTCATGTGCATGTCTTTGTATTGTGGGAGGAAACTGAATTACCCAGAAGAAACCTAGACAAGCATTGGGAGAATGTGCAAACTAAAATCCACACACGCCCTCTCCGGGTTTCTTTTCTCGTTGTTAAGCGGATCCCATCCATGGATTTTCAGAAGGAAAAAGGCAGTGCGGTAACAAAACCAGATAATGCACTGTTTATATTATTCACACTACATCCTGATTGAGTTTCGTGATGCGACCACTCGAGCTGAAATCATTTACTTTATCGGAGGCATCCATCTTAATTCACATCAGTCTAAATCACACCGAAACAAAGCTCTGGCGTCATGAAGACTCCCATTACTTAGTGCTGTTGATGCTATCAGTATGTTTTGGAGGCTTCCCTCAGTGGCTTTCCTTTTCCCCTCCCTGCACAGTGCTGCTACAATGATATTCCCTAAGCTACTGTCACTGTCGATGCCATGCCATGAGATGAAATAAGAGGAGGGTTCAGGCGACTAGAATTGCCTGGCATTAACCAATCATCTGCGACAAGCCCACAGTACATTAACAACTGCGACCTTTTCGCCTGTGTTGACAGTCATCTGTCAGCAGCGCCTCTCTCGGCCTTCCCCTCTGCCCCAAGAGGAGAAATAATCAGAACTACGAGGTTAATACAGGGCCATGTTGTTCGACTCAGTGCTTGGAGGTCAGGTGCCAAAACTAGATAGCGAAATGATTTGGGTGTGATGCTTCAGATCATTGTTGGAGGCATGATAATCAATAATACTAATAATCAGAGGCGACTAGATCCACTTTATAACTCTCCCATGATGAAGCAGATTTAGAGTCCTGCACTCTGAATTATATTTCTTTCCACTGTACAAATTAATTCATTAATAATTAATTTATTAATTCATTCATTCGTTTGTTGAACCTCTTAATCCTCAACGGAGAGGCTTAGCCGACAGCTTACCAGTTCAGCACAGGGTCAACACACACAACTGCTCACACTCACACCTAGGGGCAATTTGAACGAGTCAAAAAGCCTAATCTTCATGTCTTGCCTGGGTTTGATTCTCGGCCTCAGGGAGTGTCTGTGTGGCGTTTGCATGTCCTCCCTGTGCTTACATAGGTTTCATCCAGGTACTCCGGTTTCCTCCTACAGTCCAAAAACATGCAAAGCAAGTTAACTGGCTGTTCCAAATCACTCCTAGGTGTGAGTATGTGTATGAATGGTTGCCCTTACAGTGGTCTGGTGAGTTGTTCAGGGTGTACCCCGCCCTCACACAGAGTCGGGCTGAGATGGGTGCCAGCCTCTTCATGATCCTAATTAGGATTAAGTGGCTTAGAAAATGAATGAGATGTGAATGCATTTCTTTGGAACCAGAGTACCAAGCAATAGAGAATTTTCAAAATGACTCGAACCCAAGGCCTTCTTGCTTTGGGGGGGCATTTTAACCACTATGCCAGCGTGCCATGCAATACAATAATAGAATAATAGAAATGAGCGGCAAGGGAATTTCTCACTTTTCAGCCACAAAGGAAAAACAGACAAGCATATGCACACCTGTTTTTTCCCCATCCTGCAGAAAACCACTTCTACCCCCCCCAACACACACACACACACACACACACACACACACACACACACACACACACACACACACACACACACACACACAGAGTCTGCTGAAAGCCATTACAGAAATACAATTTCTAATGCCTTCACACAGGTCTGCAATCGACTGCAAACAAATTTATATTCAGCTCGTAAACAGAGAGCTGCAGAGATTTATTTATTGAGCGGAGAGGAGAGAAACAAGCTAGCATGTGAACCTTGGGTAACCCCAGAGCTGACATAAAGATGGATAAGTATACCATGCAAATGTACGGAGGGAAGGGATATATTGCACTCAGTCATTCAGCTGCCTGTAGAATTCCATTAACTCCTCCAGCTGCGACCATATCTCTGGGCTTGTATGAGCACTGCTATACACTGATGATTATTTTCAATAGTTTTTTAATCACTGCCTTGCAATAGTAAGCCTTTTTTTCTTCTTCCGGAAGTATAAGTGGATGTTTCCTGTTGTGCTCACTAGCAGCCCATATACAGGATGTAGCATATAGATTACACAAGATGGCAATCTATAGAGGAAAATAAATTCAATATTTAAATATATTTTGTGCTTTAAATGTTTATTTTTTTGTAAAATTGTCTATTATAAAAAATATATATACATTTTATATGGTGATGTTGACAGTCCAGATGTAGACAATGCATAATAAAAGTGTTTGAGTGTGTATTTGTTTTCTTGCAAATGTATTGGCAAATAGATATTACCCTATGTTTCCTTGTGTGTGTGTGTGTGTGTGTGTGCATGTGTGTGTGTGTGTGTGCGTGTGCGTGTGTCCCCCGCCCCTTCTTGATTTTTTTTTTTTTTTTTTTTTTTTTTTTTTTGCTGAAGGGCTGCATACATTATTAAGTTGATAGCCAGTGCTTCTACAGACTAGCGGGCTATTCTAGAGTGTGTCAAAGCAGAGTTTATTAAAATAGGATTATGGCTTCCCATTTCAATGTTAATATATGGACAAAGCTTTCCGCCGGAGAGAAAATCATCTTTGGAGTTCTCTGATTTGTGTCTGTACTGATAAAGTTTTTGCCATGAATGCAAGAGCGAGGAAAAGAAATGATAAGGCTGTTGGAAGTTTTGTGATATTGCATCATTTGCAATATTTGCCATAATAAGATAATGAGTAATGAGAGATGCAAAAAGAATAATTTCATAATCTAAACATTTGCAAATTATAGCACTATGCATAAATTATGGGATAATGTAATTTTAAACTTACAGATAATTAATGAAGTTACAGTCGTGCATTATAGTACTAATAATAAAAGAAATCAAAGAAAATGAAAAAAACCTTGCACTTGAACTTGGATTGCCTTAGTGGTATTACTATCTGGTTTTCTGTTTGTTACCGAGTTTGGAATTGTATTAGTTTGACACTGTCATACAATATATATCCATTTGCTGAACTATTTATTCCTAATAGGGTCATATGGGAGTTGGAGCCTTTCTCAGCCAACTCAAACTGAAGGTAGGGTATACCCTGAACAGCTCCCCAGTCCATCGCAGAACCAACACACATACACACATCTATTCACACTTACACTCACACGAGGGGCAATCTGGAACAGCCAATTAGCCCAATATTAGCTCTGGACTGTAGGAGGAAAGAAACCCACGCAGGTGTGAGAACATGCTAGCTCCATACAGTAACGTCCTTGCCAAGGCCAGGACTTGAACACAGGATCTTCTTGCCTTGATTATAAACATATCTATAACTAAAATGTTTTGACACACGTATAGTTGAAAAACAGTAAAATAAACTATTTGCACTGTGCATCGTAGTGCGTTTATGTAGTCCCTATATTAACATGCTGAAAGTATAGAATATGTTTTACTTTGTGTAGAAATTCTCGGAGTGCTCTTTTTCGACCCATAAGGATGTCAAACTCATTCTGTCTGAGGGACACGCTACTAAATTTCAGAGTCATCAAGGCTTGAATAATCTGGTTTAAAAAAGGGCAACTATGAAATCTGCACAGCAAAATTATTAATTTAGTTTAGAATTTGTCCTCTTTAACTTTATTTACTGTTTCATGTTAGTGGATGATGTGAAAACTGTACGATAATCATATACTGTACTTTGAAAGCGCCCACAGGCCACATACAATGAGTTGGTGTCGCCAAATTTGATTCTTAACATTATCAAAGTGGTTTATGTTTATTAAGTAAAAACGTCATTTTAACACTAGAACAACGCTTTCTGCACTTTTTTCACTTTGCAGCTTTGATTTAATGTAATTTTTTTCAAGTAACAAGAAATGGATATATTTGTGTAACTTTATATAAGGCTCTAAGTGCCTTCTTCATCATCTGTCAACTCTTCATTTTTTAATCGAATAGGAAAAGCAGCTCTTCCTTCTGATAGGGGAGGCAGCTGCTAATTATCATTTGACCGTTCCATGACCTTCGAGCAGCAGTTGCTAATAGCTCACAGCATCACACATGCACCAGAAGCAAGTGCTTAGCTTGTTTCAAAGAAAGGGAAGAATTGAACACTGATAGGTACCTTTGAATACTGAAGCGATGGTCATCTGTGAGATTTCCACTTAGATTTTAGATAAAAAATAAAACATCGACATCCAAAAAGATGTAATTTCGAGTATGAGGCTCAAGAATAGTCATGATTTTGTGGATTTTATGGCATACTGAAGGTAACCTGGCTTTTAGTAGCCAATTATAAATTATTAGCATATTAGCATAAGGGAAATCTAAGCAATATGGGTTGTAAGGATTAAAACTGTGATTTTTTTTTCATAAATCTGAGCCGTGATAAAGACTTTAATCCTCGAGTTGAATTTATTTGACATCTCAAAACAAACATCTGTTTTTATTTGGATTACAAAGGTACTGAAGGACAAAATAGAGTTCACTCACTCACTGACACACACACACACACACACACACACACACACACACACACACACAGGCGCATGTACACAAAAAGAAAGACAAACAGATGGGGGTCTAGATTTGTCTCTTCGTCTTTCCTAATTGAATATAAGCAGCATGTCAACAATGATATCATTTTGTTTCAG
This sequence comes from Plotosus lineatus, assembly GCA_024760905.1. Taxonomy (NCBI): domain Eukaryota; kingdom Metazoa; phylum Chordata; class Actinopteri; order Siluriformes; family Plotosidae; genus Plotosus; species Plotosus lineatus. The sequence continues at coordinate 52,184,862 of CM045731.1, forward strand.
TGTCTATTCCCACCACACAAGCAAAACTCTTTGGGCTTCTCCAGGAAACAGAATATTTCTCAGAATAAACAGCATGTGCCATTCCATTTAATATCAGTTGATGCTTTGGGGCCTAGAATTTAAGTGCATGTATAGTCGAGCCTATTACTTCTTTGGGAACTTTTATTCCTCTTCTCACTCATGATCTGTGAAAAGTCAAAGCAAAACGTTTGAAATCATCTGATTCAGAAGTCACCTTCCCAGTTGGTCAGAATCTAAATAGGGCTACCAGATATTCACACCAGGATGCCTGGCTATTGGCCACGACTTCGAGGGCACGTCATCCACATCATTCACAGATCGAACCCGTGCGGAGTGTGTTGGGGTTACGAACGGATTTAGGCTCAGCGGCCAAAGGAAGCGTGCGCGAAGGAAATGCTGCCATCAGTTCTTACCAGGACACGTGACAGAGACCCAAAGTTTATTCAAAGAAAGTTGGTTAAACAGGACAACGTATCAGGATGTGGACGCTTACGGATCCGATCCGGATTTGACGTCAGATCATTTGAGAACAGGACTAATTCTAGCCTAATCCAGCCCGGTGGAGTTGAACAGTCCGGTTCCTGAGTGCAGACATCACCTCCCTTTCTCACTTTGTTTCACAAGGGAGTGCTGCAAGCTCTGCCCAGTGAACGCGCGTGGGTTTATGATCAACTCATTTTATGACATCATCATCATCATCATCATCATCATCATCATCATCGTCGTCGTCGTCATCATCATCATCATCGTCATCATCATCATCATCATCTCGCTTTTTTGGATACCAGCATCGTCATGCATGCTACCTGTACTAGTTTCCACGAGGGCAAGAAATTGGAAAATCATTTTTAATGAAAGAAGGTGAAGCGCAGGCACTGGAAAGTAAGTCGAAAAGTTTGATCCACTTTCTGCACCCACTGTAATGTCTGGATGTGTCAAAAATAAATGAACAACAAACAGACAAACAAAAATTACCACCACCTTCAACACAGGAGTTTTCCAAACACTTCTCTGAAGAGACTGCAAAAATAACAGGGAGAAATGAAGCTGAAAAACTATAATTAAAAAAAATAAATAAATAAAATAAAAATAAACAGGCTACTTAAGTGCTTAGAATTAATTGTGTGGCATATTTTTATTCTAAATTCTACATTCTTTAAACTTTTAGTATGCGATGCCTATTAATATTCAAAAGAAAAATTACAATTTAAAAATGCTGTAAAGAGTGGCAGGATTGTTGAATAATTAACTATGTACAGTATTTGCAAATGAATATGTATCAATAATAAGAAAAATAAGAAGAATATAGAGGTCAAGGTTCTTTTTGAACACGAGAAACTTTCAACCCAGAATGAATAACAAGTCCAGTGATCCAAAAGGAGGATGTGGTGAGAGCTGGACTACCTAAAACCAAACTCAGGATCTACACACTTGGCAATGTTTGAGTCATTACTTTCCAGATTAGGCTTCCCATCAACAAATCAGAGTGATGAAAACATTTATGGGAGAGTTTCAAGCAAAAAAAAAAGAAAAAAAAGACATGATGATCTATAATGCACTCATACCCTCTAGTGGGTCTGCTTTCCCTCGTCTACATTTCATAGGGCAGTATATCTCGAACCTGCTAACAGCCTATTTAAGGGAGTCCAGCTCCCCCTAGCTCCTTGTCTATTAAGGGCCAAAAAAGTTCAGAGGAACTTTCCTAATCCCAGTGCTTAATGCAAAACCACTGCTAATGATCAATCTTCTTTTCTTAAAACTCCAAAAAAGACATTTTTCCTCCAAGCTCTCCTTCCAAAGTGCAACCTTAGCCCTTACTGTCAAGAAATATTAAACACAACCCACCTACCCTGTGGTTTGAGTTACCTTAGTGATTCCCCCTCCCCCCCCCCACTATAAAATAGCGATACATTATATGTGAAATATATTTTACATTTCTTGGTAATTACATCATGTAGTGCATGTGGCGATGATACACCAATAGGAAAACTTCTCTCCGAGGTCACACAGATGATGTTAACTAGCTCACAGACAGATCTAGCGGATGAAAGGTCTTGTGCAGCTGAGTTTCCTTGAAACTGTGGTCAGAGAAATGGGTAAGGAAGCTCGGATAGGCGGCAAGGCCTAAAGTCTGTGATTAGCTTGATGTGTAGGAGCATCTGCTGCCTGACATTTTGATCCACCTTCACACAAACCACAAAAGTGTTGAGAATTCCAGGTATGTTTCTGGTTGAAATGTGGAAGACTGCATTTCTCCTGCGCGCATGTGTGTGTGTGTGTGTGTGTGTATGTGTGTACATGTGTGTGTGTGTGTGTGTGTGTGTGTCCATATTGTCCTTTTGCAACAGGATTGGTGGATTGGCTTGTCGATGAATGATCAGGAGTACGCATGTTGAATGAAAGTGGCCAATGAGTGCACATGTAATTATACAGATCATTTGTGCGGATCAGCAAAAAAGCCTGCCTGAACTCTGTGTAACTGAATCCTTCAGCGCATTTTGTACATATTCCCACAACACCATTCTTCAATTATGGTCTGACAGCACCTGAATTACAGTGGGCTGAATGTCCAGATGACGAAGACAATCTGGATCGATCTCTGCTGCTTTCTGTCCTCTGGTCACTCGGAGTTAGTCGGCATCACCATTCCACATCTCCAAATGAGCCTCTTCGAATCAATCCTAGTTTAATTCCTTTATGTCCTTCCTTTCATAATCAGAAATTCCTGATATTGAAATGTACCTTAGGCCTGTGTGTGTGTGTGTGTGTGTGTGTGTGCGTGCGTGCGTGCGTGCGTGCGTGTGTGTGTGTGTGTGTGTGCGCGCATGTGTGTGTGTGTGTGTGCGCGCATGTGTGTGTGTGTGTGCGCGCATGTGTGTGTGTGTGTGTGTGTGTGTGTGCGTGCGTGCGTGCGTGCGTGTGTGTGTGTGTGTGTGTGTATGTATCTGTGTATGTGTGTGTGTGTGTGTGCGCGCGCATGTGTGTGTGTGTGTGTGTGTGTGTGCATTGTTGAGTTTTAGTTAAATATTTGACTCCACACTTAGAACTTGGTTCTTTAATGGATACATAGTTGTTTTTTCTCATTAAAGTTTAAAGACAAGAATCTTTTTAGGCGTATAATTTATAAAGTTTTTTTATAAACCATACAAAGAACTTTGAGAAGAAAAATTGAAGGTTTGCGTGTGTCTGACAGTCAAAGGTGACCTTAGACCCACTTTTTCCTTATCTATTATTTATTTACACAGTTTGATTTTAGTTGTTTTAGCTGAAATGACAAAGACCCTTTAACAGTGCCAAGAGCTGTAATAGACAATCCATATTTCACTACAGTGCTGTTTCAGAAACGGCCAAGAGTGTGTTTGTGCATTGGTGGTGGAGAAGGGGGGATCAAGAGAGAGAGGAGAAAGGCAGTGAGAAAGGAGAGAGAGAGCGAGAGAGAGAGAGAGAGAGAGAGAGAGAGAGAGAGAGAGAGAGAGAGAGAGTGTTTGCAGTTTTAAGATTGCCTGGAGCTTTTTGTGGTAAAACCTGATTTCATTTTTCCATCAGTTTCCAGTTAAATGATATCTCGAACGTGTATTCTAATGATTGAGCAAATGAATTTAATGACCTCAGAGAAGCTTGTAGTTTCTTGTCTCACTTCTTGCAGAAAAAAACCTAAAGTAAAAATGTTCTTCTTACAAAACCCAAGCACAAATCCAGGGTCATTAAACTTGAGCAACAGACATGACCGTTATATCACCATATAGAAATTGTTGCACAGACACTAATGTCTATAAATAACCTGCATCCAGTTTACAAAGTTGAGTATTTTAATGTAACGGATCCATACTTTTACTAATCAATCTACTTCCTGGCACTGTTTCAATTTCCTCTTTAAAAGCTGGCACACACACACTTAAAAAATGTCTATTGATGAACTGAAGCTTGACCCAACAAACCCAGCAGACTGGGCTCAGGAGCACAGTGTTAGCCTGGATTTCCACCTCACACTCCATGTAATCCGTCTACATGTGACATTAACAGAATTCTGTTTAACTGTTCTTTATTCAGGGTGGCATGGTAGTGAGCATATCCGCCTTACAGCAAGAAGTCTTGGGTTTGATTCCAGGACTCTGGGAGTTTCTGTGTGCATGTTCTCCCATAGGTTTCCTCTGGGTACTCCGCAGCTCACTGGGTTATCAAAGGCGGGCCATGTCTGTCACTGTCTATGGTGAGAGGCATGTAAAAGAACCATTGCTGACTTTCGTAAAAAGTCGGCTGCAAAGTCGTCAGCATGTTTCTGTCCCTTGCTAAAAAGGGTTGTGACAGGAAGGGCATCCGACGTAAAAACCTCTGCCAAATCAAACGTGCGAATCAGATGTTTCGCTGTGGCGACTCCCGAGTAAAAGGGAAAAAGCCGAAAGGAAGACAGACAGACTCCGGTTTTGTCTTACAGTCAAAAAACACACACAGTAGGCTAACTGGCCGTTCCAAATCACCTCTTGGCATGAGTGTGGGTGTGAACGGCCTGAGGAGCGCCCCAAGGTGTACCGCCCCGCCCTCGCCCAGAGTTGGCTGAGAATGGCGCCAGCCTCCAAATAACCCTAATTAGGATTAAGCGTCTTAAAAATGAATGAAATGATGAATGTAATTCATTCACTCGCGCTTTGAAAAAAATGGTTGCTCGATGTTTCTTGCCAGGTCAACATATCATCCTCCTGAACCGGGTTTGTAATTTGAACCTTTCAAAAAAAAAATAATATACTGTAGATATCCTGCAGGGAAATTATTGCCTCTGCATTTAACCAATCAAAAGTGAGAACACACATGTAAACAGTGAACACACACACACACATTCACACACACACATTCACACACACACACACACACACACACACACACACACACACACACATGGAGAGCAGTTAGAGGATAGGTGCCTTGCTCAAGGGCACTTCAGCCATGAATGTGGAGGACGGGAAGGTGCAGCTCACTCCCACATCACCACACATTTTTCTTGCTATTTCAAGAATCCAACCAGCAACTGTTCAATCCTAAAGCTGCTCCTCTAACCATTAGCCTAAGGCTGCCCCCCAAAATAGTGAAAGGACAAAACTATTTTTATTGTTTTATAGCATGTTATGGGGCTGTATAAAAAATTCACTGTTTTGTTCTCACACTTTTTACATATTTTGAAGCCATTCAGACGTCATTAGTCCATTCTTCTGGCTAGCAATGGACAAAAATGTTAGAAAAGCTGGTTCCAGTTTACAGCATGGATAGTTGCATTAACAGTATCCTTTATTTCAGAAAAATAATATTCATTCATTCATTTGCTGAGCTGCTTAATCAATCCACCCTGGTGTGAACACACAACACGCGGTTGTTTCACCCGCCAGTCACACTCACACCGAGGGCAAATTTAGAAGAGCCAATTAGCTGAATGTGCATGTCCTTAGCACATCGTAAGAAATCAGAGTACCTGGAGGAAACCCATGCAAGCATTGGGAGAACATTAAAACTTCACACAGAAATGTCTTTGCCAAGCTCTGGACTCAAACCCAGGACCTTCTTACTAAAAGGCAGATGTTCTCACCACTACACCACCATTTTGGCCATTAAAAAATCCATATACAAAATTAGGCCAATGTCCTGTAGATAGTTGGATGCTAGCCAACAAAGCTAATATCTCATGCAACAACATAACTAGTTGTAAGTATTCTTTGGCTTAGAGGTTATCTCCTATCAATAATTGTCAGCTGACCACTTGATAGTTTGTTTAAACTTTTAGCTGGATAGGGAGGAGATATATATATTTTTCTGAGGAGGTGGACGTGTAGACCACATTCCAGGCTGAACCGAGGCTTCATCAGTCCAAGAAAAACAAAGCCTATCTTAGGTAGAATTTATACTTTGATATCTTATGATATGGGGAAGTGGTGGCCTGGTGGTAAGGTACTGAGTTACATATCAGAGGAGTGAGGGTTCAAGCCCCAGTGTCAACAGATGTCACTGCCTGTCAGCCAAGTGCAGCTGGGTCATCAAAGGCCGGCCATGTCTCTCAGTGTCTGTGGTGCGAGAGATGTAAAAGAACATTGCTGACCTTCGTCAAGAGTAGCTGCACAGCTGCCAGTGTGTTTCTGCCCTGCGATCGCCTGGCAAGCCGTCCAGGGTGTACTCCGCCGTTGGCCAAAGTCAGCTGAGATGGGCCCCAGCCTCCCCATGACCCTAATTAGGATTGAGCACTTCAGAAAATGAATGATGGCTGTTTTATGATATGCAGTACACCCTTAAATGCTGATAACTACAAAGTCAAAATAACTGCTAGACACAATACTAAGTTAACTATCCCGTGACTATTCATCATCCATTCATTTGCTGAACCACTTAATACTAATATTGGTCGCAGGGAGGCTGGCACCCATCTGAGCTAACTCTGGGTGTGGGGAGGGGTAGACGCACATTCACACTCACACCCAGGGGGGATTTGGAACAGACAGTTAGCCTACTGTGCATGTTTTTGGCCTGTGGAAGGAAACTGGAGCATCTATTGAACACCAATGCAAGCACTGGGAGAAAATGCCTAGAGAACTCCACACAGAAACGCCCTCGTCGAGCCCAGAACTCAAACCCGGGACCTTCTTGGTTTGAAGTGGATGTGCTAAGCACTGCACCACCTCCGGTTAATATTTGCTTGTAAAATATTGGCAGCATTTAATAGGGGTTCAGACTGATGTTGCTTTTCAGTCCAGATGTTGGCTGACTCAGAAAGATGGTTTACTTATTCAACTGAAGAACTTAAATTTGGAAAATGTTTCATGAGCTAATGTCAAAAAGCTAATGCAGTGTCATGGAGGGATTTTTGTTTTTATTATTTTTAACTTTGTGCTGTGCTTGCTAGACTAGAAAACAATCTCATTTCTCCTGGGTTGATGCCACGGCCAATGTATGTTGATTTTAGCCAAGGGGGTTATCACAGCAGTGTATGCAAATGCTCTGAGTTGAAATATAAATTACTATTGCTTATGAAAACAGTATTTTTTTCAGTATTGGTAATGCTTATACTGTAGTTTACCAACCATCAAAATAATAGGATGGCTTTTTTTGTAAAGTATTACAATTAGCAGACTGTCACGTGCTTTAGGAAAGTTTCTGCGCCAATCAGAATTCTCATGAAGGGATGACTCTGAGCTTTTTCCTGGAAGTAGAACATCAGTACTATTATTTTATCTTGATATATATACATCCACCAATAATGTTTTTTTTTTTTTCACACCTATGTCATGTATAAGTCTTTCAGACACAAGGTGGATGTGTATAACCTCTCTCTGGCTTGCAACTTGCCCCAGGCCGCCCTTGTTTGGTGCCAAGTTTTATGATCAGTGTTCCCATCTACACTTCAGCTTATGGAGAACCTACAAAGTCCCTGAGCAGGAAAATAACTAGAAGTATTTTAAATGGGGGAAAAAACATGAATAATTCACGAATATATGTTTCAACCATCACAGAAGTATAATCGTAGTTGTAATAACCATAACAGTCATAACTGCAGTCGAGGATGTGCTTAGAACTGTCCCACTGTAACAGAACGAAATAAAGGATAAATCCGTGCGTGGTTAGTGGAGTACACTTTGGCAGA
>CM045731.1:52200000-52212500 GCA_024760905.1 Plotosus lineatus
TTACATGTAATGAGTACAGGGTGGATTAGTGAGATTAACCTGTTTCAACTATAAAATATACACTGTCAAACTCCAACACTAAACAAAGCACACAGCTGCCAGCACCATCATCCATGTGCGCGCACACACACACACACACACACACACACACACACACACACACACACACACACACACACACACACACACACACACACTTGTATAACAACCATAGTCCACGCACATCTATAACTACTATAGTCCATGCTTATATAATGACTATAGCCCATGTGCATGTATAACTATAATAATTCATGCTTATATAACCACTGTTATATACATGCTTATATAACCACTGTCGTCCATGCTAATATATAATGACTATATCCTATTTTATCTACATTTATCTATATCCCATTTAACTACATTTACATATAAAATCTATAGTCCGTGCTTATATATCTACTTTAGTCCACAAATATATAACTACAATAGTCCATATAACTGCTATCATCCATGCTCATATATAAATACAATAGTCCATGCTTATATAACTGTGATAGTCCATGTTCATGTATAACCACTATAGTCCAGCCTTATATATAACCACTATAGTCCATGCTTGTATATAACAATGATAATTCATGCTTATATCAATTCTATAGTCCATACTTATGTAATTCAACAGTTAATGCTTATAAGTACTATAAGCCATGAAAATTAATGAAATATAATGGTGCTAGATAATGTCAGGACAAAGAATTGCGTAGAAGTGGATGAATGGGAAGGAATGTGCAGAGATAGAGTGTTATTACACTGTTAATACACAATATAAAATTTTCTTTATTGGTGCCTTTTTCAAGTTTCCTTTTCTGCATAAAATGTAATCAAGCAATTATTAATAGGGAGATTTCCTTTTCAAACATTACTGTCAGTTTTCTTCTTAAACACCGATTAATCTGGCAGCAGTAGATAAAACAGTTTTATTTAAATGAAGAGTCGGAGCAACGAAAGTAACAACGTTCCATAATTTGGCCTTATTGCTCAGATGCAGATGTTCCCCATCATTCTTTTTACATCTTTATCACAATTGTTTTCACCCTGATGAATTCTCTTTTTTCCTCATCGAAGAGTAAAGACACACTGCTTTGTTGTCATGGGTGACAACAACAACAACAAAAAAAAAGAGTGGATGCAGCAGACATGAGGCGATGAGCATGTACACAAAGTGTCTCAACCCCTTGTTTCTCCCCTACTTTACATGACTCTCGAGAACAGATGTTTGAAGACAGCTTCCATGCTCAGCAAAAAATAAATAAATAAAAATCTGCACAGAGCAAACAGCAGCACTCAGCACTTCTGGGCTCTGAGAATGTAGACGCTTGGGAGGAGGGAAAGAGGGAAGCAGGGAAGGAGATTATTAGGAAGGGGAAACTGTGTCACAGAGCTAAAAAAGTGTGTCACGGTTACAAAATATGAGGTTCTGCCATTCAAATTAGTGAGGAGCTGAGGATATCGGGGTGAAGTACGCAATACAGAGTCTGGTTTGCTCTTCTCTATCACAACCCACATGGAAGATGGCCTTGTGTGAAGTTTAGGAAGTGGGGTTGACCTCCATGGCAAGCTTCTGCCGACTCTTGCGCTTTAAACTGTCCTTTTCAAGGTTGCACCAAAGCAAAATGTCGCAAATAAAAAAACAGTGGATGATGAAATTTAACTGGTCAGTCTGCAGCAGAATTTTTCAACTGCAAGCATAGAATCTTACAACTGCACTCCTTTCATTCAAACAATTGCTGGACCACTTAATATTTACTGGGGTCACAGGGAGGCTGGAGCCTCTCTCAGCCAACTCTCAGAAGGTGGAGCACACCCAGAATAGCTCACCAATATGTCACAGGGCAACACACACACACAACCATTCATACTCTCACCCCTAATTGGCAAACAATAAATAGTTCTATTTTTAAGATGAGTGCCAAATTTGCATTCAGCAAACCTCAAGGGTTTCTGTCTGAATAATTCCTTGCGTGAAACATCATGTTAGCATCAGCGCTATTTTTATATATACATGGCAAGATCATTCGGAACTCCCTTGGCGGATTCCGCTACTCCCTCGCCTATTTCCTGTTGTTACAGTTATCATGCAGGGATTCCTAAGTGACTTCTATAATGTTTCGTATTATGCTGCCTCATAGTATATGATTCCTTTTTGATTGTAAAATGTTTTCTTTAATGCTAAGAAACTACATTTGTACAGATGAAAACAGGAAGCCAAGCTGAATCTGTTGGCCTACCGTAGCTTTAGCTACGTAGCTTATCCACTGGTGCTAGTAGCCGTAGCGACGAGGAGTTCAATTCCTCCTGGATGGGTCACTAGTCCATCACGTGTTATCTGCTCTCTATTTAATCGGTACCCATTTATACTGATTGGTTAACAGAGATACACTTGTGATTAAGACCTTGCCCGATGGTCTTAGCAGGGAGTGGGTCTATCAGGAATTCAAACCTGCAACCTCACGATCATAAGCCTAAGCACTACACCACCAGGCTCAACAATGTATTGCAGCACTTCCTGGTTTGGTTGCATGGAAACACCTGCTTTGGTCTCCTGCTAAATCTGTGCAAAAACCTAAGGTAGCTCTACTCCACAATGGTGCTAAGATAAACTGAGGCAATATTTGAATTAGTGAAAATTGCTGGAAATAGCTGAGGGGGGTCTTGAATGGGCAAATTTGGTGTCACAAATTGATAGTTATGTATCTTCTCAAGTAAAATAAACCACACACACTACATGTTAAAAAAAACACATGAAATATCAAGATATGCACCAACCAGCAATAAACACTTTGCTAAAAATAAACAGATTAAACTCTTCACAGAAAAAATAAATAAATGTTACGAACTACAAAATCAAATAGCAAATATTTTCTTGAGATATGATATTTACTCCATATTCATACCATCATTTCATCTCCCCATGTTTTTATTTTTTTTTACTATAAACAAGCTTTTCTCGAACTGTACATATTTTACAATTTTTTTAAAGAAAAATGATCTCCATGTCCTTAAGATTCACATCAGTGTGTATTGGTTATAAACGCCATCGGGAGAAAATATTGAGATGCAAAACATCTCTGGTCATAATTCATTAGCATCCATGTGCAAAAAAACCACAAAAAACTAAGTGATAAAGCCTGTACCAAATATTGTTTGTATTTCACAGTGGAAGATGTCTGTATATTTAGATTCCTTCTGGCAATTCATTTTTGCAGCTCTCGGCTATTTTTCTGGGGAAATGCTTGACTATGTTGGGGGGAGGGGATGTTTATAAGGAATGTTGTTGTTGTTGTTGTTGTTATTTTATTATTATTTTATTTTTAGGGGTTTTTTTTTCCTTGCGTGATATGATGTGCAAATACTGTAAATAAAAGACATGAATAAGCAAACACAAGCAATTTTGCCTTTCCTTCTTCAGCGTCTCTCTCTGAAATATAAAGCATTACCCGGGCTATATGATGCTAATTTAGTCAGGAATGACAGAGCCCACACAAAATAATGTTTCTTGGCACAGCGTGAAAATTGTGCCTATTGGGTTGCTTTTCAGGCTGATTCAACACATTTTTGTGGCATATTTTTTCAAAGCGATGATGGACTGTATTTGTGCCCCCCACCCCCACCCCACCCCACCCCCCAACCCCTAAACATGGTGTGCATGAGCGCTGCAAATAAAAGGTGTAAACAAGCACAAACAAGCACAAGGCTGCTTTTTTGCCTTTAGATTTACATAGAAAGTGTGAACGACTGAGTTTATTTGTCTGAACTCACTGCTGTGATCAGGCCCCACCACCACCCTGATCTTCACCCTGGTCGCCCTGGGTGTTGTTGCCATAGTAATGCATTTTCAGACATATAGGGAGGGGAGAGAAGAGGAAAGGAGAGGAGAGGGAATGCCAGAGAAGGAGAAGAAGGGAGGGGAGAGGAACAGGCAGGTGGTGTGGTAAGATTCTCCTCTGTCTTTTCAGATAAGCCATTGTGTTCCATTCGTTCGTCTATCTTGCCTCTGCTCTCAATGGAAGCCCAGTTCATGAACTTTCCCCAATCGAAACATGTCTCTGCACAGTCATTAGTGCAAACACGTCTTCCATCTTTGCCACTGCGGAGAAGAGGACTGCACCCACACGATCATCACTTCAAACCCCGGCTTACAAACCGACTTGACATGTTAGGGTTTAGAACCCTTTCTTTTGGGTAATGTAATAAATTAAAGCAGATACAGAATAAGGTTTAGTAGGGATCGATGTGAAACTTAGGCTGATCTATGCAGTTAGTGCTAAAAGCAACAACATCACCTCCATCATGTCAAACCTCAGCTCCGAAACCACTCCTATATCCAAGTACGGACGCTTCTCAAAGTTTTCACGTGCTGAAAAATTACACCGACAATATATCCCCACTCACCCTACCCCACTGCTCACAATAGAGCTTTATGGAGCTTTGTGACTGAATTTCCTAATCTCTAAATATATTCATTTTCATTTTCTGTAACCGCTTCATCCTAATTAGGGTTGCGGTGAGGCTGGTGCCCATCCCAGCCAACTCAGGGCGAGGGCAGGGTACACTCTGGACAGCTCGCCAGGCCATCGCAGGGCGGAAACACGCCGACGGCTTTGCAGCCTACTCTTGTCGAAAGTCAGCAATGGTTCTTTTACATGCCTCACACCATAGACAGGAGAGACATGGCCGGCCTTTGATAACCCAGTTAGCTGCACTGGGAGGACAGTGATAACCTTGTGGAGAGTGGGACTCGAACCCCCAACCTTTGGATCAGCGATCGGGCAGTGGTGGTCTAGTGATATAAGGCGCCGGATCGCTGATCCGAGCTGTAAATACAGTATTAAAAGCTAAAAACATTGAAAACTGATTCGGAGCTACACAAAAGCTTTAAGGGTACACTCCATGCCTCCTTCTGCATAAAGAAATAGTAATTTTACATCATTTGGCAGATGCTTTTATCCAGAGCAACTTACAATTATCTTTCTTTTTCATACCACAGAGCAATTGAGGGTTAAGAGCCTTGTGTAAGGGTCCAACAGTGGTGACAGAACTGCTGACCTGCAGATCAGTAACATCGCCTTATCTACTAAGCTACCACTGACCTGGGCCACGAAAACAAAGACTAAATATACCATTAAACAAAACTGTTGGAAACAAAATGCAAATGGTGAAATAAATATGCTTGTCATAGAACAGCTTCTGTAGGGAACGTGCCATCGCAGAGCAGAAACACACTGACGGCTTTGCAGCCTACTCTTGTTGAAAGTCAGCAATGGTTTTTTTACATGCTTCACACCATAGACATTGAGAGACATGGCCGGGCTTTGATAACTGAGTTAGCTGCACTGGGGATCACTGACAACCCGAGGAGAGTGGGGCTTGAACCCCAGGCCTTAGGATCAATGATCCAGCACCTTTACCACCAGGCCACCACTGCCTCCAACTTGGAGTCAGTTAGCCTAATGTGCATGTCTTTTGATTGTGGGAGATCACTAGAATATCTAGTGGAAGCCCACACAAACACAGGACGAATATGCACACTCATCACTAAAATGTCCTCGTCAAGCCAGGATTCAAACCTATGACCTTTTTGCTGTGAGTTGCTAACTACTATATCAATGCCCCCCCTTTTTTGTCACTTTTCAATGTACATACAAAATATTACTAAGGGCATCCATTGCTTTTAAATGAAATAATAAAAAAAAAGATTAAATCTGTCAAAATTTAATATACGCCATGGGCTTCCTGTAGCTGTTCCCATTCGACTAAATACATACTAATGCTTGCCTATAGAGACAAAGATGTATCTGCATCCTCCTACTTCAAAGGACTTATCACGCCCTGCACTGCACTACATTCTCTCCTATCTTTTAGCACGCTAGGCTGGATCCTCATTCTACCAAGGGACAAGGAAAACATTCATCTAAACTCTTCCCTGTTCTGGCACCAAGGTGGAGAAATAAATTTCCTTTCGACCTATCTTTTCCAGCAGTACTTGGATATGACTACGTTTTAAACACACACAAACACACACACACACACACACACACACACACACACACACACACAAAGAATAAAAAATCGCCCCACACCACACCTACCTATTGAATTTTGTCTAATGGTATATTTAGTCTTTGTCCGAGTGAACCGGTATAAGTATGTATTCACTGATTGTGTCTTTTAAGCATTTCTGTTAGTTGCTCTGGATGCCAGCATCTGCTAAATGCTGTAAGTGTAAGATATTCTTCCTAAACTATATGTATATGTGTGTTAGATACATAAAGTATAAGTACCTTCAAGGGTTCTGCCAAAGTGACAAGCCAATGGAGCTTATTAATAATGCACTATTTTCTGGAAGTGTACAAAAACAATGTAATGATGGACACGTCTGTTTCATAGGTGGAATAAGAGCGATCTTACATCATACATTTTGCACACATCTATATACTCTCATAAAAAAAAGGAGTTTGAGTCTGAGGTGGTTGCCTGTACCTTGTGTGACTTTAGCTGACCTAACTTGGATATAGTGAATCATAAATTGAAAATAATTTGTGTGAAGAATTACTTTAAATGTAAAATGAAACGGTACAATGAATGCGCTTATTTCTAAGCGTACATGCAGGACCCAGTGGCTAATAATCTTCTTCATTTTTGCCGGACAGCCAGTGCGTAAAGGAGGACCCAGGTGTTTAACTAAGCCAGGCTTTTATTTTTCATCTTCGTTCCCCTTCATTTTTCCCTCTCTCTCGCTCTTTTTCCTCTTATTCATTCCTCTGCAATTGTACTCTGTATCATTTGTCTTCCCCCTCCCGTTCTTACTGACCCACTCTCCGACTGATATCAAGGCCTGACCTCTAGGCTTGCAGAGGTCAAGTGATACAAGGTCACTGGCAGGTCAGCTTAGCTGACTGAGTGACCTCTGCGAGTACTTCTTCCACCAGCCAATCGAATGTGAGCGTTTCCCTGTGCATGAGGTCACGTGAGCACATGGAGTCACCATGGAGATGATTGATGATGCTTTTAGTACCTGTTTAGAATGAAGCTGTCCACACCACACTGTAATTACCCACTCCCAGGCGGCAGCTGCCCAACATAATTGCTTTTTGTTTGTTGACCTGGTTTGCTGCAGAAAAAGGAATAGCTTTGGCTGGGTGACGTGCATGAATACGTATATTTTAGAGTGAAAGTACGACAGGGTTGAGCTGATCTAGGGCATGAATGTTTGTCTGTTGGTCTGTTCAGTCATTCAATCCTGCACAGTGACAAGTGAACAACCTTGAATGTTTAAATGCACGATCCATTTTTCCTTTTTTCGTGTGTGTGCAATGTGGGTGAGGAGGGATTTTATTTCTGTTCACAAAGTGCTTTTGATCATTTCTCATCTTTATGTGATTCACTGGCAACTGAGCTGTAAACCGAGAAATGTGAATAAATCTGGAATAAAGTTTCTGAATGAGCAGATGTGATTGTAATAAGTAATGTGAAATAAACAGATTTCAACAAATAAGGCTCCTCTCCACTTTGATCAAACATTTATCTTTGAGCGTGCTTTTCTTTTTCGTCAGGAAGCACTTTGGCTGTTTACGCTGCTCTAAACACATAGTGCATTTGGTTGCACATGAATCAGTCGACGATAGGCCCAAACCTCCGGCTTCGGTATGTTTGCATTCACACAGGTGCTGCATGGAAACCTAACTGCTGCACTGATGTAGGAAGAGTTTCAAACTACACCCATGTTATTTTGGAGACCTTCTCAGAAATGTCCTGATCTTCAAATCTATAACAATTGATTAGCGCACGGGTTCAGGGCGAAAATCGTTTACCATTCCCACTTCAGCCAATCGCTGGTGTATAAAATCCAGTAAACATGTACAGTTTAGTGCATAAATAATTCATCACCAGGGTTTTCGTGTTGAACTGTCTCAAGTTCTCTATTAATGTTTCCGCTAGGTTAGTATACAGGTCAGGGGTCCAACAAATCTTCCTCACCGTCTGTTCCTGAACCTACATTATGCAGTACATCATTTCTCAGTCAGATTTGCTTAGCAATAATATTGCAACTTCTTCTGCATACTGTCAGGGCCCTGCAGCCATAGTCGTACCAATGAGGACCAGATAAGCAGACTATGGCTGACCTACCCAACAGCAGAAAGTCATTCTACATAAATCTTGGGCTCTTTTTTGGATCAGTGCACTGTGGGCCTGCTATCAGCTCAGATTGTATGAGCAGCTTTCATCCATGCACTGGTTCTCACATAACTCAAGCACTACACCTCTTCCAACCACCACCCCCCGTCCTCATAAATAACTCTGCTATCGCCTGATAATGCCCCCTTAATGCTTAGTCAATAAAGCGCAGAGTGCCGACGCTTCTCTCAGCTTTCCACCATACATAAATATTAACATGGAGCTCAGATTGATGCGGTGGGCAAAGCTTGTTCTGTTAGGTTTGAGAGGAGAAAAAAACACAGAGAAGACACACGGAGAGGAAAGGAAAACAAGGATGAAATGGATAGACAAGGGAAAAGAGAGGAGAAGAGAGTCGACTGGCTGCAAAGCTGCAGGTGTTTGTGAGAGATAGCGTTTAGGGTGATGGGACTGAAATATCTTTGCACTGACAGATCACCTGCACCAAGAAGCTCCTAATGCAGTAATTAGTTAATCCATTGCTTTCGTCCACTCTCACGCACAGGGCTCATTTGACCCACTTGGATTATCATTTTTTGTGAAACCTAGCCATGTTCATTTGCGCCTTGTTTGCAGAGTCGTTTAGTCAGGAAATATGGATATAACTAAAGAGAAATTATGAAGTGCTCAGATCTTTATAGGGTTGCCACGGTGGTGTAGAGGTTGCAAGATGGCATGAAGGTCCTGGGTTTGATTCCCTTGCACGGGTGTTTCTATGTGGAGTTTGCATGTTCTCCCTATGCATGCATGGGTTTCCTTCAGGTACTCTGGTTTCCTCCTACAGTGCAAAAAATGCATATTAGGCTAATTGGTTGTTCCAAATCACCCCTTGGTGTAAGTGTGAGTGTGAATGGTTGTGTGAGTGTTGGCCCTGTGATGGCCTGCTGAGCTGTCCAGGATGTACAGTGGAATGAAAAAGTATCTGAACCTTTTGGAATTTTTCACATTTCTGCATAAAATCACCATCAAATGTGATCTGATCTTTGTCAAAATCACAATGAAAAAACAGTGTCTGCTTTAACTAAAACCACCCAAAACATTTATAGGTTTTCATATTTTAATGAGGATAGCATGCAAACAATGACAGAAGGGGGAGAAATAAGTAACTGAACCATCACATTTATTATTTTGTGCCGCCGCCCCCCCCCCCCCTTTGGCACCAATAACTTCAACCAGACGCTTCCTGTAGCTGCAGATCAGTCTGGCACATCGATCAGGACTAATCTTGGCCCATTTTCTTTACAAAACTGCTGTAGTTCAGTCAGATTCCTGGGATGTCTGGCATGAATCGCTGTCTTGAGGTCATGTCACAGCATCTCAATGGGGTTCAAGTCTGGACTTTGACTTGGCCACTCCAGAACGTGTATTTTGTTCTTCTGAAACCATTCTGAAGTTGATTTACTTCTGTGTATTGGATCATTGTCTTGTTGCAGCATCCATCCTCTTTTTAGCTTCAACTGTCTGACAGACGGCCTCAGGTTTTCCTGCAAAACATCCTGATAAACTTTTGAATTAATTTTTCTATTAATGATTGCAAGTTGTCCAGGCCCTGAGGCAGCAAAACAGCCTCAAACCATGATGCACCCTCCAGCATGCTTCACGGTGGGGATGAGGTGTTGATGTTGGTCAGCTGTTCCATTTTTCCTCCACACATGGCGTTGTGTGTTCCGCCCAAATAATTCAACTTTGGTTTCATCTGTCCACAAAATATTTTGCCAAAACTTCTGTGGAGTGTCCAAGTGCTTTTTTGCGAACATTAAATGAGCAACAATGTTTTTTTTAGACAGCAGTGGTTTCCTCCTTGGAGTCCTCCCATGAACACCATTCTTGGCCATTGTTTTACATATAGTTGATGTGTGCACAGAGATATTGGACTGTGCCAGTGATTTCTGTAAGTCTTTAGCAGACACTCTAGGTTTTTGTTTTACCTCTCTGAGTATTCTGCGCTGAACTCCTGGCATCCTCTTTGGTGGATGGCCACTCCTTGGGAGAGAAGCAACAGTGCCAAACTCACTCCATTTGTAGACAACTTCTCTGACTGTCGATTGATGAACATCCAGACTTTTAGAGATCGTTTTGTATCCTTTCCCAGCTTTATACAAATCAACAATTCTTGATCGCAGGTCTTCAGTCAGCTCTTTTGAACGAGCCATGGTGCACATCAGACAATGCTTCTCATCAAGACAATTCTTACCAGGTGTGTGTTTTATAGTGGGCAGGGCAGCTTTAAGCCACTCATCAGTGATTGGGCACACACCTGACTTAAATTGTTTGGTAAAAATTGGTTTAAATTGCTCTTTAAGTCGACAAAGATCAGATCACATTTGATGGTGATTTTATGCAGAAATGTGAGAAATTCCAAAAGATTCAGATACTTTTTCATACCACTGTAATCCAAACTCACTCAAAGTCATCACAGATGGGCACCAGCCTCCCCATGACCCCAATTAGGATTAAGAGTCTTAGAAAATGAAGCAGTGAATGAATGGATGACGAATGCTGTGAATTGTTCTGGAAGAGGAAAGAGTTTCAGAAATGGTGGCCTGGTGCAGTAGAAGAGATAATCCAGAGATAATGAAATAAAGTCAATATTGTAATGCTTTCTGTTACTCCAACCAGAGACTGTGCTAAATTTTCAAGAGGCATTGAGCAAGAAGAAGTTCAGCAACACCAACCGTTTTGGTTTGTTTTTTCAGAAGAATTATACATTTTTTTTATTTTGATATACAGTGGTACCCCACCTTACGAAATTCTCACCAAACAAAAAATTCAGGTTGCGAAAAGCATTTTCCTAAAATTTTTGTCTCAGGATACAAAACAAGTTCACGTTACGAAAGCGCCATCTTGAAAATTCAAACGTGCCATTCAAACATTAAAACGTGCCATTCAAACATTCAAACAATGCACAAGCTGCTCCCCCATCAATGACGTTCAAACATCCCGCCCCGCTAGCCTCCCATTGGCTAACAACTGAGCTGTCGTTCAGGTCACCTTCACTCAAGCCCCATCTTGGACAGGTCCACCTGACGCCATCTTGGACAGGTATGCCATCTTGATCTGACGCCATCTTGGACGCCATCTTGGACATCATTGCCTAGGAGGAATGACGCATCTACCTCCCATTGCCTATTATAGAGCTGAATCCACCATGATGCTTTTCGTGTAAAGGACAGAGTTACTGTTGTTTTATGCTTTATTTCTTGACTCAGGCTTTTAACCTTCCATAAACATTTGTAAGATTATAACTCTGCTAAGAAGACATGGTTAACACGTGCGCGCACACACACACACACACACACACACACACACACACACACACACGCACACACATGTGATTTCCGGTGTGAGTGAGGAGAAGAAACAGGCTCGAGTGACATCACAAAGGAATATGGCCAAACCCATCTACCATTGGTACAATATTGAAGCAGAAGGAGATCTTAAAAGGTGTACTTTTATAATTTTAAAGGGTTTAGGGGTAGTATTGGGAGCCTTGGAACGAATCACATGTGAAAAATGCAGGTTACGAAAAAAGCTCTGGAACGGATTAATTTCATAAAGTGAGGTACCACTGTACTATATTAATCCCACTAGGGAAATTATTGCCTCTGCATTTAACCCATCCAGAGTTAGCACACACACACACATGTAAATAGTGGGGACACACATCGGGGGCACCTGGAGAGCAGTTGGGGGATAAGTGCCTTGCTCATGGGCACTTCAGCCATGAATGTAGAGGAAGGGAAGATGTAGCTCACTCTCCCACTGCCACACACTGAGGAATTGAACCAATGATCTTTCAGTCCCAAAAGCCACTTCTCTGACCATTAGGCAACAGCTGCCCCCAATCTGAATATGTCTGGTTATATCTACTAATATGGACTTGGGTCTGGGCGGTTCAACTTTTTAAAGCTGATCTCAGACTAAAAAAGTGACCAAGAATACATCAAATTAAAGAGTAGCGGTATCGGTTATCCTTACAAATTTATGCAGACGTAATACATTTAAATGATGCAGACACTTCATTTTCACATAAGAGAGAGACACAGATATTTTAACATACGTGCAAAAAAAAAAAAAAAGCTGCCCATTTTATCCTCTAGATTAAGTAGTGGTGTGGTAAACTACAGGGGTTCGCAGATCAGCATTCAATTTCCCTGGTAGTGACGACAACACGTAGCCTGTGGAGACAGTGACACGATAATGTGTTATGCTATGCGAGATCAGTGATGTAGCCCAGCCAACCCAACAAGTTCGCATCACTACCAGGTAAAAGCAGTGTC
>CM045731.1:52217500-52275000 GCA_024760905.1 Plotosus lineatus
CAGACCCCTGACCTAAACCCCTGTAAACCCCATTGGGATGAACTGGAATGTCAACTGAGTGCCAGATCTCACTAATACGCTTGCAGCTGAGTAAAAAAAAAAGCCCCCAGACAGAGATCCAAAATCTGAGAAGGGAAAGCCTTTCTTGAAGACTAGAAGTTAGTATCATAGCAAAGGTGGATACCAACTCTTGTCAGGATGATATGGTGTCCTAATACGTTGGGACAAATTCTTTAGGCTACATCTAAAAATAAAATTCAGTGACGATCACAAAAGATATCGATAGCAGTCTTTCCCCATGCTTGCACAGGCTTCCTCTGGGTACTCAGACATGGACATTCAGCTAATTGATTCTTACAAATTGCCCATAGATGAAATGTGTAAATGGTTGTGTGTGTGTGTTAACTTGTGATGGATTCATAAGTTGTTCAAATTGTACCTTGTCTTCCCACAGACTTTACTGAAATGGACTCTAGTCAATGAATGCATTGCAATTATAAACAGAAACCAACGTATCTCATGTTCTACAACATAAAACTGTGCATTACTAGTTATTAAAATTATCACATATAACCTCAGCTGTTCCAACTTCAGTCCATGCCAAGTTTTAAAGACACGTTGACTTTATGACTGGCTGTTCTCGCCTGGTAGTGATGCAGACTCATGGGATTGGCTCGGCTGCGTCACTAACAAGTCAGCAAAACTTTCGAGGGATAAACCAATTTGTACTTTCGTCCCACTTATCTCTGGCAACTTTCGTATCGTCAGAGTCACTAGAATGTGACGTATCATGGTCTCTTCAAAACATGTTAACCTCGCCCAAAGTGATGATGACACTTCAGAGAAGGGAAAAAAATGACTGATAATAATTGCGGTTCAGCCCTGCTAGTAATCCATGAGATTAACTTACCAGTTTTGTGTTTTATAGGCTTTTATAATAAAATAAGTGTCTGCATCACTTCAACATGCTACAAATTATGCTAATCAATACCAAAGATGTTATATTGTTTAAAAAAGGGAATAAACAAATTTGGGGTATGATATTGTGTAAGATTTATTCCCTAGAGTCGTATATACGGTACTGTACTTCTGCACTTGTTATTATTCAGGGAAATTTGCTCGATGTTTGATAGCAAGCTAATAGTCGTCTACCCCACACTGCTTTTTGTATACACACCTGCACCTGCACAGATTTAGAGCATTTTACCAGACACTTTGCTCTGTCAGTTATGAAGGAATGTGCATCTGCAGCCAAAAGAAAGGAAGGAAGGAAGGAAGGAAGGAAGGAAGGAAGGAAGGAAAATGGTATTTTTGCTGCAGCTATTTTGTCAATTCATTTCTGGTATATGGGTCTCTCTCATTATTTAAGCACACTGGGACCTGCTCTTATATGACTGAAAATAACTGGCCAGGAGCATCGCCAAGATGGCCACCAAGTGGACAAACTCGACTCGAAGTACTTTGTTCTCATCCCACTGACCTCTCATGGCTATTTCTGTTTCCTGCCTCAGGAGTCTTATGTCCTCTTCCTCGGAATAATGAAATATTGGTATCAGTGATGTTGCATGTTCATATTAAAAGCTGGGGATGTACCAAAGTCAAAGCCAAGCTGCTGTCTGTGATTGGTCTTGTAAAACCCAGTCATACAGAGATGTATCCTGTGTTGTAAGCTGTATCACTGAAATTCAATACACACTCTTTCAGGTACTGGATTATTAGATTTTTTAAAAGCAATAATCATAGTGTAATATGCTCTCTCTCTCACACGCACACACACACACACACACACACACACACACACGCACATACACACATACACACACACACACACACACACTTGTACATAACACACATAGCCTCCCTTAGGGCTTATGAGAGATAGTATCTGCTGTTCCTAAGTCCTAAGAGCATGGTGCTGTCCCTCCTCACCTCTCCGACAGAGGCAGACACTCCTACACCCGCCGAGGTCTTTAATCCGCCGCCCAAGTCCCATCGGCAAGGATCATTGAGCTAATTAATAACGTGGCACGGAGAGGGATGGGAGTCATTAAGAAGGCGCGGATGCACTCTACTCCACTCCCTCCTCTTCTTTCTTTTCCTTGTACAGCCTGCACTGAGGCTTATGGAGACTGGGATGGAGAAGGGGAAGGGGGGACTGCAGATGCAGAGGTTTGCTTCAGCACACAAGCCTCTAAGGCATAATTCACTACAAGCGATGGAAGAAAAAAAGAAACAAAAAAAACACACACACACACACACACACACAACACAAACACGAGGTGCGTGCGCATAGTGATTCAACCGAGACATATACATGTGTTAAAGGAACAAGAGTCAATTTTAATTTCTTTGACGTCTGGCCTTGTTAGCAGATGGAAAACGTTAGTGGCACAATTAGGAGAACAAGTGCACAAGGTCCTTGACGGGACAGTAAAAGGAATGTTAGTTAGCCACAGGCCTTGGTTTGAACACACTGACCTAACCAGAACATTAGAGCTAATCAAAAACTATACACGGCTTGGTTGGGTCCATAACATGACAGTAACTGGCTATAAAGACAGCTCATTAGTTTGACTTGGTTACAGACACAGCGCTCCTATTCATGGTCAGTAAAGTTGAAAAAAAAAAAACATTTTTTCATCATCTGGGGTTGCAGTAAGGTTGAAACCTATCACAGCCATCTCTGGCTGAAGACTGGGTATACCCTGAACACCTTGGCAGTCCATTGGCAGAGACAAAGTACATGCAAACCATTCACACTCACACCTGCAGACAATTTAACCTAACATGCATGTCTTTGTATTCTGGGAGGAAACCAGAGTACCCAGAGGAGGCCCATGCAAGCACATGTGAGAGAACATGCTAATCTACTCTCTGTTAAGGTCACAGGGAGGCTGAACATTGTCTTAGCCAACATTGGGTTATCATCAGGCATGACCCTGAACAGCTTACCAGTCCATCACGGGGCAACATTAAATGCAAAGATTCACACTCATGATAACACTTAGGGGTAATTTGGGAAAACTCGGTAGCCTAATTTGCATGTCTTTGGACTGTGGGAGGAAACCATTCCTACACAATCACGGGGTAAAATACTTTGTACAGGGAAAACATACAAGCACAAAAAAAAAAAAATGCTAGCGATTAATTGTAGGTTGATTATTGAGGTTGAAGCAATGCTACATCAACGAGACCCAAGTACCTCATGATGATGGCATTTATTTGTACTGGTGGTAAGCTAATGCACACTGCTTCACATCTGTTCATGCTGCTTTCAGCTTTGTAATTTATAGACATGCTGCTGTGGTCAAACATAAACGCCAAGAAGTCAAGTGTGCATGTCAGTGATTAGCACGGCTAGAAAATTGCCCCAGTCGATATATCACAAATCTGCTTGGCGAAGGCAGAGTACACCCTACACCACAGGGTAAACACACACGACCATTTACACTGACATCCACACCCAGGGGCAATTTGGAAGAGCTGATTACCCTAACATGCATGTCCTTGGACCATGGAAGGAAACCAAAGTACCCAGAAGGAAACCTACATATGCGTAGGGAAAACACGATGGGAAATTTTGGGGGAATTTCATAATTTGTGTCAAGATGTTGTGTGACTCCACATGCAAATAAAGATTTTGTGGCTTAAAGACATGTATCACGCAATAATCGTGAAAATCTCATGTAAAGTCAATTTGGAACTTATTTGCTGCTGATTTTCTAGTAATTTGTGATTGGTTTGCAAATGTTGTGCAAAAAAAAAAAAAAAAAAAAAAAAACATGAACCCAGTCCCCTGTCGCAAAACAATTTTGTTTGCTTTTAGCTCTCAAATCATTCACTTTTTATTTGGCTGTTCTTACCATGAACAAAATCTTAATAAAATACAGATGATGACAAAATACTCGGAATATGGGAGATGCTAGCAAGTCACAAATGTCTCTCAAACATCCGGCATGGAAATCTCCATTGTATTGATTTTTCCTTGTAAATGAAAAACATAATTTGCAAGCAAATCGACAATTTTGCACCCCTCTCAGAAAACGTGCGGTCCACTGTCGGAGCTTCATTTTGCGACATTCATGTAAATTTCAAACATCTTTAAAATGTTTTGTGAGGAGTTCATGAGCCAGGTGACGAATATGATGCCTCAATTGTTGTGATATAAATTTAAAATAATTTTGAAAAACGATAGCTGCCCCGTGTGCAGCTAACTGGGTTAACAAAGGCTGGCCATGTCTCTCACTGTCTACGGTGTGAGGCATGTAAAAGAACTATTGCTGACTTTCATCGAAAGAGTAGGCTGCATAGCCGTCGGTGTATTTCTGCCCTACAATGGCCTGGCAAGCTCTCCAGGATGTACTCTGCCCTCGCCCGAAGTCGACAAAAATGGGTGCCAACCTCCACACCACCCTAATTAGGATTAAGTGGTTAAAGAAAATGAATGAATGAATGAACAAACAACAGCCACATATTGCCATTCGCATCAGTTGCTTTTCAACAGCACCTCAAGTGTTATCACCCTTTAACCTCCATGCCACCCTGCCATCCTTGAAATAGATTAGGACAAGCAGGGTGGCACAGTGGCATAGAGTTTAGCACATCTGCCTCACAGCAACAAGGTACTCGGTTCGATCCTCAGCCTGAGTGTTTCCGCGTGGACTTTGCATGTTCTCTCCGTGCTTCCGTGGGTTTCTTCTGGGTATTCCTGTTTCCTCCAACAGTCCAAAAACATTGGCTATTCCAAATCACCCCTAGGTGTGAGAGTGAGTATGAACTGTTATATGATTGTTGGCCCTGTGATGGCCTGGCGAGCTGTCCAGGGTGTACCTCGCCCCTGCCTAGAGTCAGCTGAGATGGGCGCCAGCCTCCCTGTGACCCTAATTAGGATTAATCAGCTTAGTAAATGAATGAACGAATGAAGCAGTATCACAGTGAAAAAATCCATATGCATTTTTATTACGGAATAAAGTTAAGCATCATCAACACATGGCCCTCCAGCAGCAAGATTCAAAATGGTTGACTCCTACCAGCTTGAATTGGTTCTATCACTTCATTTACACAGAAATATGGACAGGAAAACAAGCTAGACATGGGAGAAAGCAGACAGAGAAAAATGGCCATTCTAAGAGGCAGAGGCAGACAGACACCGAGACGGATCGCCAGAGAGACAGAGTGAGTGAGACGAACGTACAGAGCGAGCAAGCACTTAGTGTAATAGGCAGCTCTTGCTAATGAAAGGAAACAAGAGCAGCAATTAGTAGTGTAAACAAAGCACTGAGAGGACAGGCCAGATCTGCTCGCTCTCCCCTGACAGCCGGGCTACTAACAGGCAGCCGTGAAACTAATTGGAATAACTGGGAACTAAGACAGAATCGATGGGAGCGCAAGCAAGCTAGCACGCAGATTATTCACCAATCGGCGCCAGAACCCTGGGGATCAGAACAAGCACAGCCACAGCTAAGGAGTGAAGTGTGGCCAAAGCGCCCGAGAAAGACACTTTTCGGCGCAGATGTATCAAAGGAATGGAGGGCGATACTCGCACAAATATAAACACAAACAGGGATCTGGAATCAATTCGGTTATATGATTACAAGTGTGAGTTTTGTTTCTAAGCACACACACACACACACACACATACACACACACACACACACACACACACACACACACAAATAAAACTAGCACGTTTCTAAATCACGGGAAACTGAGTACAGTAATTGTCATCTTTCCTCAATATGACCCCGAGATAATAATCCTACACTTCCAACATCCTCAGACTGTCATTAAGACAACCAAGGTTGCGCTTTGATGAAAATGAATCCAGTTTGAGAAGCAATTTGAAGAATATTTCTCTCCCTAATCAATGTCCTTAGCACCGGGCCATGGAGAAACCGGGACTGATTCCAATATAAGTAGAATATTTGATGGTTGTAATGGCTCAGGCATTTCTACCACACATGGAATCGTTCTATGTGGTTCTTTGAAAATGGTGCTCTCCCTCTGCTGCTAGTTTAGGAAACAAACAGCCTCCGCAACATTTTTCCCCCTCCTCGACTTTCATTAAAAGTGATGAGGAAATCATTAGCAGGTCTAGTGCGATTTCCATTAGCAACTATAAGACCCACACACACACACACACACACTTCCTTTTGCTCTCCGAATGCCAGTGCATTACTGGCCGCTCATTCATTGACAGAGCTGCCAGTCATTGCCCAGATGGATGCTTCTCCGGGGAGGACGCCTGATCCTCGACATTGACTCATTTGTTTTGCTGATCTAACCACCTCTGAACCTTCAGCTCAGGGGAAAGCGGAGTGGAGTGATAAGCTAGTGTGCACTTGGTTTATTTCGCATTAGGCCACATCCTGAGACATGACATGACATCAGGGTGTGGCACGGACAATTTTGCAGAGGTTGACATAATGCGCGCATGCGTGCGTGCATGTGCACGCGCACACACACACACACACACACACACACAGAGTCGTCGTGTTTCCCTAACTTCAGGGGACATGACATAGACTTACATTAATTTCCTAGAGGTGTGTCCTAATCCTAAACCGAACCCTTGCCATAACTACTATCTGATTGACCTTAACCGTAACTTTAGCTTCATCATAACACATAACTTTGTGTTAAAATCTAATGATTTACATTATGGGAAGACCTGGTGAGCTGTCAAGGGTGTACTCTGCCCTCACCCAGAGTCACCTGAGGTGGGTACCAACTTCCCCGTGACCCTAAATAGGATTAAGCACTTTGTTAACAGATCTAGGCCCTCACAGTGTGATAAAACTTACAAACACACACACGCACAGAGAGAGAGAGAGAGAGAGAGAGAGAGAGAGAGAGAGAGAGAGAGAGAGAGAGAGAGAGCGAGCATGTGCCTGTCTCTTTATTTCTCTGCAATATCCCACTAGAGTATCACATGACCTACACACTCTGCAGTACCAGTGGGAAAATTGGTAAGGCATTGGATTACCACATGTAAGGTTGGGGTTCAAGCCCCACTCCCACCAATCTACCACTGATGGGCCCCTGAGCAAGGCCCTTAACCCTCATTGGCTCAGTTGTATGTATCATTCTAGATTAGCACGTCTGCCAAATGCAATACATGTAAGTGATAAAGTCACAGATAGAGGCACTAGCAGCTTGGAACATCCCGCAGATAGGGTTTTACGGATTGCTTTTAGTTTTATGATGACTTCACAAACAACAAGGAACTAATGAAAATGTTGCCAAATAACAGAGACCAAAGGTTCGAATCCGTATTGATACCACAGCCATCTGTGACTAGGAGTCCATGGGAGCTAATTGGCTGGGCTCTCACGGGAAGGACGAATGACATACGGCCACCTCTCTGCCACTCACAGCAATCACTAGCAAATCATTTCTTCTCCTCCCTTAACCATTTCCGTTAGTTTCTGCTACCCCCCTCAGCTATTTCTGGCAGTTTTGTTACTACCACAGCCATTTCCGTCAGTTTCCACTACTCTCTCTCTCTCGGTGGGTCTCATTACTTCCGCTGCCATTTCTAGTGGATCCTGCTACTCCCTCAACTATTTCCGGAGGTTTCCGCTGTCTCCAAGAGTTTCCCAACCCAAATGGTGGTAATATTGCTTATTGGAAACACTTTTATTTATAAATGAATAAATTAAACTAATATTAATCCGCCTCTAACAACATGATTCATTTCTTATCTTGAAATGTTTCCTTTATTGCCAAACATCTACATCTGTATATAGGAAGCCAATAGAACATGTTATGATAATGCAGTACTAGTACTTCCTGGTTTGGTGGAATGCAAAAAAGGGTTCACCCCGAACCCATTCAAAATATTTCTAAGTCCAAATGGCAACCAGTGCACTTGAGGCTATTTATAAATAGCGGAAATTACCGGAAATATCCAAGCGAATCCAGATTGAGGTGAAAGTAGATCATTTCCGACGGACGTGGTGTGATGTCACACTGACCCAGGAACAGACAAGCAGGTAGAGTTTGACCTTTATTGGCAAGTGCTCTTCTTCTGAGGACGATTTGAAGTTATTAAAATGCATAGTGGATTCTACGGTACTGATGATACGACGTGCTCTGTTTGCAGAGACAAAACCGAGCATATGCTTAGCTAGCGAGTGTAGCAGTGCAACATAAAAAAACAATATTGCTTGGTGATTCTGTAATAATGTATAGACCTTTCAACTGTGCATATCAATTTTAAACTGAACGTGGGGTAATTGTTATTCGCTCCAGTTTGCAGTCTACACAGATGGGGAGATAAATCTGGCTTTTGGCTGAGCCAAGCCATTTTCATTGTTTATACATCATCCTTTTAAGCTCGGGGTATTGGAGCTCTTTGCGATCTGTAGACAGGGAAGTGGGAACTTCCCACATGTGGCTGTGTTCAGAGCCTAACTTTGCGCTTTACTAGAATCTGCACTGGATATTTGGAAAAGGGTGGGGCGGGAAAAGAGAAATACAGAAATATCGGGAGAAAATCGATATGACGGTATGAAAAAGCAAGACAGACAGAGTGCATGAAGCAGCAGACTGCAGTTAACAAAAAGCTTCATTTAGTAGAGGCTTCTGGCAACAGACATCCCATCCTGCCAAGCTGCAAAGCCTCATTGAAAAAGCATTTACTAACCGCCCTGGAGTTGCAGCTTTGGTCCAACGGAGTACATTTTTCCCTCCGAACTGAAAGTTTATTGCACTGGCAAACTCAGAAGAGAAAAATGCGGCCTCTGATCCTAAAACAGCATTCGTTTCTGAGAAAAGCTCAACTCTGAACTCGGAAAGCCCGTGCTTTCAGCTTCCCCATCAGTTCAGCGTGCCATGGAGTGTTTCAAGCCTTTGATCCCCAAACCAAACCAGAGAAACATTTGTATTGTCCTAATGACTTCCTGTCACTTGTTACATGCTCCTTTTCGGCCGAGTTTCTGCTTTCTGGCTTCCAGGTTTCCTCCGGCCTTGTGCAGTTGAGTACAAGAGGTTGCCTTCTTTTGTCAGCCTCGTTCGGCCTCACTCACAGTGGCATTAACACATAGTAGGTCTCGTCGTGGACGGCTAATCATGAACAGCTCTCAGGCACTTAGCATCACCTCGTGAAGGACATGGGGAACAGTAGCAGGGCGTTAAGTGCTCCTCATTATCTTAAACACACTCTTTAATTTCTTGCATGCAGCACTCCCACCTCCCTGATTAAAACAAAGGAAATTGTTTGTTTAAGACCACTTCTCAGTACAGGAGGAGCTTAATCACAGATAATCATTAACAGAGCAGGAAGCAACTGCGTGCTCGTCAGGAAACCTGCGTCTGAAGCGGCACTGAAAAACTAATATAGTAGATTTTCTAAATTATATTTCAGATAATTCATTCTTTTAATATAAAAAAAGTCAAAGGAACTAATGAATCAAATAAGACAAATCACTTTTTACTTGTATAGCTTCTCCAGATGAACAGTTTAGGCTGCAACTAATGCTGTTCATACTAAAATAGAGAGCTGAGCATCAGACACAGCCGTATACACTTTCCTGGATCTATTGGACAGTTCCTTTCATGCATTCATTTTCCGAACCACTTAATCCTAACTAGGGTCGCAGGGGAGACTGGTGCCCATCTCAGTCAACTCCGGGCAAGGGTGGGGTACACCCTGGACAGCTCACCAGGCCATCGCAGGGCCAACACACACACTCACATTCATACTCACATTCACACCTAGGGTCGATGTAGAACCGCCAATTAGCCTACTGTGCATGTTTTTAGACTGCGGGAGGAAACCGGGGTACCCTTGTAAAGTTCCTGTCTATGTAAATGTGATGACTATTGTAATATTACTTTACTTAAGTGCAATTTCCCTAAACTAACATTTCGTAGGTCCCATGGTAGGGGGATGAATTTGCACAAAGGACGACTAAGAAACTCAGCTATACATGTGTATACACCTACATTCACCTATTCAAACATATACAGACGGGTGAATGATGCCAAAGGTGCAGGATATACACCAGGTAAGAGGTAGAGCTTTTAATTATTAAGGAACATTGTGCTGAAATGTTATGATGTTTGAGACCTGCTCTAAACATAAGTACCGGAGAAATGGCCGTGTCCAGGGTGTGTGGGGTCCTTGATATTTCCACTGATTCTCCTCTGAATTCTGTCAGTGTAAATGGCAATAAGGGGGAAGTGTAGTTCCAATGTGCAGTGTAGTTCCCAGCTCTGCCGTCCTCACCACCCGCTGCAACACCTTCCTGTCCTCTGCAGTACTGCTGCTAAGCCACACTGTATAGCAGTAGGTCAGGAGACTCTCTCTGGTGGAGCGGTAAAAGTTTGTCAGTAGGGGCTGGGGTAGACGGTCTTATTGGAGCTTCCTGAGGAAGTACCTCCATTGTTGTGCTTTCCCTACCTGGTGGGAGATGTTTGTAGTCCAGATGAAGTCAGCAGAGACTCAAAAAAAAAAAAAAATTTTAGCACTCTCCATCATTGCAGAGGGCAGAGTGCTCAGTTTGTTTTGATCTCCTGAAGTCCTTTATCATCTCCTTGGTTTTGGATGTGTTTAGTTCCAGGTTATTGTTGTTGTACCATCGCCACAGATGTTGAATCTCCTAACTGCAGGCTGATTCTTTGTTATCCATAATCGAACCTACGATGGTGGTTTTGCTGGTGTGAGTGGGGGAACAGTTGTGTGTGAAGAGGGAGAAGTGGAGGGAGCTCAGACTACACGCCTGTGATGTTTCCTCACATAGAAATTGCTACTGTCCAGGTGTGTGAGGGATGTGTGTAGGGCTGTACTAATGGCATCCTCTGTTGACCTGTTTGTTATGTATGCAAACTTGTGTGGATATAGATCAGCAGGAATGGCAGCCTTGATATGGGGCCAGACAAGTCAATATTTGGTGATGATGGGGACTAGGAAAACTGGGCGGTAATTCGGGTTCAGGTAGCTAGGTTTCTGTGCTGTTCTTAAGCACTGGGATGATGGTGGCTGTTTTGAAGAAGGTGGGAACCATACATTACATTAGTGAAAGATTAAACATGGTGGTGAAAACCCCCATTAATTGATCTGTACATGCTTTAAGTACCCTTCCTGTTATTCCATTTGGACCAGTAGCTTTTCTCAACGTTGATGCTGCACAGGGTGATTCTGATCTGGTGCTGCTGCAGCTGGATGGGGCCGTTGTCCCTGTCTAGAAGAGCAGTGCAGATGCACGCCGCTCCGTTGTATTGGTCAAAGCGAGCAAAGCTCTGGTTCAGGGTGTACAGTAGGGTGCTGTCCGAGGAGTGTGCTGACGTGTGCATGTCCTTGTAGACAATGAGTGTCTTGAGCCCCTTCAACATATCCCTGGTGTTGTTTTATCAAAGTGCTCCACGATGAGTTGTTTACATTTGTGCTTACCTTTTGTGATACCTCTTCATGGGGCCTGGCATGCCTCTTTGTAAGCCTGTTGGTCTCCTGACCTGAAGGTATCATCCTGTGCTCGAAACAGGATGCACACCTCACTGTTAAACCATGGTTTCTGGTTCTGGAACACTTTAACCATCCTTGTTGTGATCACATTCTTTGTGCAGTAGTTTATGTCAGAGAGCACTTATACTTGATCTGCAGGTCAGGGGTTCAAGCCCCACTATCACCGAGTTGTCGCTGCTGCCCCCGCAGTGAAGCCTACTGAGTTATCAAAGGCCAACAATATCACTCACTGTTTGTGATGAGAGGCAAGTAAAAGTACCATTGCTTCATTCGTAAAGAGTAGGCCACTGGTTTGCTGCCTGTGATGGCCGGGCAAGCTGTCCAGGGTGTACTCTGCCCTCACCTAAAATAATCTGAGATTTGCACCAGCCTCCCCGCGACCCAAGCGGTTCAGAAAATGAATGAGTGAATAAATAACTTCTAGATATAATAACCCGAACAATTTCTAGCTCACACAAAAGGTAATAACTCAGTAGGACCACGCTTGGACTGCAGATAGACAACCACAAACACAATTTCCTGCAGAACACAAATCAGTGTGTCATAGTACCTTCCGCGTAGCTCACACGAAAGGTAATAATGCACCCCTTATGAAACATCTCGTACACCACTGTCAGTAATAGGGGTACAGTAGGAGTCCCCGTAGGTATAGTCCAGTGCTACACCACAGAGTACAGCCCAAATGTATTGGCCCATATATGAATATGTCTTATGTTTCATGTAAACTGAACACAAATGAAGGCAGCAGTCTTATAAGTAAAGCCAAGAATGTTAGACCACAATAAATATTTAATTATTTGCCAAGCCAATTAATCCTACAAATGTTACAGGGAAGGAGCCTATCTCAGCCAACTTTGGGCGACGCCACAGTATACTCTGAGCAGTTTGCCAGTCTGTGTCAGGGCCAACAAACATCAACTATTTAGCTTCACAACAAGGGTCAATTTGGGACAGCCAGTCTTTGGGCTGTGAGGGGAAACCAGAGTACCCGGAGGAAACCAACACAGAATGGTCCTCGAACCCACAACCTTCTTGCTGTTAGACAGACATGTTAATTGCTACGCCACTGAAAAACAAACATATACGTCCCTTTCCCCAGCCACTCTTCCAGCTCTTCCGTATTGGGACACTGAGGCGTTCCCAGTCCAGCCAAGCGACACAGTCCTGTTCTGGGTCGACCCTAGTTGGAGATACCTGAAACACCACACCTGGGAGGCGTTCAGGAGGCATTCTGATCAGATTCTTATGCCAGCTCAACAGGACCCTTTCAAGACAGACTAGCAGCTGTATTACTCTGAGCTCCTCCTGGATGGCCAAGTTTTTCACCCAATTATATTCTTTTTGCCGTGTTGTTATTATTATTCCCTTCTTTTAACCTAAAAACACTTCACTTGATGAAAAAATATTCAAGCCCAAAATTTCAGATAAACAAATGACTCACTGCAATCTGTTTCTTCATTACAACTGAAAAGGACCTTCTTAAGAGAGCAACATGAGAATTATTCGACTATTTACTCTAAAAACCCAACAGAAATTATTCCACCAGCCACAGCCTCATTATTCACAACTATAAATGGAACACCTGTTTCTGTAATCATAGCCATTATCAAGAAACTACTTTAAAAATAAATATATGCTACACGGAACGGGGCGGTATGGTGGTGTAGTTCAAGGTTCTGGGTTCGATTTCCATGAGATTTCTGTGTGGAGTTTTGCATGGTCTCCCTGTCTTTTATGGTTTTCCTCTGGTACTCCAGTTTCCTCCTACAGACCAAAGACATGCACAGTAGGCTAATTGGCTGTTCAAAAGTGAAGTGTGTGTGTGTGTGTGTGTGTGTGTGTGTGTGTGTGTGTGTGTGTGTGTGTGTGTGTGTGTGTGTGTTAGCCCTGTGATGCTCCGGTGAGGTGTTCAGGTTGCATGTCTGTCACCCAGCGTTGACTAAGATAGGCTCCAGCCTCCCTGTGACTCTTATAACAGGACTGAGTGGTTCAGGAAATGAGTGAGTACATAGAACTGAACACAAAATACAAGCGGCTTATTTTTTTTCATTTATTTATTTTTCTCATGGCACTTGTTTTACCATCAATCATTCCTTCAGCTTCCTGACATTCTGCCACCTTCTACTTAGGCTTCATCCTAAACCGCATACTACCCCACTAAATAGCGGTTCTGATCTATTTGGGTACTACTTGTAAAGCAATGTTTCTTTTTGGATGGAGATCTTGTGTGTTTTGTGTACACAGCTCCACCTACTGACTCTTGATGACACAGCAAGTGAAAAGACTAATACGTATCTTATTAAAGTATTTGGGATTTGGAGAAAAGACTGGGTGCCTGGAGAACCTCTGGAGATTCAAAGTATAATTGGGTATGCCTTGTAATTGCTGCAACATTTCTGCTTATTAGCAGACGACAACTATGGAAATTGATCAATGTTCAAAGTTTGGGGGGGAAAGACAGTAATACCCAGCGACCTTCATATGAGCACGGTATGAGGA
Organism: Plotosus lineatus; assembly: GCA_024760905.1. Taxonomy (NCBI): domain Eukaryota; kingdom Metazoa; phylum Chordata; class Actinopteri; order Siluriformes; family Plotosidae; genus Plotosus; species Plotosus lineatus. Next base: position 52,231,467 of record CM045731.1, read on the forward strand.
TGAATATACAAAGTAGTTGGTAGAAAATGTGATATCCTGATATGAAGATTGTGTGCTTTTATAAGGATAGTGAAGCATTGACTTTACGGATTTCTGAGACAAAGAGAAGAATGGTTTTGCAGCTTAAGCATTGCCTCTCTTAGAACTGTATGCTATAAAAGCTGGGAAAGTGAATCTTAACTTTCAATCAAAGAAGGAAGGGGTACATTAAATCTTAAGTGGAGTGTGTTTAATGGCTTCCTGTGTGGCACAGAATCTGAAGCACTGTGCCATGTTGATTCATCTGGGTTTCAAGTGGATCATCAAAGCATGGTGAAGGAGATACAAGCTGTCGAACATCAAAAGGCACCTGACAGGCGTTCATGCTTCTGTGAGACACTGATAACCCAATCCATCATATCTGTTTGGCAAGATAGAAGATAAAGACAGAACGGAAAAAAACAAAGAAACAAAGTGAGTTCTGTGAGATGTAATTAATAGAAAGTTTTTGGTTTTTTTTGTAGACACTCCACCTGGATTGAAGGTGGTGCCCCAAGGCACAAGGCAAGTCTGTTCAGCACCAAAACATGCAGAGAAAATAGCAGAAAACCTTGCAGCACTTTCTCTCTCTCCTTCATTCGACCTCCTCTCCTCTCCACACACACACACACACACACACACACACACACACACACAGTTTTCCAGTGTCACCCTTAAAAAATCATTCATCAAATTTTGATATATGTAAACGTCCCTTGTATAAATACAACATAATATAGAACAAAGGCGGCTACAGCCTGGCAAATTGCTGTTGGATTTCCTTTCTGAATTTCTCTTGAATTATTACACCACCCAGTGTCAATATTTGGGCTCCAGTTCAGTGCTGGAGAATGAGTTCTAGTACTATTTAATAAAGATGGAAACTTTTCACTTCAGCTCTGTGTAATTCCAAGCAGTGATATGAATCTTCTTCTTTTCCTCTCAGCTGTTCCCCTGTTGCCCTTTCAGGGGTCGCCACAGCGAATCATCTGCCTTTATCTTCATGGAAGTCAGATTAATAATTTGGATATTTGATTTGGCATACGTGTTTATGGCTGATGCCCTTCATGACACAACCCTTAGCAAGGGACGGAAACACACTAACTGCTTTGCAGCCTAGTCTTGATGAAAGTCAGCAATGGTTTTTTTTCATGATCCTCTCATTATAGACAATGAGAGACATGACCGGCCTTTGATAACCCAGTTAGCTGCACTGGGTGGCCAGTGACAACCTTGTGGAGAGTGGGACTCAAACACCCAACCCTAGGATCAGTGATCCAGCACCTTTTACCACCAGGCCACCACTGCCCACAAAGCAGTGATAGCACTGATATGAATCAAAGCTAGAAAAAAAGTGTGAGGGCTTTTATTTATATATATATATATATATATATATATATATATATATATATATATATATATATACATACATACATACATACATACGGTGGTACCTTGACTTACAAAATTATTCCGTTCTGAGAGCAGGCTCGTAAGTCAAAATGTTCATTAGATAAAACAAAAATTCCCATCGGAAATAATACAAAACCAATTAATCCCAAACTCGTATAACCTGCCACAAACACGTATATTTCACCTAATATATTAAAGATAAACATGTAAAAACAATACATATTTATTATTATAATTATTAATAATAATAACAATCATAATAATACATGTACATTAACATTAATAATAATTAATAATAATTATAATAAAACAAGACTAAACAATAAGTCAACTAACCCTTCTGATCATCAACTGCGGCAAAGAAGCCACGTGGGCATGAAGATGTCATGTGGGCAGACATGAGGTGGTGCACAACAGAGGAGGAGGAGGAGGAGAATTTTGTGCATGTGCATGCTACAAATGCCAGCGAGAAAAGGCTCTTGGTGCTTTTCTTGCTTTTCAAATAGTGGGGCATGCCCCTGATGCCAGGGGGGGTGTATGACCCTGGGGAACATGCTTTTTTGCCATACTGTACTAGAATTAAGTGTAATTGCGCATCTGCTACAGCAGGTGGCAGTGGCGCTAGTAGAAGTCTAGGTGGCAGTGAGCTGTATTCCCGATGTTGTAGGGGAAAAGCACCAAGCAAACAATATGAAGTGCAGTAAACACTATTTATAGTCGTGCGGGGCGCTGGGGGGATGTGAAATGATTTTTTTTCTTCCTATAGGGGGCATCACAGAAAATAATTGAGAAGCACTGCACAAGGCATTCACAGAGCGTGGAGGAATATACGTGGAAGCATACAAGGCTAATCAGCCTAGAAAAGCCATTTCCCCAGCAGAGCTCATAAATCAAAAATTTGCTCGTTGGATGAGGCCGATTTTTGGTGGGATCAAAGCTTGTATCATGGAAAATTCATTATAAAAGACACTCATAAGTCAAGGTACCTGTGTGTGTGTGTGTGTGTGTGTGTGTGTGTGTGTGTGTGTGTGTGTGTGTGTGTGTGTGTGTGTGTCTATATATATATATATATATATATGAAAGCATTATGATCGAAATAAAAGCTGATGGTCTGTCTGATCTGTGAGGAAAATTTCATTTGAGAAATGAAAAGCCTGGAAACGAATCCAGCTCTAAATTGAGATTGGATATGAAACGTGATCTAAAGGAAAAGAAGACTGGATTGAAGGATGGTTATTAAAGAAAAGCATGATGGACCATTACAGTCTGAGCTGGATAATGTTTAGGTTTAATCCAATGTTTGTATTTTAAAAAATGGAAAGAAAAAGACCAATGAGTCCGACCCTGAATCTGTAGCATCTACAGGTGCTGAATACGAGATCTGAACTCCAATCTAAAAATGGACCTGATTGAGAAAACCCAACAGCAGTCTGATTATAGAGTAAAGTCAGCAGATCATGAATATGGATCACTCATGGGCTGAGATACAGATTCCAAAAATCACTTATCAGTTGGCAGTCTTGCACAGTTGCCATGGCAGCAGAATATCCGTGGCAAGGGAAGGAAGCTGGCACCCCCCAATAACTGGCGTCTCCCCCTCCCTCCAGTGACCTGCTGCTGAACCGGGGCTCGAGGCAGAGGTCGATGCCTCTGAGCGAAAGAGTGACAGTGAGGGATGACACCAGCACAGAATGAGAAAGAGCCAGTCGCATCACACAGATGGGAAGAAGAGAGAGGGGAAAAAAACAAGAGACGAGAGCAAATTTAATTACAATCAATGAAGGGGTCTTCACCAAAGAAGGGGGGGGGGTCCAAAGCAATGGACTGCAGCCTGTGTGGAATTAAAATAAAATGTTTATAACTTTGACTCTTATCCTACTGGCCAAATTAAAAAAGCTGTCTTGCCTAGAGCTGTGAAGGAAAGATTACTCCCATGTGTCAATTGACGTCTGTACTTGATATTGATCATGTCACACTCATGCACACCCACAAACCCATACTCATGTGTTGTGCGCGTGTGTGTGTGTGTGTGTGTGTGTGTGTGTGTGTGTGTGTGTGTGTGTGCATGTGAAATAGAGAGAGAGAGAGAGAGAGAGAGTTTCTATTTGTCAATGTTCAAAAGTGTTTGTCTGCAAAGATATGGACACAGAGGTCAAAGAAGCTGACCTTTCATTGGCCCTTCCAGGGGTCAACATAGATGAGGTCAGTTTCGTACATGTAGCCTCATCTCATATCATAGCCTCATATCATCTTCTCACCCGAGAAATCAAAGGAATGCAGCAACGCTCTATTTCTGAGCAATAACAAAATTTAAAAAAGGGAATAATAATAATAATAACAACAATAACAACAACAACAACGACAACAAACTATGTGCAAGACTGAAGACACCCCCAGATACATTTTTCATAACAGCTTTGCAAGGGAATATTATCAACTCAGTGAAGGACTACTGAAAAAAATATCACACAGCTAAGACCACGTTGAACCTGATGGGCACCCTTACTGAGGTCAAACCCGACTCCCTCTCAAAAGCGCCCTCTACTGGGGCTCATTATAATTGTAGCAGGAGTTAGATTAGTTCCCAAACCAAAATTATTCAGCCAAAAGTGGCGGTAAAGGTCAGAGACGCACTGAAATCTGTAAGCAATTACTTATTTGATTGTTTTATGAACATAAAACAAATCATTATATAATTTATTTAATATTTATTTATTTCATTAATTGTATTTTGTCTGCATATATTATTATACATCAGTATTGTTTACAAATGCCTTCATTTTAAAGACTGTTGCATTTTTCAAAACCTTCCAGCTTCACATCTGATACTACTGGCTCATTTTATGATTGCCAAATAATTATCTCCTGACAGAAGACAAAGCCATGATAATGATTCACCTTTTACGAATTAAAAATCTCTCTATTCTCATGAAAACACAACTGCATTCTATAATCCTGTAACTTCGGTAACAGAGCCACTGTTACAAAATATTAATCAACATCTTCTGGCCAATGAAATCTGGAATTATATCATATAGCATTTTATTATTGGGTATTGCATTGTATTTTAACATAACATATTGTATCGTTGCCCTGAAGGGGCAGTGGTGGTCTAGTGGTATAGGGCGCTGGATCGCTGATCCAAAGGTTGGGGGTTCAAGTCCCATTCTCCACAAGGTTGTCACTGTCCCCCCCAGTGCAGCTAACTGGGTTATCAAAGGCGGGCCATGTCTCTCACTGTCTATGGTGAGAGGCATGTAAAAGAACCATTGCTGACTTTCGTAAAGAGTAGGCTGCAAAGCCGTCAGCATGTTTCTGTCCCTTGCTAAAAAGGTTGTGACAGGAAGGGCATCTGACGTAAAAACCTCTGCCAAATCAAATGTGCGAATCAGTTGATTCGCTGTGGCGACTCACGAGTGAAAGGGAAAAAGCCGAAAGGAAGACAAACAGACAGACAGACATTGTATCGTTGCCCTGCGATAGCATGGCGAGCTGTTTAAGGTGTACTCTGGCCTCGCCCGGAGTCGGCGAAGATGGGTACCAGCGTTCCAGAGACACTAATTAGGATTAAGCGGTTCAGAAAATGAATGAATGAATATTGTATCATATAATTTGTTATCAAATCATATTGTATCCATTCATATGGTATCTGTTACGTATAAGTAAATTTAGAAGATGGAAACTGCCCCGTGAAACCAGCAAAGCACGACAGACCATGACATAAACTATATACAATTTAATAATATGAACAAAATAAGACAAAATAATAACTTGCATCTTCGAACTAAACCACATACAAATTAACAAAGGGTCCCATAGTCACCAAGCACCCGCAGCAGGGTAAATTTAGAGATGGTGCATGTGCTGGCGGAGAAAGGCTTGCAATCCCGTGTGTCGAAAGAAACAAATGATGAACATCCTGGCGTGGGCTGTGTGTGAATGTGGATGATGGACTTTGACAATGAAGTCCCGAACAACGGTTGATGCGCGTTCCATGGTTCACCTTGGATGAGTTGATCCCCCGAGATGAGTTTCCTTAGATGATCTGCCCGATTCCCTAAAGTTCAGGAAAGCTCCATTCTGGAAAATTCCACATCACCTGACCCGCCACCAGGGCACATGCAACTAGGTCCCTTGATGGAAAATTCCAGACCCAAACAATTGTGTCATACCACTATTAACAGCACACTAACTGAATCTAATTATACACATTTATACAGCCATAATTTTTAGATTTACATTTATAAATTAGTAAATATTTACATGCCCATAACAGTATCATTGGCATGGCATCATATGATCTGCTATCATATCTCGTATCATATCATATAGTATTGTGTTATATGGCTTTTTACTATGGTAACGTATCATATATTAGTATACCGTATGGTATTGTATTGTTCGATATTATATCATATGGTATCGTATCGTTCGGTATTATATCATATGGTATCGTATCGTTCGGTATTATATCATATGGTATTGTATTGTTCGATATTATATCATATGGTATCGTGTTATATAGCTATGTATCAATTGGTATCCTGTTTCATGGCATTGCATGGAATTGTATAATCCGGTATTGTAGCATGTGGCATTAATTAAATGGTATTGCATCTTATGGTATTGTGTCATTGTGGCATTGTATCATCTGGTTTTGTATTTTTGTATTTTGTATATGGTATAATATAATTTGGTATCATATTGTATGGTAATGTATCATATGGAATTGTATTGTATCATTTGGTATTACATATTGTGGTGTTGTATCATTCATTCATTCATCCATTTTCTGAACCACGTAATCCTATTAGGGTAGCGGAGAGGTTGGCGATCATCTCAACCGACTCTGGGTGAGGGCAGAGTACACCCTAGACAGGGCCATCGCAGGGCTATTTATAGTTTAATTAAGTTAAATCATAAAATATTTTTTTCACATTGTCATTAGTATTGTAATTTGCTTAGGAATTATAAACAGATTTTGTTATGTGTCATCTTATCATTTGATATACTGCAGTTGCCTTAAGAATCAAAAACTCTACCGGAATCCTCATGAGGCCTAGCTCAAATCTCTCTCTCCAAAACCTTTGAGAAACACTTCTAGAAGATTAAGTGCAAAGCTATTTGCTTCATAATGACAAACATTTCGGAAACACCTGCCAAATGACTTTCATGTGACAGCCAAGATGGTATGAGCCACAACAGCTGCAGGAGCACGTGCACTTATACATGTTTGATTCCGCAGCACATGCTCTGGAGTCTTCTCAACACCGCCGTCATTGTCGCATTCTTTTTCATTTGCTTGTTTTCCAGATACCGTGTCCTCTGCATCACCCCGTCCTCACCTCACTCCTCTCTTCTCCCTACCCTCCCTTCATCCCTCTTCTCACTCTCCCGCCTGCAGCAGCATCCAAGCCCCTAACCGCATCAGGAGAGATGGCAGATTGGAAATACACAAGCTGTCCATCCATCATCAGAGTAGTGGGGGCGGCAGAGGGGAGGAGTGCATGGAGGGAACACAGGGGGCATGGAAAGAGAAAAGCAAAGTGGTATAAAGAAAGGTGAAGGCAAGGGCAATCTCAGGGACAGACACAGGCACAAATCTCCAGAGAGAGGCAGCAAAAGATTACACAGGATATGAAGACAAAGTAATGTAGGGAGCGGTGAAGGTAAATGGCTATGTGAGACGTTTAAGGAATCAGACATGCAGGTACTTTTGGCGTACACGCGTTCGGAGTCCTTGACTGTAGGTAGCTCTGCGCTAATGGTTAGCAAATAGGGGCTTGGCACCAAACTAGATTAGCTGTATTCATAACTGACTAAACTAAACGGTATCCTTATGACGTCACATAAGAGAAATGCTAAGCTTCAAAAGTTTACATGATAACATAATAAGCTAAAACCATTAGCATGTTCTTCCCCCCTTGATAATTGTGTGTTTGGAAGGGGGGAACATTATTATGTAGCCAAAATCATCTGCAGGGAGTTGAATTAAAAGACGAAGGAGAAGAATTAGCTTTCCGTAACAGCGTACTTGCACATTATATGAGGTATAATGGCTTACTTTGCATTTCAGGTAGCTCGCGGCATATCGGCAGAGCGCACGTTTTTTAAGCATCCCAGTACTGTAGCGGCCCCATGATTTGTAACGTGGTCCCAATTGTTATTAATTATAATGATCTATGTTTAGTCCATTTGTAGGAAAAAAAATAATAGTGTTTATTATAATAATATTATGCCCTGCGATGGCCTGGCGAGCTGTCCAGGGTGTACCCTGTCCTCGCCCAGAGTTGACAGAGATGGGCACCAGCCTGAATGTGACCCAAATTAGAATTAAGCAGTTCAGGAAATGAATGAATGAATGAATATATTATATTATTATTATTAAGAAGAAGAAGAAGAAGAAGAAAGACAACAACAAGAGCAAAAATAATAATAATAATTACTATTATTATTAATAGTAGTAGTAATAGTATTAGTAGTAGTAGTAGTAGTGGTAGTAGTAGTAGTGTCAGCCGACTCTGGTTGAGGGCAGAGTACACCCTGGACAGCCCGCCAGGCCATCAAAGTGTAATATGCTAACGGAAACCCAATGTCCTACTCTTTCAAACGACAGCAATGGTTCTTATAGCTGCCTCTCAAAGAGAGACATGGCTAGCATTTGTTAACTCAGTTAGCTGCACTGGGATTATTATTATTATTATTATTATTATTATTATTATTATTATTATTATTATTATTACTAGGGTGGCACGGTGGCCTTAGTACCTCGCAGCAAGAGAGCCTGGGTCCAATTCCCAGCTCTGGTGTTTTTGTGTGGAGTTTGCATGTTCTCCTTGTACGTGCGTGTGTTCCCTTCAAGTACTACGGTTTCTTCCCACAGTCTAACAACATGCGCAGTGGGCTAATTGGCTGTTACAAATCACCCTTTGGTGTCAGTGTGAGCGTCCGCGGTGTACCCCACCCTCGCCCAGAATCGGCTGAGATGGGCACCAGTCTCCTCGCAACCCAAATTAAGATTAAGCAGTTCAGAAAATGAATGTATGAATGGAGGAAGGAAAAAAGAACAAATAGATAAACAAATAATATGACCATGCAGGTTTTATTTTTGAAACCCTTGTTCAATAGCAACAGCTTGTTCATAGAATCCATTATAACAGAAGCTCCACATGACCTAATTCTAATAATAAACTGATTACATTTTGTTTATGTGTACAGTTGTGTTTATTTAATGCTTATAGACGTCCTCAGCCCCCCCAGTGCAGCTAACTGGGTTATCAAAGGCCGGCCATGTCTCTCACTGTCTATGGTGTGAGGTTCATGTAAAAGAACCATTGCTGACTTTCATAAAAAGAGTAGGCTGCAAAGCCGTCAAATTAAATTGCAGATACGAACAAGAACATGAATGGTTGTTCATGTCTTTCAGAGATTGGTGACCTGCCCAAAGTGTCCTGCACCTTTCGCTCAAAGTTAGCTGGAATTGGCTTCACCCTTCTCCTCTGACGATGACAGATATAGGGTATACAGTACAGGGTATGAATACTGGATGGTTGGAAGAAATCTCCAGTGTCGGTGATTTGTATTAGTTATTAAGATTCGAAACAATAGTCTTTCAAAGTAAAAAAAAAAACTTGATTTTCTCAAAGGTCAACTTTCCAGTTGACAAACTTGTTACTTCAACATTCCACAGCATTAATGTAACTGGAAATGGGGGGAAATAATAATAAATTATGATGTGTCCATCAGTCTGTCCGTTATCTACACTACATATCCATCACAGAGAAACTGGACCAGTCCCAGCTGACTTTGGATGAGAGGTGGGGCTGCACCATAAACAGGTCATTAATCTATCGCAGGATTAACACAGACACATATAACCATTCACACTCACATTTACCCCTAAGGGCAATTTAGTGATGCCAGCTGACCTAATTTGCATGTTATTGAACTTTGGATGGAAACCAGAGCACCCAGAGGAAAACCACATCAGTGGGGCTGAGCGCATGCAAATTCAAAGCAGAAAGGCCCCGATTTGCTTCAAGGTTAGAACTCTGAACCTTCTTACTGTGACACAACACTGCTAACCACCATTGCAGGTATGATCTGCCATTTATTATAAAAATAAAAACTTAGCAGTGTTGCCAAACTGCTACATTGAAGTGTTTTAGCTTAGTCGTTAGCATGTCCGCCTCACAGCAAGAAGGTTCCGGGTTCAATTCCTGCAATTAGGTGTTTCTATGTACTGTTTGCTTGTTCTTCCCATGCATTGCAAGGGTTTCCTCTGTTAACTTCAATTTCCCCCTTCAGCCCAAAGACATTAGGCTAATTAGCTTTTCCATATTGCCCATAGAAGTGAATGCAAGAGTTGGCTGTGTGTGTTGATCAGTGATGGTCTGGGATGGTAATTGGGGTGTGTCCCGTCTTTTTGGGCTCCAGCCTCCCCATGAACCTAATTCGTTTTTTTATAAGTGGTTCTGCAAATCAGTGTGTGTGTGTGTGTGTGTGTGTGTGAAAGATGGAGAGAGAGAGAGAGAGAGAGAGATAGTATCATTTTCCATAATGTAGCGACTGCCATTTTGAATGCGTCACCTACGGATGCTCAGGTTTCCTAAAATAGTCGAAAGACATGCATCTGAAGCAACTTAGATATTTTTCATTGCCCCTTTGTGTAAATCTGACTGGCTTTGTGTCTGTGATGGTCTACGGTACATCCCACTTTCTCCCAAAGTTGGCTGAGTTTGGCTCCAGCCTCCCCGTGACCCTAATAATTGGTAAATGATGTAAAAAATATATTTTTTCATTTTTTGTTTATGTATGTGGTTCATAGTTTCTGGTTTTGGGAGCTGCACATCCCCTTCTTGTCTTTCCACCAAGGAATTACAATAGACAATGGAGGCATTCAGAAGCATGCCAGATCCAAGGCGATTCACCGAGCCAATGAAGACAACGCCAATGCAACAAAGTCACAAGGTCATGCCAGTGCAAACAACCCTGGCTTCATGTTGTGCCAGAACACACTACCATATTGCAGTCCGAACCTCACAGGCTGGCACTGGGTGTCAGGAGGATCACGGCCGGCTTGAAAGCACTTTGTGGTAAATTGGGAACGCATACGCCAAAAGGGGTCTGGGGAGAATATGCGGCAGCAATGGGCCATCTGATGGATGGAGGGGGAATGAAACAGGTGCACAACTGTCTCTACGACGCCTCTCGTCGTCTGTCTCTCGCGTTCATCTCAATGTCCATAGAGCCCCTTTCTTTCATTCTCTCGCTCTTTGTGTTGGTCAGTCATCTGGGTTTTTATGAAAGCTTAACTACATTTTTCAGACGGAACTTGTATGCTATGGATGTCATGAAGAGTCTGGGTTGTGCTGTCACTTGCGGTTTTCTCCTCCTCTTCTCCTGTTTCTCTCTATTTCTATCCCGATCGGTTTTAATTAGTAAGAGGCATTGTGGGGACCAGGAGCAGTAGTAATCTGTCTACGCTAAAGATGCATCAAATCTTTTCACACACACACACGCACACACACACACACACACACACACACACACTTAAGGCTTTTTTTGTTTCCCTTCGCATACATTTGCCACTTTTTTGCTACATCTGCATACCATCTTTTTCATATCTTACCCACTTAATTTGTTTCTAGCTGGTCCATCTCTCTCTCTCTCTCTCTCTCTCTCTCTCTCTGTCTGTCCTTCTTATTCTTTTATCTCAAATCTCCCTTTCTACTTCATTCTCTCCCTCACTTTCTTTCTCCCTTGTTTGCTTGTTTCTGCTCGCTTGCTCACTCTCATTCTCTCTCTCCCTCTCTCTCTCCCTCTATCTCTCTCTCTTTCTTCTCCTGTGCTGATGAATCACCTTCCCCTCCCGTTGAACTCGACTGATAATCCAGGGGAAGCAATAAAGGCGCATCGATCAGCGTCGCCGACAGCCCCACAAGCCAAAGAACAGAGGCAACATGGAAACAACAAGCTGCTGCTCTTGGCTGTGCATGACTGCATGCATGTGTAGGTTTGTATGTGCTAGAATGTACCAACAGCATTCCTAGGGGTTAGCATTAGCAAACGTGTGTGTGTGTGTGTGTGTGTGTGTGTGTGTGTGTGTGTGTGTGTGTGTGTGTGTGTGTGTGTGTGTGTGTGTGTGTATATAAATGAATATTACAAGGATGGCAGGCTGTAAGGCTCTAAATGAAAGCATGATTACATTACATGGCCTCTACCCTGTGGAATCTTTAGTGTTAGCACAGTGTCTGTGTGTGTGTGTGTGTGTGTGTGTGTGTGTGTGTGTGTGTGTGTGTGTGTGTGTGTGTCTGTGTGCGCACACATAGGCCGAATATGTGGGTTCAGCACAAGCGTAGATCATAAATCAGTCGCATTCTTTTGGCCTATAAAAGGGGGGGGGGGGTGCACATGGCCGAGAGCACCGCCAGAGTCTGGCAAAAATAAAAGCTTGGAAATCACAACAATGTGTTTGAGGACACATATTGCAAAGCTAATATTTAAATATTAGATAAATATTTAACTGGCAAACAGAAACCCCGGCCTAGTCGAAAGCTAAGCCAATCAGCAACTTGCAAAAGCAATCTCTTTAAATAAAACCCTGGAGATGTCCAATGCTTTTTGGGGGGGGTTTCTTGTTTTTTGTTTTTTTTTGTTGTTTTTTTTTTTTTTGTGGGGGTTGGTTTTTTTTTTTTTGTATTCTTTTGCTTGTTTTGTTTTGTTTTTTTTTAAACTTAGCTCAAGTCGCATTGAAAAAACCAGATATAAAGCTATATTTTTGCTCATGGTTTGGAAGCAATCCAAAAAAATATGTCATATAAAAGGAAATGTAATAAAAAAAAGAACATATTATCTTAGATATTGTCTGAAGAAGCTCTTTTGTACCACATAGGAGTCGGGACATCGAAGCAGCAGGGTCTGAGATAATGTAGATAATCTGGTTCGGCGCCCTTTGAGGCCTGGTATGCGAGGACAGGAGACTCGAATTTGATTCTTGTTGTGACACGGTGTCAGAGGAGTGACCACACTATCGAGCTGCCGCATGAGACAGTTTCAGGAGGTTATAAACTGGTATGAATGCTTCTGCTGCTGCCCTGTAGAGACATGAGGTCAGAGTCGGGCTACCATCATAACACATAGCTACTTGGATAGGATTATTAAATATTATTACATATCGGATACAGAGTGTAGCTACAAATATGGCCTTGTTGTTATTTAACAGAATGATACGTCTTTGTGTGGCTTATTGAAATTTGCATGACAAGGAAGAAACATTTTTCCTGAAGTGGTTTATATTGATATTGTTGAAGCTTCCATATTTAGACTACCATATTAAAAATCTGTTCCTTATTCATTCATTCATTTTCTGAACGGCTTAAACCTAATTATGGTCACAGGAAGGCTGGCATCCTTCTCTGTCAACCCTGGGTGAGGGAAGAGTACACCCTGGACATCTAGCCAGCCCATCGCAGGGCAGAAACATGCTGACGGCTATGCAGCTACTCTTAACGGAAATCAGTGATGTACAGCAACAACGAGTATCTTTACATGGACCTCCCACCACAGACAGTGAGAGACATGACTGGCCTTTGATAACCCAGTTATCTGCATTGGGAGGACAGCAGTGACAACCCATTGATAGTGGGGCTTGAACCCGGGATCAGTAATCCAGCACCCTACCACTGGCCCACCACTATTCCTTAATATTAATTAATTAATTAGTTACTTAGTAAAAGTCGTGGAATCGCACGAATTCCCCACGAGAGCTGGTTGATGTGACTGATATAGAGATTTAGGCACTGCATAAAATAGGAACTCCTGATTGATGTCTCTTGCTTGGCATCCAAGTCTGGTTTTGCCTTTTACCTCCTTTCTAATTCCCACATTAATTTCTATCACATGACTTGTTAGTTTAAGTATCTATTTATCTACCTAATGTTTGTTCAAGCTTCTTACTTCAGTGTTTGCACCACAAACATTTATGTTCCTCTCCATCTGTCTGCCTACCTGATTGAAACTGTGTTTTTTAATTCTATGTAAGTCTGAACAGTGGTGCATGAGCTTTTTTTTTTGAGTTTCAGTTTTATTGATAATAAATGTCTCTTTTTAATTGCTGCCCATCATCAATCATGCAAGTCAATACATAACAGCCAATTAGCATCAACTCAGCAATGCAGCAGCCTGGTTGGGTTTCTTGTAGTGGGCATGTGTGGACATAGGACAACCATAAAAGTCATGTTCCATGACTGTGGTGCTCAGCTCAGGCTCGCTGCTGCAATATCAATGTAGTAAATAGGTGAGAATAAAACAAAGGCTCAGCGACTTACATATTCAATGGAGCAAATTATTGAAAGAAAGTCCTGCCTGGACATAAATCCAGTGTTGATGGTCATTTCATATTCGAGTCAGATAAAAATTAAGCATTTTAATTGGTTGATGGATAACACCTTGTATTTGTTATAACTTGTTGACATAAACCTGTTTGTCTCCTTGTGTGACTTCACCTCCTTTATGCAATAGGTTAGCAGTCCAATGTATCATCAAACAGATTGTGTATTGCAGACCATCATCAGGTGTCACCCACCTTGTAGTTAGTAGTTAGCGCTTCTGCCTCACAGCAAGAAGGTGAAGGGTTCCAGGTAATTTTTTTTCAAGTTTTGCAAGCTGTTCAGGGTATGCCCCACCTTCACCCAGTGTCAGCTAAGATAGGCTCCAGCCTCCTGGCAACCCTGGAAGGATTAAGCGGCTCAATAAATGAGTGATGCCTATCTTTACAGACTGTTATAATCATGAGCTTTCTTGAGTACACACTAGGAGTGAACAGATTGACCAAAAATGCAAAAATCAACTTTGACTTACTGTGTTCGGGTAGCAACAGTAGCCTATAAATATTAGTCGCTATATAAACAAATATTATTACTATACATGATACAGGAGGCATTTGATCTGAATAATTGGCTATCTAGAGGATAATCGACGTCGTTCCATGTGGATAATACTTACAGACTGTTGTGATCATGTGAAACAGGTGACATCCTCATTGTCAGGCATTAAAAATGGGGAAATAACCATTAAAACCTTGCTCTACTCAAGTTCCTGTACAGTAGAACTTTAAATGAGTTTAATAACATAGCGTTATGATGCATTGTTTGCTTACCACATAGTAGATACTATGAACTCACCTGACCTGCCTTTGTCATGGTTAAAAATAAATGATGATTATTTAATGACGTACACCTCACTTTCAATGAATGATTGTAAATAATATTCATGAATGAATTCTCTACTGAATGCATCAGTGAAATATATTTCACAGATTGTCTCTACTGTATGAAGGCAAATTGTTGATTTTGCAGCTAAAGCCTGGTTATTTACTGATGAGGAATGTTTGACTAGCGGGGGAAAAAACTCGTAATCAACAAACTGTTGGACTCACTTGCCTTAAACGTAGATATCATCCATTATTCTCAATAAAAGCTCAATAAACATGCTACTGTCACAATGAACAGTGTTATCGTTGTTTTTGTTTTTTTTTACTTGTTTGTTTGTTTTTCACTGTGTTAGATTATACTTACTCTTTCTATTGTTCTGTTTATTACTAGAAGATTTATTTATTCTTTCTTTATACTCTTTTCCCCTCGCAAGTAGATTATTGTATGCACGATGCATCATATTACGAAAGGCCAATAAATACATTGTTGGGAAGAAGAAGGGGGGAAAAAAGTGTCGTTTAAGTGAGAATGAATTCATCACTTTGCAATTAAAGTGCACCCACTTGGGTATTTCAGTCCGTCTCCATTTCTTTTCTCTTGTGATGCGTGGTGGAGGTGCGTGTCCGCATGCATTCATTCTGCTGCTAATGTTCTGGCAAAGGCAGACTCCATTAGGCCCTGCATGCGACAAACACATTTACGGCCCTTTCTCATTTCCTTCTTTTCATTGGGTCATGATACATCAGGCCTGGTTACACTGGCCTGGAACTGAACTTCAGGGTAGCATGTTGAGGGCAAAGCGACACCTAGTGACCAGCCAGAAAACATTCTACAGTGCAGCAGTGGGTAGAGTAGATTTGAGTGAAGGATCTTGCTAGTAGCTTTGGAACTACAGTATATACATTAAAAAAAAAAATAAATAAATAAAGAGGAATTTTGCAAATATTTTTCAAATGTAATGATTATTTGTCGAATTCGTAGGACTCCATGTTTATGCAAAGCAAGGTTTGTCCCACCGCCAATTCTTGTATGCATGTGAACTGCGGTATGCATGTTAATGTAATATTGTGTATGCTTGTACATAAAAAGTTTTTGTGTTGCATGCATGCTGGCACAGGTCAGCGTGGTTTGCGTGTGCAGGCAGGGGCAATGGAGGACGTTGACGGATCACACGGGCTGGTGCAATTGCAGGGTGTTGCATCGCACTCTCACAGGGTTCATCTGTCACGGGGTCGGTTGTCCCTGCAAGGCAGTGCACTCTTTCCACCTTCTGATGACACACAGACCTCACTATCCACACCTAGTCTTGCATCATCGCTTCATGCCGGTTTTACATTCATGTGTGTGTGTGTGTGTGTGTGTGCGTGCGCCTCGGTTTGTGTTGTGGGAAGTGTCATGGAGCTGTCAAAGTTCTCCTCTGACAAACACTGCCCCCTGCAGATGCTTAGCTGTACTGTAGCTCACACACACCACTGGCCACCCATGTTGGAGGCAGTCTGCCAACATCATGACTATTCTGCTGTTCTGATATTCTTTTCTCACCACTCACCCAGCACATCCAACCGTTTCACACAGATGTGCCGCTGTCTCCCAAAACTTTATATTAGACACATTTATACTAAAAATAAGACCAAACTTACAAATCTTCACAGTGCGGATAAGAAAGATTTAACAAAATGTTGCCACCAAGGAAGCCCCCGTTCCACCCATCCACCTCAAAACACACACCAAATGGAACTTGGTGGAACATTTTACAGCTGTGGGAAGAAGGTGGGGGTGAAATTCGGAGACATACACTCTTGATGTAGTTCAAACCTCATAAACTGGATAATAATTAGAGAATCTCGTGATCACTCACACACACTACAATGTACATAATATATACTTACAGTATGTAGGGAGTGTGTTTTCAGTAGGTTCTGAAACGATTTATAGTCAATAATTGCTATACACTTAATTAATTAGTTTGCACGTTCATCTCACAGCAAGAAGGTCCTGGGTTCGATTCCCACATGCAGGCATTTCTGTGTGGAGTTTGATATTCTGTCCGTGCTATCGTGGGTTTCTGCTGGGTACTCCGGTGTCCTCCTACAGACTGAAGACATGCACATTAGACAAACAGGCTGGTCCAAATTGCCCCAAGATGTGAGTGTGAGTATGAATGTGAGTGTGAATGGTTGTGAGTGTGTGATGGCCTGGCGAACTGCTCGGGATGTACCCTGCTTTCCCCCAGAGCTGGCTTAGATGGGCAGCAGCCTCCCTGTGTCCCTCATTAAGATGAAACGGTTCAGGAAATGAATGAATGAATGAATGAATGAATGAATAATATTTTTGGATATTTATTGAATGCATAGAGGTTTTAAGTCCTAAATTCTTTACCAATATAAAATATAATAATTTATAAATATTGCAATTCATATAATTGTAATTTATTTGTTGAACTGTTTAATACTAATAAATTAACAAGATACTCCCATGGGGTACACTGTGTACATCTCACCAGGCCAAGAATCACTCACAACTTTGGACTGTTGGAGGAAACTGGAGTGCCCAGAGGAAACGCTCACAAGCACGGAAAAGACATGCAAACTCCACACAGAAACGCCTGAGCCAAGCTCCAGACTTAAACTCAGGGCTTTCTTGCTGTGAGGTAGTCGTTCTAACTAATATACCACCGTGCCACCTGGGTATAACAGAAATAAAATATACTATATGAATTTTAGCAAGACGTGGTAGCACAGTGGTCACCACGCCACCTCACATTGTTAAGTCCTGGGCTCAATGCATGAGTTCAAATGGGGCCATTTCCATGTTGAGTTAGCATATTCTCCCCAAACTTGCCCGGGTTTCCTCCAGCTACGCCAGTTTCCTCTGACAATCCAAAAGCATGCAAAGGAGATGAACTGGCTGCTCCAAATCGACCCTAGGTGTCCTACCCTTGCCCAGAGATGGGCACCAGCCTCCCCACAAACATAATTAAGATTAAGTAGCTAAGAAAATGAATGAATGAATGAATGAATGAATGAAGAAACTACAACGGAGTGGTGTGACATGATTGGCCCGTTATTTAGGTCTTAACAGACCACAGTATAAACTACAAAGGAATAGTGCAATTTGACTGGATCATTATCTAGGCCTGAATAATGAATATATATATATATATATATATATATATATATATATATATATATATATATATATATATATATATATATATATATATATATATAGTTTGCTTTAAACCCAATCAATTTAAGTAAGCACTTCAGTATGTATATTAATAATAAGGGGTTCATAAAAAATTACTGTAAACAATAATAATCATCATCATCATCATCTTTAAACTAGACTTCATAGACCAGAGTTCCATCACCTCCATCATCCTGTAATCATGGCACTGACCTTTTGTTTGTCAGTGTTTTTGTTCAGTACACCAGCTACACCAGTCAAATTCCATCTGTGAGGGTTGAACCTTGTTTGATGAAGATCTTTAGACCTTCTGACAAAGTTTTATGACATACAAAGGCTTATGTTTAAGTTCGGTTGGATTTTGTCCCAGCACCCCAAACCAACCTCACACCACTCTCTCACCCCCCTCCCCTTCAACACCACCACTACCATTAGTGCCAGAACCTCAACTAGACCGCACATGCTTTATGGCGGGCAATTTAGATGCAGCTGGTCTCCAAGCCATCTCAGGAATGAACGCTCTTAGAATCAAGTGCAATAAAGCAAAACACGTCTGGATAGCTACTTAATTTTTTTTTTTTTTTAAAGGGCATTTGGGGTCATTTCCCCCTTGGACCCAAACTGTGAAGCTAACGATGGTACACACTGACAGAAATAAACAAAAAGGTGAAGAAAGATGCAGGATGGATACTCATGGGGGGCTTTATACTTTAACATTTTGGGATGATCTAATTAGAAATTTTACAAAATCAAAAAATTTCTCTCGGTTTTCTCTGTGTGCTTTCCTGCTTCACTCTCAACCTTTTCTCTTCTCTATCATTAGCTTGGGCTTTGTTGAGTCTAGTGTTCAGGGCCCCAGGAACTCGTCCAAAAAAGAGAGACAGGGCTGTTATTTACATCCTTGCCCCCCTTGAATGTTTTATAGCCCAGAGCAGAGAGCAGTGTGACAAAGAGAGCGCTTGTTGAAGAAGAAGGTCTAAGAGACAAGAGCAGGGAGAGAATACCAAAATCGGAAAAAGAGGGGGAGAGAAAGAAAACAGAAAAAAGAAGTGGCTTACTTATACACACACATACACACACACACACACACACACACATCGCCATTAATCAGCCTGAGCGCAAGGACCCAGAATTTTAGTACCAACTACAGCAGGAAATGCAGATGGAAAGTTTTATTTAATTAAACATTATTAATGGAGCCCAGCTAGCTGATTACGTATAACCGAAAAATGTTGTGTGTGTGTTAACTTTCAATTCAAATTTCACTCATTTCAAATCAACCCTTAAAAAAAGTAGTCTGATTCAATTTGGCATAAAGTGTAACGCGAAACATATCTCATGGCTCTAACCCAACATGTTCGACTTGTAAATTCTAAGCTGATGTTGTGCTACATTGAAGCTTTCAGCCCCAGAACCTGGATGCTAAACTAGCTTCTTCTCTTTTTTTTGGCAACATCACAGAACAGTTAAACTGAATATCAGAGTCCAACGGTCCTCATGTTGTTAGTAATACTTCTATAAGGATGAAACTGACATAATGCAAATGACGTTTTAAACACAATACGGTCATATGCTATGTTTATTGTTGCTTCGCTAATTGAAACATATCCTGACAAAGCTACACTCACCTTATAGCATTTTGGTTAGCTGACTAGCAAGCTAGCTATAGTCGCTATCCCACTGTATTGTTTCTAGGTTTGATACTAATAGATAAACAAAGATACACTAATACATGTATTAGAAACAGCAGCATAGTGGTGCAGAAGGTTAGCACGTCGGAGCCACAGCAAGAAAGTCTTTGGTTCGAGTCCTGGGCTCAGGTGTTTTTGTGTAGGGATGGGCATGCTTGCGTGGGTTTCCTTTGGTTACTCTGGTTTCTTCCCGCAATCCAAAGACATGCACATCAGGCTAATTGTATATTCTAAATTGCCCATAAGTATAAGTGTACATGGTTGAGTATGTTGCCCTGGGATGGTCTGGTAAGCTGTTAGAATGAGTATCCTGCTTTCGTCCAGTACCAGCTGAGATCGAAATGTCGGTTCGGCTTCTATGTGACCCTGATTGTAGGATTAAGAGATTCAGCCACTGACAGACAGTGATATTAGAATCAAACTGGTGCCATAGTGGCTGATCATGCTAGAGGCACGATAGAAAAGCAACTGACGCAAACCGACGTCTGTGTATATTTCTCAAATTTTGAAATTCGTGCCAAGATGTTTTGTGACTCTAAATGCAAGCACGTATTTTGTGGATTAAATACATCGATCGGGAAAAACATGAGAGAGATGCGCCACAATTTGCCACTGATTCGTGACTGATTTTGCTTTTTCTATGTTGTTAGCGCTAAAAAAAGTGAATAAAATATACTGGTGGTCTAGTGGTATAGGGTGCTGGATCGCTGATCCTAAGGTTGGGGGTTCGAGTCCCACTCTCCACAAGGTTGTCACTGTCCTCCCCAGTGCAGCTAACTGAGTTATCAAAGGCTGGCCATGTCTCTCACTGTTTATGGTGTGAGGTTCATGTAAAAGAACCATTGCTGACTTTTGACAAGAGTCGGCTGCAAAACCGTCAGTGTGTTTCTGCCCTGCGATGGTCTGGCAAGCTGTCCAGGGTGTACTCTGCCCTTGCCCGGAGTTGGCTTGGATAGGCGCCAGCCTCCCCGCAACCCTAATTATGATTAAGCAGTTACAGAAAATGAACTGAACTGAACAAGAATATAGTGGACGTCAGCAGGTCTCAAGCTTTCCAACGTAAGTTTCCAACTTAAGGATTTTCCGTGTGATTGAAAAATTGATCATTTGCAAGCAAAAAGAAAACTCTGTGACTTCTCACGTCATGCCCTTGCAGGTTTCAGACTACTTTGTGTCAGAGTCTCTTTTTGCAAGTCACAGAAATCTCTAACATTTTTGAAGATTTTTTTGCAATGAGTTCACAAACACACAAGCAAAATGCAATGCCGCAAATGCCACGTGGCAAATTTGAGAACAATTTGAGAATGAAAAGCAACAGCCATAAATACCCATTCTCATCATTTGATTTCTATCACACCTCTAGCATGATTGTGGGGCCGGTAGCGTAGTGGTTAGGGTGCTGCGCTCATGATTGGGAGGTTGTGAGTTCGAATCCCACTGAGACCCTCACTGTGCTGAGACCCCTGGGCAAGGTCTCAACCACAAGTATACCTCTGTTCACCCAGTAGCATAAATGGGTACCAGTAAAAATATACTGGGAATATATACTGGGAAGGTAACCTGCAATTACTATGCAATGGACTAGTGTCCCATCCAGGGGGACTTGAACTCCTGGTCACGTCACACTATGGAAACTGGGGATAAGTGCCTGGTGAGCCACAAGGCTCGGAAAACCCAACAGGCTTTACCTGTAGCGTGATTACCCATTTACGCTAGCAGTTTACTAGTATATATATCACTGTTAAGTTCACCACCTTACACACAGAGAGACCTTTCAGTAAGCGACATGCTCTCATATAAATAGATACTGACGGTTTGCTCAAAGTGAATTTACACCCACTTTCCACTTCATTGGGAAAAATACATTAATACTGTGTAGGACTCAGTTTCTTTGAGAACAGTCTTAATTCTTTGTGACATGAATTCAACATGATGTTAGAAACATTCCTTTGAGATTCTGGTCCATAATGATACAATTGAATCACATGGCCGAACTGCTGCAGATTTGTCATTTGTCAAACATGTTATATTGAATTCAGATCCTGTCATCGAGAAGGCTACTTGCAAAGAGAATTTTTGCTGGATGCTCTGGTGGCATAGTGGTGTACTGAGTAAAGTAGCCAACTCTCAGCTCCAGAATCTGGGGTCGTATCCATGGATACTCATCTTCAGTTGTTTCAGCAGACCTGTATCCACCTCGGATTTCTGGTTTTTTTGGTCAATGACCCCATCCAGGGTAAGACCCATAGTGGTCTTGTGCTGCTGTTACTCATCCGGTTGAAAGTTTGATGTGCTGTGCTTTCTTGAAGATGCTTTTCTTCTTATCATGATTGTAAACAGAGGCAAGTTGAGTTACTGCAACCTTTCCTAAAAACCAGTCTGCCCATTCTCTTCAAATCTCTTTGTTCAACAAGGCATATCCTTTTAAAAACAGCTTCCTTCTGAGGACTCTGGCTTCCTCCCACTGTTCAAACATATGCATACTGGGCTACCTGACTATGCTGAACTGGCTACAGTTGGGAAAGGTGTTAGTATCTGTTTGAGTTCTGGCATAGATTGGTGATTTGTTTAAGGTGTACCTCGCCTCCTGCACAAGTTCAGCTGGGATTGACAAAAGCTTGTCTCATGACCCTAATGGATAAGTGCTGTAGATGATGGATGGATGGCGAGATGGACAGGGGAATAGATAAATGGATTGATGCATGCCTGGACAAACAGACGAATGGACACACAGATTGATTGATTGATGGATGGATGGATGGATGGATGGATGGATGGATGGATGGATGGATGGATGGATTGATAGTTTGATGGATGAATGGATCAGTCAATTAAAAGAAGGATTGATGGATTAATGGATTGATGGATGGAGAACTTCTGTTCACTGGATGGTTTTGTTGCTATTGTTGTTCTTGTTCTGTTTCTAGGACGTCAACTTTTTTGAAATAATCAAACCAGCTTGTCTGGCGCCCTCAACCATGAGCAAAATCTTTCCTTTCATTCTGATGATTGATGTGAAGCTCTTGACCTATACATACATGGCTATGCATTGTGTTGAATGGCTGACTGAGCAATAATACACTGCCAATTAGTGGGGAAAAAAGTCACAGTCTTGAATATTTTCTTTATTTTTTCCCCATTTTCTCCCTAATTTAGTCTGATTCAATTCCCACCCATCATGTACTGCCTTCCCTATCACACCACCACCAACCATGAGAGAGATTTCCATAGAGGCATAAAAGCATGGACATGCCCCCTCCATGACATGCAATGCTAGCCACCTGCCTCTTTTTGAACTGTGGAACATGCATATTTGGTCTAACACACTCAGAGGGAAAGCTTATCCACCACCTTGTACAAATGAGTTCACAGATGCCCATGATTGGCTAGCAGTTGCTGTCAGTGACAGGGCAGTGAGCATTTGCCGACACGTGTGTGTGTGTGTGTGTGTGTGTGTGTGTGTGTGTGTGTGTGTGTGTGTGTGTGTGTGTGTTTGTGTGTGTGTGTGTGTGTTTGCAATTACCATGTTTTTGTTTCAACAAACTTAAATAGCATAACATATATATATATATATATATATATATATATATATATATATATATATATATATATATATATATATATATATATATATTTATTTATTTTTTTTTTATATATACTGTATATGTGTGTGTGTGCGCGTGCTTAGCATGTCACCTCAGAGTAAGAAGGTCCCAGGTTTGAATCCCAGCCTCAGCTGTTTCTGTGAGGAGTTTGCATGTACTCTCTGTGATTGTGTGGGTTTCCTCCGTGTCCTCCAATTTCTTCCCTGCCATCCAGCAAACTTCATGAATCAGTCATGCATTTCGGGAACAGAGTGAGTTGAATCCTAACATATCCGAGTTCACGCCAAAACACTTTCTCCCTCCTGACCCAACTTCCTTAGGAAAGAGGAATGAATGGAGGAAAGAAGAAGGAAAGAATGGAGGAAGGCCTCATTAACACCCACAGGTATAAAATCAACACTGTTCACAGCACCAGTCCCCTCTAGTCTGGGCAAGGTGCTGCACTACGGTTTATTGTTCCAATGACCCATTTACAATGTGTTCGGACATCCTATTCGCTATTGAACATCTATTCATCACTCGACAGGTGCTGCATGTTCCAGGACAGAAGAACATTCTCTGCACATTCTTCAGCATCAATAATCCTTTCTTTCCTCATGATTTCATTTTATCATCAAGTATTCATGGAACATACCTCATAATACTGCAGGCTGCACTGGATCAACTTGCAAGACCACAAGGCTGAATTACAATGTGTTATGATTTAGCCCAGCACGCTATAAAGCAGCAATAACATTTTAATGTGACAATAATGTGTATATTTAATACAGTAGTAAGAGCGCTTTGCGCAGCATATATTTCAGGCAAATGACTACATTAGAATAATCAACGCGCCAATGGTGACAATCTGAGCGGGTCAGCGGCATCTGTATTACCGACAATGCTGGTGGTGTTGTGTGTTTGAATTTTTTTTTTAATCCACAGCCAATCGTAAACTTTCTTTACAGAACACCATTCCAATGTTCCAAACACAGCCGAATCTGTGTGTGTACACACACACACACACACACACACACACACACACACACACACACACACACACACACACACACGTCCGGTATGCTCTGATTTACACCACTTCGCTCCAACACCTAAACACCTGACAGGACTCTCATAAATAAGACCAGCTTGGGTCTCCTATGTAATTTACACCTGCGCTATCTCTTAAACTCACATGTAACAGGTCTCTGCACTATATTTCATCACCACAATCTCGGCCCAAGCCCTGGAAAGATGAACGAGCAGGAACAGCTGTTGAGCATGCATATCGGGCTGAGAAACAAGGGACCTGAACAGACTTCAAAAGCTAGAAAGCCATGAGAAGGGAAGGGAAGGGAAAGGTCTGGCCACCTCTACACAGATCCACAAACGGCTTAACTTACCTCGATGTGGCAAAGCCCTCAGGCCTGAGCAATGATCACGGCCCACATCGGTGAAACATCAAGGCTTTACGTCCTGGCATAAATCCTCTAGGACTCATTGGCTTTTTCAGTCTCATTCTCAAAAACACATTTTTGTCCCATAACTGTGATTTATTTAGGGGCCATTGAAAGGATCATCTGAGCCTATGCTGGGAATAAAGATTCTCTCAAAAGTTTATGGGCGAGGCCAAAAATAGCACCAGATTTAAAGATTTAATAAGAGACTGCGTAAGCTTAACCTTGGCTTTTAATAAAGGTATTTTAAACAGAAAGGATCCCAAAAACACAATTACACATACAGTATTACAGTGCACATAACGCTCATCCGAATACATCAAATCAACCACATGACCTGAGGAACCCATGACGTACAGAATAATCAAATAAGAGCAAGTAGCCCTCTAGTGGCAAAAGATAGAATTACATATTCTTCACAATACAGCACATAGTGTTAGAATCACTCACTCACTCATCTGCCAAAGTAGCCAAGCCCAGGACTCAAACCTTGGTGTAACCATTATGCCATATAAAAATGAAAAGAGATATTTTTCATATTGTTTTCATCGATGCTAATGTACAATAGAGAAGGTAAATTTTGATGGTTTTTTTTAACAATCTGGGCCTACTGGCTTATCACAGCCAGAGATTATCCCACTTCTATAGTGTTAAGCAACTCGGATGTCATCTCCTCCTGGATGGAACGCTAGACCTTCAAACGTTATCTTCATAGTATTTTTTTTAATGGGACCCATTCATACTGCTGGGTGGACAGAGGCACACTTGGGGTTAAGACCTTGCCTTTTTAGGGTCTTAGCACAAAAAGTGTCTAACTGGGATTTGAACCCATAACTTTTCGATCATGAGACCAGCACCCGAACCACTACACCACTGGCATCTAATTTACAATATAATTAATCATCATCCAAGCACAGAGTTGGGTTCTTGTTTCCCCTTTTTTTTTTTTGTTTTGTTTTGTTTTGCTTTGTTTTTCTCCACTGAATATCTGGTAACCTTGGACTCACATATCCTACAAGTGTGAATTTAAATACTGTAGTTTGTTCTCTCATCAAGCTACAAAAGCCATAGCATGGCCTGTCTAATGATCCACTCGGACGCCTCAAGCTACGTTTATCAGAACTTGACGATACACCGACTAACACAATCAATTTAGGACTGATCTCTGTAGTGTCAGAGATTTCCTAAACAGGGCATAACAAGTCTGTGTGTTTAAACTGAAGCAGCACTACCATGGCAATATCCTGCCAAATGAACTAAACACACACAGACACACACCACATACTGTTTTAACAGTCAGGACACAACATGAGTGAGACATGCTCCATAAAATATAGTGATGTAATAAAACATCTGGGAAATATAATCATAATTATAATTATCATCATCATCATCATCATCATCATCATCATCCTAACTGTGTTTATTTTAAGAAGAATTTTGGTAAACAGCTGCTGTTATTTTTTTTAAGCTGATATAAATACTGTATGTGTAATTAGTGTTGTCACTGTCAACATGTTATTTATTAAATTATAGGGGAAGAATTCAATTGCATAATCATTTTACTGGTTCTGCCACTCTTTGTGCTTTGGGCATGGGAACCACACACACACACACACACACACACACACACACACACACACACACACACACACACACACACACACACACTCACACTCACACAATCCAGATCTGTTTTCCCTACATTGAGAATTGTTTCTTATTTAAGGAGGTTCTAGGAAGAAGTGAAGACACCATCACTGACCAAAGAAGCCTTGAGGAGCCGATGCAGATAGGAATTTCCTTGTTTTTGAGCATTTTATGATGCTTTACTGATTTCATCAAGAGGAACAATCAACATAAAGATCACGACCGAGCTCTGGGGTTCATTAATTGATTACTCATGGAGAACATGAACTAATAACCATCCTGTAATAAGAATTGAGAATTTAATTGAACAGAATTTTCAGTGCTACTCTGCTTCCAGTGTTTAATTTATTTGTGTGCACTCATATTATATGTTATACAGTAATCTAGTTGAAGATAATGCATACGCCACTTTACATTAAAACAAAATTCTAGACATTCATTCATTTTCTAAGCATCTTAATCCTAATTATGGTCATGGGGAGGCTGGCTACAATCTCAGCCAACATTTGGTGAGAGTGGGGTGCACCCTGGACAGCTCACCAGGCCACTGCAGGGCCAGCACACATACAACCGTTTACTCTCACACTCAAACCGAGGGGTGATTTCGAACAGCCAATCAGCCTACTGGAGGAAACCGGAGTAACTAGTGGAAACCCACACAACCACAGTGAGAACATGCAAAACCCACACAGAAAAGCCCTCACCAAGCAAGGTAATTCGAGCCCATCACCTCCTTGCTGTCAGGCGAATGTGCTAACGACTGCACCATTGTGTCGCTACGGTTCCAGGACATTTGCTCACAGGACAAATTCTCACAAGACAAGTGCTACAACCTTAAGGAAAAAACAGACGTTTGCTCACAACATAAAAAATTTTGTTCAATTTTAACCCTAACCCTAACCCTGAACCGTAACCCTAAACCCTAACCATAACTCTAAAGCCTAACCCATAACACTAACCCTAATGTATAATGAGTTAATTTAGCATTATGTATTTATAAGAATAAAGAATTTTTATAACACATTGTGTTATTTTTGTATTATGCATTTATTAGAACACAGAAAAAAGATGTGAGCAAATGTCTGTTTTTTCATTAAGGTGGTGAGCATTTGTCCTGTGAGCAAATGTCCGCTACACAGTTCAGACGTTTTAATGCAATGCAACTTAGGCTATAGAGACAAAGAAGGAAATTACAATAGGGGAATTTTTTTTGTAAATGCTTGAACCTGCTGTATTTCAAGTATACACACAATTCTGTCTGTCTTCCTTTTGGCTTTTTTCCTTTTATTCAGGAGTCGCCACAGCGAATCATCTGATTCGCACGTTTGATTTGGCAGAGGTTTTTACGTCGGATGCCCTTCCTGTCACAACCCTTTTAGCAACGGACAGAAACACGCTGACGACTTTGCAGCTACTCGTTACGAAAGTCAGCAAAGGTTCTTTTACATGCCTCTCACCATAGACAGTGAGGGACATGGCCCGCCTTTGATAACCCAGTTAGCTGGACTGGGGGTTCAAGTATACACACAATAAAATCCAGAAATATCAGAGCAGCGCCACTGAGCCTTGACCACAAGGCCATGTGCTTGGTGAAAGGATCCTCTTTAACACACAAGAAAATATTAGGCCTCATCTGTGAGGTCTCGGTTCCTACTACATCCAAAATGTCTCTTGTGGGAAATCACAGGCGGACATCTTCGAAGGATACACACACCCGGCGAGCTCCACAGCAAACATATCTTTACAGACATGCTCAGTAATATAAACCTCGAGCTCTGATTCACAAAAATTGTCAATGTTGTGGCTGCATAAACCAACACAGAACCAAAATACTTCCTAAGAATAAGTCAGTCAGATTGAATCAGAAGGAGAGACTTGATCCAGCTTCTGTCGCCATTAAACAACATCTGAAGTGCCAAAGATCCAGACCTGCCGTGAGGAAAATTGTCACAGCACTTATAACGTTTTATTAAGATACACACGCTGGAGTGTGTGTAAAAAGCTCAGATTTAAACCTAAATATGATCCAGGACTCTAAATCTTTTCTCATAAAAGAAGAAGATGAGACAGTAATGACCAGCCTTGTTATATGAGTTCAGCAGTTGAACAGATGATAGAGAAGAATGATCTGTAAATGTTTCACTGGGCTGTACGAGGCCAGGGCTGAGGTCCTACCCTGAGCCTTAGAACAACCTTGCAGCACAAAAATGGCATGAATTATATTATTCTATCCCACAGCACCACATTACACTATATATTATATTATTATTGCATATCTATTCATAGGTGTTATGGTGGCATGGTGGTTAGCACTTCCCCTTCACAGCAAGAAGGTCCTGGTTCGATTCTCAATCTGGGCATTTCTGTGTAGAGTTTGCACGTTCTCCCCATGTTTGCATGGGTTTCCTCCGCGTACTCCTGTTTCATCCCGTAGTCCAAGACCATGCACAGTAGTTTAATTGGCTGTTCCAAATTGCCCATAGGTATGGTGTTCGAACTGCGATGGCCTGGCGAGCTGTCCATGGTGTACTCCGCCTTCGCCCAGAGTCAGCTGAAATGGGCGCCAGCCTCCCAGCGACCCTAATTAAGATTAAGCGGTTCAGAAAACGAATGAATAAATGTAAATAAATTTTATAAGCCACTTAATCCTAATTAGGGTCGAGGAGAGGCTGGTGCCCATCTCAGCCGACTCTGGGTGCACCCTGAACAACTCACCAAACCATTGCATGGCAGCACACACACACACAACACAATAGACTGATTGATGGATGGAAGGATATGAGTTTGTTTTGATGCTTTGATCATTAGTTTCCCTCAGGGGATCATTAAAGTCATTAAAGTCATCCACCTATCTATCTAGTTAAATGAATAAATGAATAGCAGCTATGTTTTATTTTTTTATTATTAATTTAATGCATGGTGCTTTAAGCCAACAATAATAATAAAGATTTATGTTTTTTATGACTGTCATTTATTTATTGCTCTTGTGTATGCTGTCACCTGAGCGAGAGCAGTTCGTAAAAATAATACACTTTCACTGAATCAATTCTAACTAAACTTGAAGAACTCGACTATATTTACGATTTGGGACGCGTCCCAGAACCCAATAACCTGCTTTATGTCGTCACTTCCGCTTATAGGTATTGCGTTTTATTTAGGTTTGTTTATTGGTTTCTATATTGTTCATATCTTCAAAATTTTCTATAATAATATACATTCTTTTCTACTGAATTATAACCGAAAAAAAACAGCAAAAGAAAGAAAAATAGATTACAGCACTGTATTATGATTAACTGCTCACACACGGTACAGTTGTATAAAATCTGGAACACTGGAGCGCCATCTGGTGGCTATTGTACGATGTGGCATTTTATAAATAGATCTCACACACAAGCCAAAATGTGTTTATTAAAAATCAAAAGGGTTTTATTGTTATCAGAAATTAATGAATGTGTATCAATATAAGTTCTGAAAAGTGTAATAGGATTGTGTAGGATTTCATCCAGGCTGCTGGTAAAGTACTGTATAATAAATTAAAATGTACAGGACTACTGTTGTAGGTGCAAGTGGGGTGGAATTTGAAAAATGTGATTGATTGTTAAATGATGGGGTGCTGATTTGGTGTGGGAGAGGATCATCATAAAATCTCATGTAGCACGTTACGACAGCTACTCAAGTTCCAGACCGATGAGTTGAAGGATGAGAGGAAATGCCCTGTGTGTGTGCGTGTGTGTGTGTGTGTGTGTGTGTGTGTGTGTGTGTGAGAGAGAGAGAGAAAGAGAGAGAGAGAGAGAGAGATAATTGAGGGGTTTTTAAACTGCCTCTATAATTTGTCTATTGCTTCTTTGAAATCCGTGATAAAATAAAGATAATTTATGTCTTCACGTGCGGAATGTGGGCTTTTCCACAACCAGAAAAGAAACAAGATACCATTCAAAACACGCCACCGTTTTGTAATGTTTTTTTTTTGTAAATGTTTTAAAGGTGATTTCTCTAAGAGCGCCACCTTGTGGTAGAACAATGTGATTACCCGTGAAAAGGAACAGTTTATTATTATTGTTGTTTATTATTGACAACATAATAAAATAATCGTATAATAATAATAATAATAATAATAATAATAATAATAATAATAATATTTTTATTATGATCATCATCATCATCATCATCATCACCATCAATCTAAGAACTGTTTAAACATAAATGTTTATTACTACGGGAATATATATCATATTGGTTTTGTTTTTGTAACCACATTTAACTTTTTATGCCTATCGCGGATAATGATCCAGGCTGAGTGTATTTTAAATGTAATGGAGAGAAGCTTTTGCTCCCATTGAGCTCATTTCTTCTATAATAAAAATGTGCCAAGATTTATTCAAAAAAAAAAACCACACTCTGCCGAATATCTGGGCTCATCCCATATTCGTCCACGTAGGCTGTTATGCAGCAGCTCGAGCGCTTCGGTGGCTCGTTTGTCTTCACCGGGAGCTCGTGAGTCGGAATGGAGTCTCGCGCGCGCCCTCCGTGTGCTGCCACCCTTCACAGGCGCGTGCAATGCAGCGGTGAACAGTGAAGCCACGGGTAACGTTTTCCTTCCGTCAAAACCGAGGGAATGAGCTCAAACCCTACTGACATCATAATAATAATAATAATAATAATAATAATAATACAGTACTGTACGTATTAACAAAAACACACTTAGTAATAACAATAATAAATACGTTTAACATTATTATTATTATTATTATTATTATTATTAATAATAATAATAATAATAATAATAATAATAATAATAATAACCATCATCACCACCATTATCAGATTAATGGGTTAAACGTTTAGATATTATACATACACACATAATAAATTGGGAGACCCTGGTTTCCTCCAGAATACACGCTCATTCAGCGAACTGATTATTGCAAACTGTCAGTGTGAAAAGGTTGTTTGTTCGAAAGATCAGGTTCTGCAGGGGGCAGCTCTCAGATACAAACATCCACTGAAACAAAACCCACCAAGGTGGGCCAGTGCATCATAGATATGGTTACAGGGATGAACCACTGACCAGCAATATGTACAATACAATACATCCAGAACAATATTGTTTAAAATAATATGAATACGAAAATGTACATTAATATACAGTAATTCTAAATCTTCGGTCATATTATATGATACTGTAATAAAAGGTCAATTGTAAAATAATGAGATATAATTAATGATATGCATAATATAACTAATGATATATATATATATATATATATATATATATATATATATATATATATATATAATTATTGCAAAGATATATTGCTATTTAAATAATGATTAAAATAAGTAATAATAATAATAATAATAATAATAATAATAATGATAATAATGGGCATTGGTGGCCTATAGGTGCTGGATCGCTGATCCTAAGGTTGGGGGTTCAAGCCCCACTCACCACAGGTTGTCACTGTCCCCCCACCCCACCCCACCCCACCCCTCCAGTGCAGCTAACTGGGTTCTCAAAGGCTGGCCACGTCTCTCACTGTTTGTGGTGTGAGGCATGTAAAAGAACCATTGCTGACTTTCGACAAGAGTAGCTGCAAAGCCGCCAGCATGTTTCCGCCCTGCGATGGCCTGGCGAGCTCTCCAGGGTGTACTCTGCCCTCGCCCGGAGTCGGCTGGGATAGGCGCCAGCCTAACTGCGACCCTAATTAGGATTAAGCGGTTAAAGACAATGAACTGGACTAATAATAATAATAATAATAATAATAATAATAATAATAATAATAATAAAATGTTGCTATTATACTTTTTAATTAACTTATTAATTTTTTTTTTTTTTTTGCTTTTTCAAATATATTCTATAAATGAGTAATTATAATATTGTTCCGTTTATTTATTAGTACGTCAGTGTTTTATCCTAGTTGGTGTTGCAGTGGGTAGAATGGGGGGATGATGCCAGTGAGATGCCAGTTGATCAGATACACACA
Organism: Plotosus lineatus; assembly: GCA_024760905.1. Lineage (NCBI taxonomy): Eukaryota > Metazoa > Chordata > Actinopteri > Siluriformes > Plotosidae > Plotosus > Plotosus lineatus. Next base: position 52,263,667 of record CM045731.1, read on the forward strand.
CCGTCACACTTACAGGTAATTTAGCATAGCCAATCACCTCGCTGCATGCCTGGAGGTTAAAGGGAACCAGAGAACCCAGGGGGAAGCATGCAGACATGGAGAGAGCGTTTTATTATGCCTACATTACTCATATCCACACTTTCTGCAAGTATATGATTACTGTTGTCCCAAGATTAACTGTCCCTCCTTTCTACTGATTATTAATGGAAAGGGACCAATTAAGACCTGCCCTAATGTTATTTGGGCGGTGGAGAATTCTCAGCACAGCAATCACACGAAGATAAAGTGCAGCATCGCTGAGATGTTGAACACCGTACATACTTTCTGTCTGCATTATTAGATAGACAAACTAGCATGTTTGTAGACCTTGCAGATGTACAAGTAGCTACTCTAGCTGTTTTTTGGGGGGTTTTTTCCTTCAAAAATAATCCATGGTGGTCATACTCTACGTTTTATGAAATAGTTTCACAACTTGATGATGATGATGATGATGATGATGATGATGATGATGATGATGATGATGTTGATGATCTCAAGCCTGCAAGTTGTACTACGTCCATGTCAGGGTCACTGCTTTAATGAGAACACCCACCATCCAAATAATATCTGGTGGTCCTGTGAGGGAAAATTCTGCATATAGCAATATCTTCCATAATTTTAACCACTGTAGGATTACAGAATGACTTTGGTGGGAGGTAAAGCTAGTGGTATTCACCACAACCCTCTCCAGAATAAAGCCGCTCTTGGTGATGAATGAATCATTGAATTAAAATCTACCTAGAATGCTTCCAACTTTCTACGACATCAGCACTGGTGAACCCAAGCTGCTTTTCCATTGTACGCCAGCAGGAAGCAGTATAGGCAGAAGGACCGGTATGTCACGCCCCACCTCTGAAACAAGCTTGACCCACCTTTCAATGGCACACTGTAAAAACACAGACAATTTTAGTTGGCGAGAATTCCAGAGATCTGGCGGTGTTGTGACGAAGGCAAACAAAGTGCTTGAATAGGTTCTGGGATAGTGTCACGTCACATCATCATGAATCATTCCGATTGAGATTGATTCTTACAACACTTACTCTGATTGGTAAAACAAAGTGACTCGTTTAAAATCTGCTCATAGACAGTCAACCAGATGACTTTGTTTTTGTAGTTGAAGAAGAAGAATCCTTATTAAAGGAAACTGGTGGACACTTTTTTTTTCCCAGGGTCATTTTTATGGGTAAGTACAGACGGGTCTGATCCCAGGATATTGTATACACACCACGTGGTTCTGCTCCAATCCTGGATTTAAATTGGAGAAACCACACACAGCAGGTGCTGGAAATTTCAGAAGTCGAAGTTTGGCATTGGGTATTAAGTGGACCCAGGTGGTAGCACAATCATTTCCTACCTCTGCTTTATTTTTCTCATCCAAGTCTGGCTGCAGCTGTAAGTACCTTGATGCTGGTCCAAGGCGAGCTCCCTCCTAGTCACGTCTATTAACCTCTCCAGGAGAAACTGACACTGCAGGCCTGAGATCAGTGCAACAAGGCAGCTTCCAGCGACGCCACAGCGGGCGCCGGCTATAGGAACCAGATGAGCTCGAGGACTTTACGCCATGGCCTCTGGAAACCTTGCCCGTCACCACAGCAACACATCTGCCATAGATTTTCACATAGTTTGCTGTGACTTTTAAAGGCAATCATCTTGAGCTCCTGAATCTTTTTTTAAGGTGCTTTTTCAAAGTTTAAATTTTTGGTTTAAAGTAGAACAAACCTTCTTACTATATGATTCATTCACCACACCAAGGGTTTCATTATTAGGAGATGCCAGACAAGTTCATCCCAAACCACAAACTAAGGCTTAACACAAGTATGCATAGTACCATACTTAAAAGAGTGATGTCATCAGCGTTTAAAGAAGACCTATGGTGAATTAGTGTTATCAGCCTGGTGGTAAAGGGCGCTGGATCACTGATCCTAAGGTTGGGGGTTCGAGTTCCACTCTCCACACCCAGTGCAGCTAACTGGGTTATCAAAGGCCTGCCATGTCTCTCTCTGTCTATGGTGTGAGGTTCATGTAAAAGAACCATTGCTGACTTTCGTAAACAGTAGCTGCATAGCCGTCAGCGTGTTTCTGTCTCTTGCTAAAGAGTTGTCTCAGGAAGGGCATCCGACATAAAACCCGATGCCAAATCGAACATGCGAATCAGATGATTCACTGTGGCGACCCCTGAAAAAAAGGAAAAGAAGCCGAAAGGAAAAGAAGAAGCCCTTTAAAACTTTGACATTAGCGTTCCTCCCTTCAACCTCAGCCCCTCCCCGTTTTCAAAGTACAGTAGGCCCCCGGTTTTCACGATGGTTCGGTTCCGTGGAACATGAAAATCCGCGAGTTATTGACAGGTTTAAAAACCTTATGTATGATATTACATGCACTAAGATATGCTTCTTAAACACATTCTATAATCAGTCTTACTCATTAATACAGTAATAATGTAGTAAAATGATTAAGTAAAAACTTTTTAATTTTGCATTGTGATAATATTTATGAATGAATAAAGTTCTTAGGCTCCTTACCAGAAGCTAGGGAAGATTCAGCATGTTTGCGTGGCATCATAGAGCTTAAATAATCATCAAAAACACACAAAAAGTGAATTCACAATTCAACCAGTCACCTTGATGACGTGTGCAAAGGAGAAAAGTGTACACATCATCTGCAACCAATCAGCAGGAGGGAGCAACAAAAGCTCTCTGTCATTGGCTAAATTTAAGGTTTGTTGCCAATCCGTGAGTTTGTGGGGCGCTGAACTGCAAATGGTCAAGGGCCTACTTTATGTGTGAGTGTCATGCTCAGAGACATGTTGCCTTCTACACTGAATGATCCAGCCTGGGAGTAACACAAACATGTTGGATTGGATAGGCTGCGTCACTGACCCCATGCATTACACATTATAGGCCATTGCAGGGCTGCACAAACAACCAGAGCAGAAATCACTGCAATTGTTTTTTTTGTTGTTGTTGTTGTTGTTTTTGATGTTCCTAAACCAACTGATGACTTGAAAGTTGAATTTAGCTGCATAAGTTATTTTGGTTTCACCTTCATTCTCATTCTCAGAGTCACAAGAATGACGCTTCTTACTGTCTTCACAGGAGACTCCTTCCTCTCTGGTTCAAATAGGTAACAATTCACAAATATTTTCTCTAAATTACTGCCAAAATTGCTTCCTGAACATGTTTTTTTAATCACCTAACATCTGCTTGTTTACTTGCTCTGGAAAACCCCACCCAACAAGTTGATGTCACATTGAAGGAAAATGACTGCTAACCATTGGTTCAGCCCCCCCCAATAATCCATGCAATACAATTAACCAGTTTTGCACATTTATGGTCATTTCTGTAAAAATAAGTGTCTATATCACATAAACATACAACATTCACATAAATTACACTGTAAGAATGACTAATACCGGTACTGTTCATACAAAATAGACAAAATATGTAATATCAATGTGGTTATCACAAGGCATCATCACTTATATTAATGTAAGTTTGGTTTTAGAAAGATATCGGACATCAAGAATGAAAGGAAAAGTGTACAAGATGGTGATGAGGCCAGTGATGTTGTATGGTTTAGAAACAGTGGTGCTGAGGAAAAGACAGGAGGCAGAGCTGGAGGTAGCTGGATAGCATCAAGAATGAGTACATCAGAGGGACAACACATGTTAGAGGTTTTGAAGACAAAGTCAGAGAGGCTATGCTGAGGTTGGAACTACCAGGCAGAAGGCCTAGAAGAAGACCAAAGAGAAGATTTATGGATGTTGTGAGGAGGACATGAAGGTAGTTGGAGTAAGAGAAGATGCAGAGGATAGGGAGAGATGAAGGCAGATCATTTGCTGTGGCGACCCCTGAAGGGAACAGTCGAAAGGAAAAGAAGAAGAGAATGAAGAAGAAGAAAGATATCAGACATACATAAGGTTAGGTTGCGTTATGATGATGATAAAGAGGCTGAAGATGAGGATCAAACCAGTAGGTCATACCATATCCATGTCAGGGACACTGGTTCTGTCCATTACCCCAATAATTGCTGGTGATCATGTACTTCAAAATAACTTCTACTACATTAGTGCTGGTGAAACAATCCTGCTTTTCAATCTAAATTACATACTTACATACATATATATATATATATATATATATATATATATATATATATATATATATATATACACACATACACAGAGACAGAGAGAGAGAGATAGATATGATATACATTTAGATGGAAATTTAGTTTACAAAGAACAGACATGAAGTAAGGCTGTAAAACAAATTTGCCAGGACTGCATAAAGTCCATGCAATCCACCTTTGTGGAAAAGCTCAATCCACGTCCATCTGCTCTGCGAGGCTTGAAAACTTTAGACTCCTTTAGATTTGTAAGTTGAAAGGTTATTTAACAAACACAAACTAATACACTGCCAGGACCACACAGAAAAAGAAAGAAAAGCAATTGCACTCTCAGACATTTTTACAGAGAGCCTTTAGCCTTGACCACGGCATGGAATCTCCATGGCATTGTTGCTCCAGTTGTTCTGGTTGAGGCTCAGCAACATTAAAGTGGCAATAAAATGAAGCAGCTGGTGAGCTGAATGTACTGAATGAGCAGGTTATTACATAAATGCATTTTTTCTTCCCTGATGGCACGGATATAAAATGGGGACTTGAATATGGAAAAAGTGGTTCAAGGAGCATGTGGAACCATTTATACATATGTATTGGCCCTGCAAAGTCCTAACCTTCACCCTATTGAAATTTCAGGATGTTCTGGAGAAGACTTTATGGAGGGGTTCAGTTTTTCTCTCGTTGATTCAAGATGGCGGTGAGAAACGAACCAACACAAGATGTAAATAAACGTTGTTATGCAAGTTTGTTGAAACAGTGGCATGACAGTTATATGCAGTAAGTAAAGTTAAAGGTGGAACAATTTTAATAGGAAGAAGTTGAAATGTGTGTGTGTGTGTGTGTGTGTGTGTGTGTGTGCATTTGCACTTTTTTGACATAAGGTTCAATATGCTGGCCTTGGACTCCCAAGCAAAAAATAAAAAAATAATAAAAATAAAAATTTCAAGGACGGTTTAGGGAATTAGCTACAGAGTTATTTAACTCCCATCACTGTATTACATGTGGAGAGATTTAAAAGTCTGGAAAATGCTACGGAACACTTCAAGCCGAGCCCAAATATTAGAGGAGGGAGTTACGGGGAAGCAAGGGGAAGGGAGGATGAGAACTCAAGGATGGAAATGGAGTCCAAATGGAGATCAGAACGAAAAAGAGGAGGAGGAAACAATGAGTGAAGTGAGAATCTCTGTGCGTGTGTGTATGGGGGGTTGTTTGCGGGAACGAAGGAGAACCACAGACTTATATGGGTCTACTGTAACCTGCCATCTGTTGTCTTTCCAAATTCTCTCACGTTTCAGGGTTCCAGCGAGGCTGCCCTGCCTGTATTTCACCCCACTGAGACCGTGACAGCTTTGATGATGTCTGAGGATGATGAAGATGATTGCAAGCATGAGGCATATCATGTGCTGTTACTGGGTTGGTGGCTCACGCTGTAATCATGTAGGGCTTGGCACATAGCAGCACCACACAATATCCTAATACCATATATCCACACCATTTAACAACATCCATGGGTAAATCAGATCATATTTATTACAAACCGGTTTAATGCCATGATATCATTTTGCTTCAAGACAAAACAATTAAAATAAATTTTAAAAAATCTTTAGATGCATCTTAATATGGACCCTGTCCCATGAGTCGGATGCGTGTGGTACCTTTTTCAGCTCAACCTTTTAAATCACGGGAGTTTCAATCACAGCTCAGGCCTGCATCGATAAGCCATGGGATTTCACGGACACTCAATAGAATAATCCCCTATTCATGGTGCATCTCTGCCTGAGAGTAATATTAGTCATTTTCTGACACTTTTACGAGACACATGTGACGGGCCGCCGGGTTTTCCATTAGGCAGACGTGCCATGGGCCCTGCCTGAAAATAAAAAAAACCAGAAACTTGTATTAGCTAAACACATTTTCACACATGAGAAATTTGCTTTGGCGGATGCCCACGCAGACAGTTAGCTTAAAAAAACTCTAGCATGGCAGGGGAAGAAAAGGATAGGAGCTTGGATTTCTGTGAGAAAGAAATAAACACACACCACTAGCTCTATATTAGTGTCTGGACTGTCTGCTCTGAAGTAAGAAGCATCCGTCTGTTTAGAAATAAATAAGGACATTAAAACTGCTTTTTTTTCCAGAGTGAATCCATACAACGACAAAAAAAAAAATTGGCCTTAAAACAAACTTAAGCAGTTCTATGAGCCATGTCTCCTCATAAAGCCCATGAGACTCTGACCTAAGACCGGAAGTGTCTGCAATGAGCAGAATTAATGCACTTCTCAGCCACAAGTCAGGGAAACTTGAGAAGATTTTCAGCACAGGAACGGGCGCCGAAAAGTCGACATCGTAAATTTAGGAAGCCACACTGACCAAAACAACCAAGGAATATGCAGCACTTGGGATCTCCCCTACTTGGGGTTAAGAAAAAGAAAACAATACATGGGCACTGATGTGTGTCTTCAGGATTAGGAACTGGTTTGAATCTACACCCATCAGCCATAACATTAAAAAAAAGTCAGGTAAAATGTGTAGCAGTGGGGGGAGGGGGGGGTGGGCAGCACCCACCCTCTCACCCACCACCTTCACAGATGTGCCCTGGAGCAAAGCACCTAAGCCCCAACTGCTTTCTATTCACCACAGTGTGGATGCCCACTGCTCCGTGTGTGTATATGTGTGTGTGTGTGTGTGTGTGCGCGCGCGTTGGTTACATGCAGAGCCAAATTTCTCTTGCAGGGTTAATACAGTATATCATAATCAAAATTAAAAAAAGTTCTCACAGACAGACCGTGGATGCTGTCACATGCTGGTGGTTATCTAGATTCAATCTCTGGCTATTTAACCGTAATGCAATTTTCCATAATGGGCCATACGCATTACATAATTCCAGTTAGCATGCTCTATATACTGTAGGGCTCAGCCCTACCCATGCACACACACACACACACACACACACTATCCTATCTACAAATTAATTTTACTTCTACAGCCAAGCCTGAATTAGTACAAATCATCATTAAGTGATGGTGCAGGGTTGCTTGGTAATTAAAATATACTGTAGTCCTGAATTGACATTAGATGTCTCAGCAAGTTCCAACATGGGGTACAAAAAAAGGCTAATATGCTTTATTCTCACCTAGTTATATACTTAAGACAGACAAAAATCAAGATTGTCCACTTCCTCTAGCTCTTAATACAATCAATACAAATTAGACAGACCTAAATGATATTTTATGATAATGAATGAATATGGGGGCAGCAGTGGCTGGCACGCCCACCTAACCGTCAGGAGGTCTTGGTTTGAGTTTTAGGCTTGGCGGGAGTGTTTCCGTGTGCATACTCTTCCGGTGTGTGCATGGGTTTCCTCCTACAGTCTAAAGATATGCACAAGAACTTCGTGATTGTGCCCGGAAATGTGTGTGTGTGAATGGCTGTGTGTGTTGGCCCTGCAATAGTCTGGGTGTACCCTGCCTTCTTAACCTAATGTAATTGAACCGGGACCTTCTTGATGTGGGGCAAGGATCACTATGCCACTGTGCTACAATCACCATTGTTGACAAGTACCAGTACTGTAAAAAGAGTCCCGTGCTCAGCAAGGGCGTTTCTTTGTAGTATTTGCATGCTCTCCGTGTCCATGCATGGGCTTCCTCCAGGTACTCTGGTTTCCTCCAACAGTTAAAAGAAATGTGCATTAGGTTAACTGGCTGTTTCATATTGCCTCTAGGTGTGTGAAAGAATGTGTGTGTGTTTTTACCCTGCGATTGTCTGGGTGTACCTCACTTTCTTCGCCCAGTGTTTTGGCTGAGATAGGCACCAGCCTCCCCGTGATTAAGTGGTTTGGCAAATGATTGACTGAATGGGTACAGTTTCAGAAATAACCTTCCTCATGCCCCATCAATTCCTGTAAGCCTCCCCACTTAAGTGTTTTCCACCTTCTTAAGGCGGCTCGCAGTTTAGCACTCAACATTTTGATAATTACGCTGACCCGGAGGCAACCGCGGTTAATATTTCGACACCGGAGCCCATTGTGCGAAATGTTGTAAATAATACATAGAAAGCAGTGCGATTATTATAATGATTAGCCCTGAGCTTGTGTGAAACAGCCCATGAATCAGTGGGCATGGCATTAAACACTGATATTTATTCTCCCATCATTCCATTGTCCATGGAGGCAGTGTGACGTGTGGGCTCAGATCCATGGGTGTGTAATACCACAGAACCAGAACACATTCAGAACCTGTATTAAACTACAGAGCTTTCCTACATATTTAGCCGTACCTCGGACTACCAAAGTGGTTTGCACTACTATTGCTTGGCAGTCTTCCTCTGTGATGCCCTTTTCTACTATTTACACCCCAAACCATGGATACACAATTCCCCTCAGAGATCTCACTCACACTCACACACACACACACACACACACACAGTATTACTATGATACAGTGCCTTTCTGCACTAGTCCCAGCTCACCCCTACCTAACAAGCATTACGCTAACACTGCTTGGGCCTCTCGCCGTCAACCCTGCTGTAAAATTTACTAGCCAGGCAATACCATCGAAGCAGAACACACACACACACACACACACACACACACACACACACACACACAAAGAGAGAGACAGCAAGAAACCGAGAGCAAGCGCGCACGGGAGAGAGAGCACTTTTAACGCTACAGAACGTTTCTACACATTTGGTCATAGCGCATGCTAACAAAAAAAGATTTATGTTACCGCGAGCCCTGGAAAAATGACTGAATCATTGCATAGGATGTTCGAATATGATATGAAACGCTTTTTGTTCAACAGCTGAATGTTATGGCTTTTGTGATACAAACCTCAAACAAATCTTAATTAATTAATTCGAATTTTTTTCCAGTCAAGATTAGCAAACTATGACGAAATCACGGAATTCTTAAATCTATCAGTGTCACGCTGAGGTTGGACACTGGGCAAAAGTGGGGTCCACCCTGAACAATTCACCAGACCGATCACAGGGTCAACACACACACACACACACAAAACCATTCACACTCACATCTAGGAGCAATCTGGAATAGCCAATTATTCTATTGTTTATGCGTTTAGACTGTCGTGGGATGACACACTGGAGTATTCGGAGGAAACCTACGCAAGCACCGGAAAAACATGCCCGCTGCAACACTACACAGACATGTCTTGACCTAGCAAAACCACGAATCGAACCCAGGACTTTTTTGCTGTGACAAACATGCAAACCACTGCGCCACTGTACCGCCCCGCCACAAATAAACAAAAATTTTTTTATTCCAAATTCCAAAATTAGTACCTTGTTGCTCCTTCTCGAGCTCTTATATTCTTTGAAGCATAGACGTTACTAATGAAAACGCCATCCATCTGGTTTCAACTTTCTTGGTTTGACAGATCACTGTAATGGATTGAGACCTTTAGATGGTGAATATTTATTTTTTTTAAGTTCCACCATTAATTTTCACCCAGATTGATGTCTGGGCTGGAAGATGACTTGCTAGCCAGTCACATCACTGAGCTAATCTGCCAAAACTCTGAACTCGCTATAAGAAGTGCCCACTTTTATTTTTTTAATTACACCTGCATCCTGACTTTTCAGCTAAGGACTGCAATCTCCCCCAGTCATTTACCTGACATGCAGCCTCTTATTATAAATAAGTGAGGAAATCAAATTCTCTTCAAAACAGTAATTTCTGTTTCATCTTCTTGGCCAATGTAGATATGTTCCATTACTGAGCATTGCTTTCTCCACCCATGTGAAACCCCACCCCTCTCTTCCCGAATTTATGTCTTAATTCCCATCCTTGAAGTACTACTGCCCACCATCAACCATTGAGGGATGCAAGCCTGCATATACCCCAACTGTGACATGCAATACTGCCACCCGCTTCCTTATGGACTGCTGCATATTCGTAATTGGGAACGATCTAACACACATTGAGGGGAAAGCGATATCCGGCCCTCGTTCAAATGAGCACACACGGACGTCCACTGGTGATCACAGTCAGTGACGGGAAAGTGAGTGTGTGCCATCCCTCCCTCCCTTGAGAGCTCGGCCAGTTCCCATGGACTCCTGATCCTGGATAGCTGTGGTATTGACCCGGAGTCAAACTTGTAATGTCCAAGTTTTGTAAATTGTTTTCAACCAGTCATCATCTGCACTTCATGATCACCTTCCCTTATCCCAATGTAATATTCCCCTATTCCCTTATAGATATTTCCCTTTTCAAGACATACTGCAGTGAGTTTTCTATCCTGAGATTCTACTTTTATAACCTTTGTTTGACCACGTTGCTTATAAAGGTAGTCACACCAACTCATGACTGTTCATGTTACAACCACAAATGACTAAAAAAAGTAATAAATAGCTTATATTCTTGGGTATCATGTATGCTAATATCATTAGCCTAGCCTAGCCGGTTCTGGCCTATTTGTGAGGATCAAATCTGCTAAACCACCATGTATGTACTGTACATGTATTTACTAAGAAAAAGATCAGAGAGAGAGAGAGAGAGAGAGAGAGAGAGATTTAAACCATTCCTCACAAGAAAAAAAACATTAACATTATGAGAAAATTGTTCTCAAATGTTCACATATAGGAATTTACATTAATGCAGAATTAATGAAAAATACTAAAGAGAGACAAAAAAAATCAAACGTACAGAACACGTGTGTGTGTATGTGTGATTGTAGATACAAACACGTGTCTGGAAAGATAAGAGTTCAAACAAGAAAAAAAAGTATTATTGTTGATATTATTATGAATATTATTATACATACTAGTAGTAATACATGTACAGACCCAAACTTGTATCCAAACTGTCTTACGACCTGTTGGTCAGAACCAAATGCAGTCGTAAGTCGGACACTCCCTGTACTCACTCACGTTGCTAAAACCACAGGGAGGCTGGAGCCTATCTTAGCCAGCACTGGGTGAAGGCAGGGCACTCCCTGAACAGCTTGGCACATTACCATAGGACAACAGACACGCAACAGGCATTCCTAATTGGGGTCATGGGGAGGCTATGCCTTTGGACTGTGGGAGGAAACTGGAGTACCAGGAGGAAACCTACGCAAGTATGAGAACATGCAAACTCCACCCGGAAAATCCCTCCCAGAGATCAGGAGTTTCTCCCTGCGAGGTGGACATCCACCATTTGCTTGGACTTGCAGC
>CM045731.1:52280000-52385000 GCA_024760905.1 Plotosus lineatus
GAAAGATATTTCACATGGAAGCAGTGTGTGGCCTAATTTATAAAATGCTTTCCAAGAAATTCTGTAATAGCCAACATGAGGAATCCATTATGACCGAATGTCAAAAGATTGTACTAAGTCACGTGTGTAGCTACTGTCCATGTGCGACGGAGTGTAAATAAATAATTCATAAGAATGTGTAAATAAAACTTCACGAAAAAAAAGACTTTTTTGGTCCTTGGATATGCACACTACCAGAGTCATTAATTCCTTTTCCTTCAGTTTTTAATGAAAATTTAAACCAATAAAAGTCATTAATTCAAGAAATGTCATCCAAAACCAGACGAATTGTTTGTTTTGAAATGTTGTACCGAATCTGTACATTATCTGCACATTAGTGTTGCTGAACAGCGCCATCTGTTGGACTCTGTGGTGATCCTGAAATTATGAACCAAAACACACCTAGTTGATGTAAACGTTTTGCATTTGAGTTGATCCAAAAGGTGAAAAAAATCCACACACACAACTATTAAAATCTCAGTCGAGTGGACTTCAAACAAACAAATAAACAAACAAAAAACTATCAAATTTGTGTGGAAAACTAAGTTTACTACAATTTGATACAAGACATTTAAAAAAATCCAGAGTTAAAAGACATCAAAATTCGAATGTGGGACACATCAAGAGCTGATGAAATGAAGGGACTTCCATAGCAGGAGATGAGGAGGTGGAGGATTCTTTTTTTTTTTCCTTTTTTAACCATACATCTGAAACCGAGATATAGTGACAACTGCATTGACGGGTAGATACTAGACATTTCCTTCCAAACATCTATAATTGGGATTTAACCACACACACACACACACAGTATCTAAAGCAGGGGTCTCAAACTCATTCCACAAAGGGCTGCAGATGCTGCAGGTTTTTGCCTTAACACACCTGATATGACTCATTTAATAAACTGAGCTGAGTCTTCAGGCAGTTGATCGGTCAATCTGTATGCCGTGTACAGCGATTGGTCTGCTGCTGCTTGGATGAAGCAAAACCCTGCAACCACTGTGACCCTTTGTGGATGAGTTTGAGAATCCTGATCTAAAGTCATAGCAGTCCGTAGTAGATCTGATGAAGTTGTTTTACTTTGCAGTATAAGCATGACCCATCCAAGTGTTGAGGAGATTAAGGGGTTAACCCGAATTCGCACAGTAAACGGTGAGTGACGCGCTGCATGCAAATAGATCATGAAAGCTTTCAGAAATCTTGAGTGTTTGGCAGCATCTGTCAATCAACGGCGTCTTGAAGCTCCCATTGGTTATCGCTCACATAAAATTTAAGCTCTGTTCAACTCCGCAGCCGGCCTCTTTCTCATCACTCATTTCACTGGTCATCGTCAACTTTTCATGGTCACGTGTCGCTTCCTGTGCAAATCCGGGTTTACAGCCTGCTCACGAGTCCCAAAAATAGAAGAATGTTTTTCAGCCGACTACCTCCTCCATGACGTGGTCTCTCCGACTGTTGTTAATCGGAATCAGTAGCTCTGTAACATCAGTGACAAAGTCAGGAAGTTTATTGGGTTGGATTTATTCATCCAGTGGCTCGAATTCAAAAAGGACCCTCCCCACAGAATCACACACCTGACCTTATAACCCACATCATGGTCATATTCCACTATGCCTCACTTCCTGTTTAAAACTTGAGGATTTAACATTGGTGGCAACAGAAGGGGCAGGCAGTAACATGGTCACAGAGCCAAGAAACAAACTCAATTCGGCTGATTGCACCAGGTGACTGTTGGGTACGAGTTCTATCAGGATGGAGTTCTGGTTGATGTGAGAGGCCACGACAGGTGTTTGTGGTTAAAACTGGTGGTCTGGAGAAATTAAATGCAAATACTCAGCCAATGGCCACAAGATGGCGCACATTGATATGAACGCTGCAGGGCAACGCCCTCACAAGGTCAAAGCAATATACCTGCGTCACCAAAAGAAAAAACGTGTTGCACCAGCAACTCCAGGAAGCATCATGGTCCAAAACTGGGTGAGAGTCAATTTTGATAACACTGTTGTATTTAGAAAAAAGAAAAAAAAATTCATAATATTCTTGAGCAGACAAAAAAAGACTCGAGATTTGCTAATCCATAGTAAAGGATACAGTGAGAAGGTATAATGAACCATCATTCATTTCAGGGTGAGGTTTCATTGGGAACTCTGTTACGACTAATCCAGCACTGCCCATACATTAACTCTGATTAAAAATCACTTTTAAAAAAATATCAGCCATCTCAATACATTTCACCAACTGCTGTATGGAATCTAAACTAGCAAGTCAACGTACACACACTTTTTTTTTTTTTTTTTGGGGGGGGGGGGGGGGGGGGGATAAACAATAACTGGAACACCAGTACGTACAACATGTAAGAGGGTGAAGCTCTGCGAGAATAACAGTGTGAAAAACACCATCGGTGTGACTTCATCAGTCTACCATCGCCATTCCCTTGGCGGAGATCTCGGTGACTCTCACATCCCTCAAGACACTGATAAAAGAGTTGCTGTTTATATGGGAGATGAAAGGAGACTAAAGAAGGTGGGAAGCAACCTCCAATGCCAGGAGGTTAGTGGTGGTTTTAAAATGGTCCATAACAAAGGACAGATTGTGAGAGCGCTCGTGTCTGTCTCTAAGGGGAGGGCAGGGGGAGTGTACCCTTACACGGCGGCAGTGCCTTTTTCCTTCTTTTCTCCATCCTCATGCCAAGTCAGACGCTCCTCGTAGAAAGCGATGACAATCTGGGGACACTTGTGATTGGCCTCCTTCGCGAGCACGAGGTCCGCCTCATCCGAGTCTTTCCTACGATCAGACAAAGAGTTCAGGTTTATTTTAGGATCACCACGCACATCCAGTTCATGTGTAAGGGCTTCAATACTTAAAGGATTTACTTTGGCATTAATGTTGCGCCAGACATCCACTAGAGGGCAGGTGAGACTCAAACATTTCTAACAGCAATAAACAGTGACGATGGAGTCCACAACAGCAAAGAAACAAGTGTTGTGGACCAAAAAGCATACAAATACTTAAAACTTGTAAAAAGTAAAAAAATATATTAAATCTGACCTCTTTCATTTTGTCTGTTACTTTTACCTTAATCTCTATTTCTTCCTACTCCTGTCACACCCAATTTTCTCCCTAATTTAGTCGTATCCAATTTCCACCCACCAGTATTACCTTCCCAATCACAACCTAACAAGAATGGACGAAAGCATACACAAACCCCATCCGTGACTTGCAACACTAGTCACCCACCTCTGTTCGAACTACGGTGCATGGGTATTTTGGTTGCAGTCTAACACACTTGGAGGGAAAGTGCTATCTGCTACCTCCTACGAATGAGCTCACAGATGCCCATGACTGGCTGGAAATCGTTCTGAGTGACAGGGAAGTGACCTCCATTAAGAGATCGCCCATTTAGCTCCCATGAACTCCTGGCTAGGGATGGCTGTAGCATTAACCCGGATTTGAACTCAGGATTTCTGGGTCAAGTCTTCACTTGGACCACAGGAGTCACTAAAACTTTATTTATTTTTTTTTTGCTCTAAAAGTTAGTGGAATAAACACTCAAAAAAATAATACATCTAAACCGGTCACTGGATTAGTAGACACCCCTTTTAATACAAATAGCACATTTGGGAATATTATTGGGAATAATTGGGAATAAGTGAGGGGCAGTGGTGGTCTAGTGGTATAGGGCGCTGGATCGCTGATCCAAAGGTTGGGGGTTCGAGTCCCACTCTCCACAAGGTTGTCACTGACCCCCCCCCCCCACATGCAACATCTGGAGCAGGGGCTCCCAACCTTTTGGCACTCGCGACCCCTTACCTAAAAGTTTGAAAGCTATGCAACCCTTTACTTAGGACTTACTATCAGCAGCTTAATTTTCCCTTTTTTCTGTGAAAAAGAGGGAAAGAAACATCTAAAAAAAATTTAAGAATCTTGTAATTATTTATTAGCAAATTAAATCATATTGGGCCAACCTGAATTAACAGAAAAAACAGACTGTATTTGACGTAATAAGCACCCCGCTCCAATAAGCACTGACCGTTCCACCACTCCGCTGGTAACCATTTTAATAAGCGCCCACCCACTCCAATTTTTTAAGCGCCCTGGGTGCTTTTATCACGTCGAATACGGTAGATTCCTTAAAATAACATTAACATAGGTTTGAACTGCTATTCAACTTGGCTAGTGGGATACCGGATTTTGCATTTCCGCAGCGGGCTTTGAAATTCGTGGTCGAGCGTTTGCTAGAGCCAGTTTCATGTCATCTCCAACATCCAATCTGTTCCTATTCTTTGTTTTTATATTAACAAGAGTGGAAAATCCTGCCTCACACAAGTAGGTAGAAGTAAACGAAACAAGGACACGTAAAGCCGTCATGCTGACTTTGGAGTATGACTGATACATGGCGCACCAGAACTGAGTCACGGATTTCTCCTTGAAGAGATCAGGAGCTGAAGAATCATTCCTTAGATCCAGAAATTCATCTTGATATATCCAGCATCCCAGATAATATCCAAGTTCAGTACCGAATGTATTCCTTACCAGGACCCCGTGTTCCTGTGATAGCTCAGGGAAGTCACGCTCGATTTCCTTTTCTCGAGACTGAAGATGTTCGATAATCTCATCCTTGAGGAACTGATCCAGTTGGTGCTGAGACTCATCCATCACTCCACAAAGTTTCTCAAACACAGCGATATTTCTAAGATTGGTTTTCCGACACCAGTTCTGCAGTTTGGAAAAAAAGGCCTGAAGACCATCTTGAAAAAGAATAAAATTTTAGATTGACAACATTTCCTTTCGACAACCAACGTACTTGCTGTGTAGAAGAGAAGGACTTTGTGGTCAGCATTCATGTCTTTGCATAGTTCTTTAAATAGGCGAGTGTCGAGTCTTCACATAATTTACAATTTTGATGACAGATTCAAGCACTTCCAGCAGAGAGATAGGAAGAGTCTTACTGGCGAGAGCATATCCATGAATCATGCAGTTGATGCCTTTGCTTGAGGTACTAGTTTCTTCACTCTCGAGTGGAATCCCGATTGGTGCCCCATTTGTCCAAACCCCACACACGTTTTCCCATTGAAGATCTTCTTGGAAAAAACTTGAAACTTTCTTCATATAAGCAGCTTTTGTTGTGGTTTCAAGTGCACTACATCTTTAATGTCACCTGAATTGATGTATTTCACGAAGACGAGCAACTGAAAACATGAACTTACATCTGTTGACTTGTCAAGCTGAAAGGAGAATTCTTCATTTCAGTCAAAACCTGTTCCTTCACATCCAATGACATTTTAAAAATGTGCTTCTGTATAGTATTATTTGACAGAGATACTTGCTACGTCTTCTTTGCACTGGCTTCTCCAAGATTTACTGCTTCCATCATGCAGGGTTTAAGAGGTGTTTCTCCAATCGTGTGAGGCTTTTTTTGCTTAGCAATTCCGAATGCAATTTCAAATGAGGCTTCCACTACGGCTGCACTTTGCTGTTGAAACGACCCACTTCTGTCGAGTCTTTAGCTTTTAAGACACTGTTCATGCCGTTTGAAGAAATCCAAATTTTTCTTTGCGTGTTCTGGATGTTTCGTCTTGAGACAATGCTCGAGTTTTGATGGTTTCATTGACTCTCCACTCAGGACAGCATGGCACAAAACACACTGTGGTTTCCAGGCATGTGATTTGACCATCACCAAAATATCTGAAAATCAGCCAGGGTCTTGGGGGGGGGGGGTTGAAGCCCCCACCCCGGAAGCGCCTAGGTTTTAAACATTTCAGAAGGGGGAAAAGGCCATTTCATGACACTGAAAGAGCTCTAGAAAGTTTAATTTCTAATCTCCATATGCATACTGTACCTCAACTTGTGGGTTTATCATGTAGGATTCCAACACTGATAAAAGTGTCACAGTCACAAATCAAATAGTCACTCTTAGAGATATGTCCTGCCTCACAACACGATGATCAACAGTCATTGCCTTTAAACACAATCTGCAAATAAACTATACACATGGAATGCTATACATGACATAAGTTTTTTGAATTTATGTTTCTTTGTCTTTAGTGCTTTAGCATGGCACTTTCTTGCTTCCTTTTGTGCAGCCTGAACTGTCCTTCTGGAGGCTGCCTTAGAAAGTTTGTCCTTCTGGATTCTGAGGCATTTCAGTTGAGGTTGATTCATAGTTTTATATTTCCAATATTAATGAGCTAATTACACGAGCACACACTCCCACTGCTGTAAATGCCTATTTACATAAGTTAATTACGAAAAACTGGTGAGTTATTGCGGCAATAATTTATTTATTATAACAGCAGAAAAATGGTTCAGTGACCATACAGTCGGCTCATTTGATTCAGTTCACGGAATAAACACATGAATGTCCTACGCCTAAAACATGCATGCATTCACAATAATTTGAAAAATATAATCGGAAACACGTTTTGCTTTACACCGAAACAAACAAACAAACAAAAAAGTAAGTGCATGAGAAATGTAACTGATGAAACAAATATATTGTTATCCTGAGCTACTTTTCACAAGGCTAAACGACTCCCTAGCCAAGGCTTCGCCACGCGCCTGCCAAGGCTTTGCAACCCACCGGTTGGGAACCACTGAGTTAGAGGGATCCGGGCTTTATGTAAAAATACAGGCATTACTGTTATCATAGTCAGGTGCCTCGCTGAGTACAGTGATACAGGAGTGCTTTTTTCCCCCCACCTAATCCCCGTCTCTACGCTCAGAATGTTCAGCTGGCTTAATCAGAGTCTCACGTTCATCACTGGGATAAAGCACTACTACAGGCGTCCTCGTAAGACCTCGGACTAACCTTCTTGAATTTAAAGTTACACTGATACAGCTCCTTAAGAATAATGACCTCCATTCTGTAATGAACACAGGGCAGTAGTGGTCTAGTGGTATAGGGTGCTGAATTGCTGATCCTAAAGTTGGGGGTTCGAGTCCCCACATGGTTGTCACTGTCCCCCCAGTGCAGCTAAAACTGGGTTATGAAAGGTGAGCCATGTCTCTCACTATCTATGGTGAGAGGCATGTAAAAGAACCATTGCTGACTTTCGTAAAGAGTAGGATGCAAAGCCGTCAGTGTGTTTCTGTCCCTTGCTAAAAGGGTTGTGTCAAAAAGGGCATCCGACATAACCTAGGCCAAATCAAAACGTGCGAATCATTCGCTGTGGCGACCCCTGATAAAAGGGAAGAAGCCGAACGGAAATCTCATTCTGTAATGAATACAATACTAATACGCTGTCTCTTTAAGGGGATGTGACAGAGAAGTTAAGGTCATGACCTAAGAAGACTTCTAATCTCAGTCTCTATTGATCTGACTCCATGAGTGAGGAAATAATAGATAAAATATTATAATATAAAATATAATAAAATAATAGAGGGATCCGGTCTTTATGTCCAACTAGTGCAACTGTTAAACTCAGACACTGAAGATGAAAAATTTGATGGATTTGCAAAAGAAGAATGAACTGAAAAAGTGAGCCTATTGTTTTATATTGTTACAGCTGAACAACTGTGAGAGCTGAATCAAGTTTAACTTATCTGACTTTTGTTTCGCTTAATGCGCCTTATAATCCGGTGCGCCTTATGTATGCCCAGAGGTCGTTCGAACATCACTCATTGGCATTGCGCCTTGTGGTCCAGAAAAAGGTTTTATCAAAATTTGCTGTTTAAATTCCATGTACTCCAAGATTAAAGCATAAAAAATCTGCAGGAGAAAAAACCACCACAGAAGTGTCAACTTTAACATCATTTAAATTTTTCGCTCAAAGTGAGTACCTTCTGTAGATACTGCAGCTTTATTTAGGAAAAAAAAAAAAAAACCCACACTGAAATTTCTTTTGACAACCAAAATAATTTTGTTCAGGAAGTTCCTTCCAACACCGTTAGAGAACTTCCGGTTATCCGGTTAATGTGGTGAACAAGTTAAAACTCGCTTTGGCTTCATTCTTCTGTCCACCTCATCCCAAACCAGATCAACGAGTTCAAGTCTGGATCTTGTTCCACCGTTCCATGATTTGAAGCCAATTGACTTGCTCGCACAAGCTGCGTTTACCCTTCATACATACACTGATGTAAATGTCAAAGAAGGACCAAAAAAAGTGTTCCAAAACTTAAATTCTTACACATTCATTTGGTGAACCGCTTCATTCCGTCAGAATCGGAGAGAGGCTGAAACCTATCTATGCTAACACTGGGTAAAGGCAGGGTACACCCTGAACAGACTGACCAGACCATTGCAAGGACAGCAAGTGATCCAAAGGTCGGAGGACATCACCCTGCCTTCATACTACAGTAAATAAATAGGTGTGTGTACACTTCAATGATGCAGTTCACATGTAGCATCATCTGTTAATAACAACTGTGAAAGCCCAGAGAGTGAAATGAGACCCCTTTAAAGAACCCGCCCAAAAGGGAACACAATAAGAGAAGAATTGAAGACCTATTTTGGTTCACCGAAAGGTGATAACGTTCTACCCAAGACCTGCTGAGAAAACATTGATCCTATATTGTCATGCAGTGGATCTGGAGGTGTGGCGCCATCTGGCACTCACCACTTCATTAAGAACATGAGGTCTCCGCAAGAGTCGGTCGCACCAATGATCTTCTCTGGCTCCAGGCCTCTCTCGAAGCCTCTGGCTACTAAGATTTCATCCTGCATGGAGAATTTAAAAATTAGGGCAAAAACAAAAATGATGGAGAGATGGAAAAAGAAATCAGCAAGGGAGCACAACCCCTTCGTCCCATAAAAACAAAAGCAGGCCTTTAGATTACAGAGAACCTGTTACCTCTTTTTTCCGCTTCTGCTTGCTGCCGCCCTCCTCTTCCTCATCCGAGTTTCTCCTCTTGCTCCCAGTGTCCTTGGTGCGAGCTGGAGTGGTGCTGGACGATTTGGTGCCGCTGCTTGGGGTGCTCGGCCCGTTGCCGCCTTTCTTATACGTCTTCATGAACTCTGAGATAAGATCTGGACAGTCGAGATTTTTCTCCGGCTCCCACGTGTTGTGCTTGCTAACAACGACAAGAACAGCAAATATAAATAAGTCAGAAACAATATGGGCATGCTGGTGCAACACGTACAACAAGAAACATACGTATCAGAAACTAAATTGGGTGACAACTTACTCTGTGAAACCTTTCCACTTAAGATAGTACTCCACTCGGCCCTTTACAACCCTCCTGTCCAAGACCTTCTCCACCACGTATTCCTCTTCGTCCGAGGACGCAGACTCGTCGTCTTCACGGTTCTGATTCTTCTTTCCCATCACTGCTTTGTTTAAACGCCTTCTTTTTCCACCCCCGAAGCAACAGAGCGACTGAGTGAGGCACGGAGAGAATCCCTTTGCAATCAAAAGGCACCGTATTAACACAGAAATGCATGGGACTTAAATACATCACCAAATTTTCAGTGTAGATTAAATGTCGGCTCGGATAAATCTCCATATGTGCAACTCCGAACAGTTAATACAAAAAAGAAACCACACCACAATATGCAGCTAAAGTAATCTTCGTTCCACTGTCTTGTTTTGTACAACATTAGACATAGACAAGGTCATTCAACTCCTTATCACAAAGCAACCAGCTGAGTTCAGTCGAGTTAAGTTCCCAATCTTGTTCGAGTACCGGTGCGAATTATTATCAGACCATCAAACACGCATCACAGTACTGACCTGATCAATGCCTCAGATTGAACATTAGTATTAAGAGAAATCTTTCTTTTTCCAGAACATAATATACAAATGATAGGAAATCATTACATCACAATCCTTAACAACACTGACATGTAATGTCTTCATCACTCAGTCATTTACCAATCAGCTTAATCCTTTGTGGGGAAGCAGGAGCCTATCTCAGCCAACACCGGATAAGCACAGTTTACACCATAAATAAGATAACCATCACAGGATCAACACACCCAACCAATCTAGTGGCAATTAACAGTGAATTAGCCTAAAATGCATGATTTTAGGATTGTGATGGTTTCCTGTAAAAAGAAAACTTGAGTACCCAGAGAAAACCTGTATAACCATGGGGAGGACATGCAAATACAGACGCTCCCCAACTTACGTTCATCTGTTTTTCAATTTTACTGGGGTCCCCCCCCAAAAAAAGGGAAAAAAAGTCACATTTTGAGTTTAGACATGCCTACGTAGTATGCTGACGTAATGACGCTGCATCCATTGTTTACAAACGACAGACTGAACGTGCCCCTCCTTCTTCCCAGTTCAGTTATGTTAAATTATATATCAGTTATATAGCATGTTACCCTTGTGTTAAGACGTCGTCTCTGATCTTTGCGTTTACACTGTTTTGCGGACTTTTGTAACCCTAAGCGAATATGGTTGGTCAGAAGCCTAAGTCCACTAGCATGGGTGCAAGTCTCATACACAGAGATGAATTAACTATCTGCTCGGATTGGCGCAATCTACCATGCATACTCGGGTAAGCAAAGAGAGTTGTAAAATTAATGAAAACATGAATCCAGAAAAAAAGAGAACTCTTTGCTCTGCTGGTGATTCACATCAGTGCAGTCCGAGTACTAAACGAGTTCAACGGCGCCCTTATCACTTGAAAGACCGGAAGTCCATATAACCCACCTTCAAGCATAGCAAGTTCACTACTTTCGGTATTGAGCGCCTCACATATTGTAAGCATTGATTGGCTGTTCTAAGCTTCATGTAAAGTGAGTCGGCTCAGCTTCGTGTCATGTGATTCAGCTCAGCTTCATGTAAAGTGATCATCCGTTGACCATCGGAACCATTTACAGGCAGAAAGATCACATCATAGAGAATGTTAAAGGTTATAGTTGATACTGTATTGGATGAGTGAATTTGATTAAAATTTATCAATTTGAAATTATTTTGCTTGAATCTAATTCATTTGAAATTAATGTTGATATTTGATATTATTTTACAATGTTATGTTTAATAATTCATTTAGGGGTGTTTTGAGATACGGTAATTGTATTTATAGATGTATAGTATAGTATGAGCGTCATACGTCACTGTTACAACTTACGTTCGGCCATCCAGTAGGGGTGTCATTGAAAACCTATTATTGGTATCGATATATTGATCGATATATTGGGAATACTTTGAGGACCTTCTCAATCCCACCAACACGCCCTCCGTGGAAGAGGAAGACCCTGGGGGTTCGGGTGAGGGTCCGCCCATCACTGGAGTGGAGGTCACTGAGGTTGTCAAAAAGCTCCTCGGTGGTCGAGCTCCGGGGTTGGACGAGATCCGCCCGGAATACCTCAGGACTCTGGATGTTGTAGGACTGTCTTGGTTGACACGTCTCTGCAACATCGCGTGGTCATCGGGGGCTGTACCTCTGGATTGGCAAACTGGGGTGGTGGTCCCAATTTTTAAGAAGGGGGACCGGAGGGTGTGTTCCAATTATCGGGAATTACACTCCTCAGCCTACCTGGTAAAGTCTATGCAGGGGTACTAGAGAGGAGGATCCGACCGATAGTCGAACCTCGGATTCAGGAGGAACAATGTGGTTTTCGCCCTGGCCGCAGCACTCTTGACCAACTCTATACGCTCCACAGGATTCTGGAGGGGCATGGGAGTTTGCCCAATCTGTCCACATGTGCTTTGTGGATTTGGAGAAGGCTTTCGACCGTGTCCCTCGAAAGATCTTGTGGGGCGTGCTCGAGAGTACGGCGTTCGGATCCGTTGCTCACGAGCTATTCGGTCGCTGTATCACCGGAGCCAGAGTTTGGTCCGTATTGGTAACAGCAGCTCGGATTCGTTTCGGTGGGAGTTGGAGTCCGCCAAGGCTGTCCTTTGTCACCGATTCTGTTCATAATTTTTATGGACAGAATTTCTAGGCGCAGTCGAGGCGATGAGGGGTTCTGGTTCGGTGGCCATCGGATATCATCTCTGCTTTTTGCGGATGATGTTGTCCTTTTGGCTTCATCAAGTCGGGCCCTCCAGCTCTCATTGGAGCGATTCGCAGCTGAGTGCGAAGCAGCCGGGATGAAGATCAGTACCTCCAAGTCCGAGGCCATGGTTCTCAGTCGGACAATGGTGGAATGCACCCTCTGGAGTCGGGATGAGGTCCTGCCACAAGTGGAGGAGTTTAAGTATCTTGGGGTCTTGTTTACGAGTGAGGGAAGGATGGAGCGAGAGATCGACAGACGGATCGCTGCAGCCTCTGCTGTTAAGCGGTGCCTGTACCGGTCCGTCGTGGTGAAAAAGGAGCTGAGCCGCAAGGCGAAGCTCTCAATTTACCAGTCGATCTACGTTCCAACCCTCACCTATGGTCACGAGCTTTGGGTAATGACCGAAAGAACAAGATCACGGATACAAGCGGCTGAAATGAGCTTCCTTCGCCGGGGGGCGGCGTTCTCCCTTAGAGATGGGGTGAGAAGCTCCGCCATCCGGGAGAGCTCGAGTAGATCCGCTGCTCCTCCGCATTGAGAGGGGCCAGTTGAGGTGGCTCGGGCATCTGGTTAGAATGCCCCCTGGACGCCTCCCTGGTGTGGTGTTTCGGGCATGTCCAACCGGGAAGAGACCCCGGGGTCGACCTAGAACACGCTGGAGGGACTATGTCTCTCGGCTTGTCTGGGACCGCCTCGGTGTCCCCCCGGGAGAGTTGGAGGAAGTGGCTCGGGAGAGGGATGTCTGGACCTCTTTGCTAAGGTTGCTGCCCCCGCGACCCGACCCCGGACTAAGCGGAAGAAGATGAGATGAGATGAGATATATTGATAAAAAAAAATTCCGATGTATCGATACATTGCAATATTGCTGTACTGTTCCATAAATGCATTAAATAGAACAGACTAAGATATATTACAGTAGTTTGTATAATGCATTAAATATTTTATAATAAAAGTGACCAATTACTAAAGCCAAATCTGAAATAAAAGGCAGGAAATAGTTTTCCACCGACAAGATTTTAAAGAACACCTTTTTGTATTTGACAAATCTATAAACACTTGTTTAATAACTAGTTAAATGTTGTAAAACTTGTTTGATGTTTACTAGTTAATTTCAAGCAAGTTGTTTCTATTCTACAAACACTTGTCAATTGAAAAGACATATGCATTTTTACAATTCATAATTACAGTGCACGAAGATGCACACATCTGCATTATCCGGTGATAAATGTCTCTTGTTCAAAATGTTCCGTGCTGTTGAGAACACTGTCTGACGGCACACTGAAGCAGGGACGTACCATTTACCATACAGAGAGGCGGGCTGTACCATTTACTAGGGGCGTCATTGAAAATGGCATTTACTACAGATGCTGTCATGAACACAGGAAGCTATAACATTAGAAGTATCGATATCCCTTTTATAGGTATCAATTATGGATTGACAATTATATCGGCGATATTCCGATTGTCAATGACATCCCTACCGTCCGGAACCAATTAAAAACGCAAGTCGGGACGCGTCTGTAATCTTGCTGAACCCAAAAACCTTCCTGCTGTGGGGCGGACATTCTAAGTGTTCCTCAACCATGCCATCCTAATGTCATTCATTTAAATTGTTTATTATATCCTTTTAATAAAAACTGATTTTATATAAACATATACACACACACACACATACATACATACACACAGTAGGCCCTTGATTATTCGGGGTTTTGCATATTCTCAGATTGCCAAGCAACTGTCATGTCATTCAATTTCAGGCAATGACTGTCCTCCTTCCTGCTGATTGGTTGAGATGATGTAACGCCCCTTTCCCCCCTCATTCACACACAAGTTGGCAATGAGCCTTTAAGTGTGTTTTAATTACCAGTTAAGCTCTATGATGCCACTCAAACACTGTGTCTTCTCTGACTAAATGATAGAAAACATTGGATGTCTCTTCTGAAGAAATAAGACTTCTCTCGTGAAGAAACGACAGTTTCCTCTGAAGTGCCTGAAGATGAATAATAATCTGAACTGTTGTATTAAAGTCTTTTTCAATTATTCTTCCAGTATAGTACCCAAGTTAATGTTTAGAATGTTTGTATGTGAGATTTTGTTCTGTAGCATGTTTAACAAACGCTACCAAAAGGATAAACTTGCTTTGTCCTTGTACATTGAACGTGATGTCTCCAAGATGGCGCTACCTAGAGTCAAATTGTTTCTTTGTTCATTTTAATTTGTTTTGTAAGTTGTTGTTTGTTTGTTTTTTGCACCATGCTCGTCTATGACCGGACGACCCCACTACAGCTATGAGAGCACAATGTTTTCGGACATTTAGAACTGAGCACTCCTATCCTGAGGTAACATGTTAAAGCAGCTCAATGCTAGCCGCACCCTGGATAACAATAAGCCCAGGCGGAGATTTGGCAGGCGGGGAGGGGCTGAACGACGACTCCGGCACTTGGTCAGCAGTGGAAGGTTAGCACTTCCGGTCATACTGCTTACAAAATGTTCAGTCTCCGCGAAACAAGATGGACCAACTACATGCTCGGTTCGCAATGCAGAGGGATCTACAGGTCTGCTCCATACTGTGTTTCTGTGAAACGTGGCTCGAGGAGAGTACACCCGACAAGGCGATTACACCAGCTGGCTACACGGCATTCAGGGAGGACATCTCCCCCCCCGTTTTTTTTCCTGTTCTCTAGAGTCGCCACAGCGAATCATCTGATTCGCACATTTGATTTGGCATGGGTTTTTCATCGGATGCCCTTCATGTCACAACCCTTTAGCAAGGGCCAAAAACATGCTGAGAAATAGAGAGAGAGAGAGAGAGAGAGAGAGAGAGAGAGCGCAAGACGTGTCAAGCATATTAGAAATATTAGAACTGTTTCTGACTGGGTGTGATGGTTTACACAGACACCTCTGTATATTTTTTCTTCAGGTTTAACCCCTTTTCCGAAACATACATGTGCATAAAACCACAGCATCTTCCACAGGGCAGGTTGAAGTAACAAAGTGAGATCCTTCATTTATCCGACGCGGTATGGCTTGGGTTCAAGCTTTTCTGTTTAATGGAGACATACATTACCATTGCATTCTTCTGTTCTTACCTAATGACTGATTTCCACACAAGCCACCTGGGTGTGATGGTATTCCTGATTTTTTAAACCTGCGGCTACAACGTTACTCCTGAAAACAGAACACAGAAACATTAATGAACTTGTTTAGGCTGAACAACAATCAATGTGTTTAAGGGGGCAAACCAGGTATACTGTTATTCACACAACCAAAAGTGAAGTCATACATTTTTTCGATACCATATGATAACATTATTGAAAAGATTTACAAACCATATATCAAATACCGTGTGTCACCTATATCTAGGTGAAGCTTGTTAAGAGACTTTGAATATTGAAACAGCTGTAAACTTAAAACTACTTAAGTTAAATGCTTAATATTTTTCAGTGTAGATAGTATAAAAATAGTTTTATGCAATGAACCAAAATAATTTATTTTTAAAAGAAACTGTGCAAGGTCACTTATAACCCCTTCCCTCATATTTTTGGTAATTCAAAACCACACCTGTTTGGCTTGCTCAATAAATATTTAAGACTTTTCAAATGTTGTGGTTTATTGCACAGATACCACCATCATTGACATACTGTCCAAATATTAGAGCAAAATATTAATTCACTGTGAAGATATGTTTTTACAAGATTTGAGGGAAACATTATTTGACAAATTTGATCATGACATAGCATACAAAATTGGATTTTACAGTATTTGTGTTATAAATTTAATAAAAAAAATCACATCAGATGTTATAGAAATATACTCACTATATGAATGTACAGTTATCTATATTTTTGAATAAAAAAATTGTGATATTTTATACCTGGTTTACCCACTTAATGGTTGAACCTCAGTCCACTGTTCTCACCTTCAGCCCTCTACCATCTTTATGTTTGTGAGGAATGTTTTTTTTCCTGTCATAGTCATCAGTTACCTAATAAAAACAAAAGGATTTCGAACCAACAGTGAAATAAACAGCATCCCAACAACTACTTTGGTGTATTTTGCAGGATTTAGAGCAAACATGCTAACAAATCAGCACGGAGTGTAGCGATTCGCATGTCCGCCTCACATCAAAAAGATCCTGGATTCAATTCCCAGCACAGGCATTTCTGTGTGGTGTTTGCATGTTCTCCCCATGCTTGCATGGCTTTCTTCCAAGTACTCTGATTTCCTCCCACAGTCCAAAAATATGAACAGTAGGCTAACTAGCTGTTCCAAATGTCCCCTAGGTGAGATTGTGAATGCTTGTGTGAGTGTTGACCCTGCCATGGACTGGCGAGCTCTCCAGTGTGTACCCCACCCTCGCCTGGATTCAAATGAGATGGGTACCAGCCTTCACACGACTCCAATCAGGATTAAGTGGTTCAGAAAATGAATGAAAGAATGCTAAAAATCTGTGGTCTGGAAAGAGAAGCAGAACGATACATTTATGAACTCCTGCCAAAAGTAGTATAATGAACTGGACAATCGTGAGACTCTCTGTAAATCTGATCAGATCCACTGTGCTGTGCTTGAGAGGAACCAGGAGTTTAAACACCGGACACAATGATATTGATAATGTGGTGATTATGGAGGGGGAGAGAGAGATTGTATACAGTACAAACTTGGATAGGTTACTTATACAAGGTTTAAACACGTTTCCCTCTAAACAATGCCCCGTTACGAGCAAATTCATCTAACTAGTAGCCATCTGGAACCTAACTTGCTTGTAAGCTGGGGAGCGTCTGTATACATGATGCATACATGTGTGTGTGTGTGTGTATACACACACTATATTATGTGAGTGAGTGTGTGTGTATGTATATTATATATATATATATATATATATATATATATATATATATATATATATATACACACACACAGATACAGTGTATATATTCATTCTTGGAGGAAACACCACCTTCCAGTATAAAAGTCAACCAAGTCTTAAAGAGCTAACTGACTTAGCTAGTGTTCATGGTACTCTACATTTCGACGCTACAAAATTAAATAGCCTTCATTTAAACACCCGTTTTTTCAAATTTACTTTAAACGTGTGTCATTTGAACAAAAGTTGTAATATGTACATATGTAAAGAATTTGTAGTAATATTGGAGAGTCAGTTTGAATATAACTTGCAATACAACACAAGTCAGCTATAAGGCTAAGCATGGCCATGCTAGCGCAGGCCGATAAAAAAGCCGCCATTATTTCAACAACCGTCGTAGCACAGCCAGCAAAACCAACCACCTGGGGTACTAAATAATAAGTCAATAAATTCGTCTGAGTAATGTTACTGCAAAAAAAAGTAGTTATACACTGTTTTAATCCAACCTATATATTCATTCCGCTTGTTTCAGATGCTAGGTGCGTTAGCAATTATTAGCCCTTCATGAACTAGCAATTAGCAAGCAATAGGAAGAACATGCCTCTCGTCAAGAGAAATTAATCATGTTTTAACGAGTAATAAATACCTATAATGGGTATTTGTTGACCTTCGTGAAACTAAGGAAGCCTAGTGCATGTCATAGTATTTGTAACTTAACTGAATAGTTAGCTTGTTAGCATACATGTTTGCGAAAAACAGCCCCATCCACAAGCTAAGTCTTATCATTATTATTTTCAAATAATACAAGCCACAAATATCTCCCAGCCACCGTGTTAGAATAAATGCACGAATGAAGTCGCATCTAATTTCCCAACACCCGTGTAGCCTTCTTGGACAAATCCTGATATAAAACAGAGGCCTTAACATAACACTTTCCAAAATGTACCATTAAATATAGACGCAAAAAATCCCACAATTCTAAAGAAACGCCAAATTTACGTCACTCCGCGTCAATTTAACGACATGCAATTATTAGTTTTTTTATATATAAAAACAAACTCACACAAAGGTCTTCTTTTGGGTTCTTGCAGGAAACAACCTTCCGCACGAGTACTTTACACGCGCACATACAAACGCAAAGCGGTTACACACAAGCAAGCAAGCGCGCACACGCGCGCAATACACACACACACACACACACACACAGAGAGCGAGAGAGACGGCTGCTGCGCGCCAAAAACATACAATGAGCCCCCAAGAAAAAATAAACTGATTCTAAATCCCACCCATATTCCGACAGAAATACAATTAATCAAAGGAACAGATTGGATACGACCTTTTACCAACTCATTCCTTTCTCGAATCTTAAGACTTCAAACCGAGACTTAAGACACTTGTTATTATTACTAAACTACATTTGAGGACACACATATCATGGTTTATCTACTGTTCAATGTAATTATTCTCAAATCTTAGACACTGTGAAGACACATTATATTTTTATTATTATTGAGACACTGTAATCAAATGAACATCCATGAAATGAACCCATGACATCCATTCTGGATATTTACTCAATATTAAAGTCTTTTTATTTCGCTGTGGCGTTTTCTTTTTATGATGTTAATCTAGACCAATCATATCGTAAAGAAACGTGATGCTACGTTTGAGCGCGAATCATGAACCAATCATAAGCTCCGGAAGGCGGACTCTGGGTACTTGATTTCATATGCATTGACTGTTCACAGCTTTTAGTGATTTCATTGGTTGGTCTTCATCGCTATGTCGAGAGAGGTGAGTGTATTTACGATTAAGTTAAAGCTTATGCTTTAAAGGAATGAGTTATAGTTGTATCATTGTATGATATTTCGGGTTTTTTAAGGGTAGGGTATATGAAATGTACTGCTGAAAAATTAGGTTGCGTGTCAACACGTATACTCAATGAACCACGAGCAGTACCGCCATATTGGTTGTCTTGTTACACCGTTTTGGCCTTGCTTGATACTGGTATTACACGTAGATGACGTTAATTTAAACCAATCACAAATTAAAGAATCGTGATGTACCGCTTTAAGCTCGAGTCATAACCCAATCGTGGGCTGCGGAAGGCGGAGCCTGTACGAGTTCTTGAGTGTACACCCACGGTTCGGTTGATGCCATTTCAGTTTTGTGTTTGATTGAAGGCGATGTCGAAAGAGGTTGGTTAACTCATTAATAGATTATTTGGCTTGTTAATGCTAAAATTACAATGTGTTGGTTTCTTTTGTACAACAACTTAAATTGTTGTTCTAAGTGCCGAATTTGATTGCATAAATGCTCTTTATATGGCTCTAGCGAAATGCTAGCAAGGCCGCCATCTTGGATTCTGTAAAACAGCATGGTCTCTTACAGACGAGCCGAGAATTTTTATTAATTAAGTCATGTAACCTGTTTTGTTAACATGTAAGTTACGTGAGTAAAGTGGTCAATTCGTCTTTATAAGTGTGTCTGTGTTTGGCTTGTTATAATACTGTGTGGTCAGCTTGCCTGGACCGCGTTCAACATGGCGGCTGCGTTCCACCGTCATGATCATGCATCCTGCGCAAGCGACATGGCGCTAAACATCGGCAGTTGTATAACTTGTGAATCTTTTCGCTCGCTGAAAGTTAGCGTTTTGTTTTTTCAGATCCGAGAACCGGAGCAACTCCGGAAGTTGTTCATTGGAGGCCTCAGTTTCGAGACAACAGACGACAGCCTGAGGTCTTACTTTGAACAATGGGGGGCGTTAACAGACTGTGTGGTGAGTCGACATGAGTTTTTTCCTTTAAAACAGTCGTGGTTGAATTTATGAGGAGGTGGAAAAACCGCATGTTGTGTCTTTATGTATATTATACTTTGTAATAAGTGCTGTAACTTTTTATAAACCCATCAACTGCTTCCCCCACTCCAGGTGATGAGAGATCCAAGCTCCAAGCGCTCCAGAGGTTTTGGATTCGTCACATACTCTAGTGTGGATGAAGTCGACGCTGCCATGGCAGCACGTCCTCACAAAGTCGATGGCCGTCTTGTAGAGCCCAAACGTGCCGTATCCAGGGAGGTTGGTACTTTTTGAGTGGCTCAGTGAAATGCTGCATTTGGGGCATGATTAATTTGTCAATGGCTACTCTTGTGTTCCAGGATTCCAACAGACCTTTTGCGCACACCACTGTGAAAAAGATCTTTGTTGGTGGCATTAAGGAAGATACGGAAGAGAGCCACCTTCGGGAGTACTTCCAGGAATTTGGGAAAATCGAAGCGATTGAAATCATGACTGATCATAAGACCGGCAACAAACGAGGCTTTGCATTTGTCACATTTGACGATCATGATTCTGTCGATCGTATCGTTAGTAAGTTGTTTAATTTTGTGTTTAATAACAGTAAGTGACTCTGGTGTTTTTTGGTGTAGCATGCTTTCTTTCTCCCTCCCCACTCAGTTCAAAAGTACCACACAATTAATGGCCATAATTCAGAAGTCCGAAAGGCAGTGTCTAAACAAGAGATGCAGAATTCATCAATGAACATGAGGGGTAAGCCCTCGTCTTGTTTTATATTTTTTTAGTTACATGAATTGTGTGCCGTCTTTATTTACATCAAGCGACTTTTTTTTTTTTTTTTTTTTTTAATTTTTTAATTTTAAGGCCGTAGTGGTGGAAGATATGGCAATGATTTTGGAGGTGGCAGAGATGGATCCCGAGATGGGTTCAGAGGTACCTCTGGAACAAATTCTCATTAGTAATGACGAATGGTCTAGACTTGCAAATAGTTGTGAAGTCTGGATCTTTGTGCAGGATCAGTTGTTGAGATGTGGATGATACTTATATAATTTTTTGTGTGTGTGTACTT
Source organism: Plotosus lineatus (assembly GCA_024760905.1). Classification (NCBI taxonomy): domain Eukaryota; kingdom Metazoa; phylum Chordata; class Actinopteri; order Siluriformes; family Plotosidae; genus Plotosus; species Plotosus lineatus. The sequence goes on from CM045731.1 coordinate 52,300,654, forward strand.
AGGGGGTAGAGGTGGTTATGGAGGTGGAGATGGCTACAACAGCAGCTTTGGAGGGGATGGTATGCTGCCTTTTTTTTTTTTTTTTAAACTTTGACAAGAGTGCCTGTGTTGGAGATTTCTGACCTGTGAATTGACCAAAACAGGTGGCTACGGGGGTAATCGTGGTGGTGGTGGTGGCTATGGCGGTGGACAAGGTTATGGAAACAGTGGCGGGGGTTATGGAAGTGGAGGATATGGCGGCGGCGGTGGTGGAGGAGGAGGAGGAGGAGGATATGGTGGCGGCGGTGGCAATTATGGCAACTATGACAACTACAACAATGGCGGAGGAAACTTTGGTGAGGTTTTTTATTTATTTTTTTCTTCCCCAGCTCAGGGGCTGATTCCATGAGGCCTGATTATGAATTCTTATCCCATGCACAGGTAACTTCGGTGGAGGAGGTGGTGGTGGGAGCAACTACAATGACATGGGAAGCTATAACAACCAGCAGTCCAGTTTTGGCCCCATGAAAGGAAATTATGGAGGAGGCGGTGGGAGGAGTAGTGGCCCCTATGGTGGTGAGTCTTGTACAAAAGTACACCCTGGGGGGAGGGTGTTCCTCACTGGGATGTTCAGTTATAACCTAACGATCTTCTCTTCCTCAGGTGGATATGGGGGTAATTCCGGAGGTGGTGGAGGCTATGGTGGTGGCTCTGGGGGAGGATATGGCGGAAACTCTGGAGGCAGGCGATATTAATCCCTCTTAAGGTTTGTATCTTGAGGGGAACACCCCCCCCCCCCCCCAGTTATTTCCAATGAACAAGCACTAGACCCCGTTGCGTGTTGATTTTATATTTAAAAAGAAAAAATCTCGAAGTCTGAGAAGCAGTGTGTAGCTTAATGTTGTTGTTCATATTCAACAGGACTCAGTACTTAGGAGAGGAGACAGGAGAGCGAGAGGGCTGACAGGGCAACGGCAGGTTTACTCCCTAGATCTGCTCAGCCATTCAGAGAAGATGTACAGTAGTGCCGTCACAAGCGGAATGATTTCATATGTGATTGTGTCATGCCTAGTTTTTTTTTTTAAATATATTTTTATTTTCTTTATGGGATGCATTCCATATGAGGGTTTTGTAGAAGTGCTTTATTGCGCTATTCTAATTATGTACCTTCAAGAGATCAAGTTGAAATAAAGCGACTTCCAGTTTTTTTTTAAATGTTCTTTCAGTTACTGGGGATTATGGGATGGGGTGTGAGCTGGAACATAAGTTGCCCTTTTGTCTAGCCCAGACAGTCCAGACATGAAGAGCAATATTGAATGAAACCATGTGTAGAATAAATACAGGCCTCCTGCTGAATAGATGAGTAAAGATGGAGCAGGTTAGCTTGTATGACTAGCCATGGAAACAGGCTGAGAGAGGCGTAGGAAGACCTTCACCATGAGAAGAATCAGGGAGCGTTTGAGTACAGATGGTCTCTGAAAGACTAGGAGAAAGCATCAGAATGGCTTTATTGCCGCCTGTAGGTAAGAACAGATGTCTATTATATATCACAGATTCAGTTACAGTATTCTGAACTGCCCTACTGCTTTCCTTTTAATTATGTTTAGGCAGTTCATATGAACTGAGTTTTTTTGTTGTTTTTTTTTTTTTTACATATATTTGAATATACACTTATCAGCCATAACATTAAAACCACCTTTCTATCGGGGGGGGGGGTGTAATTGGATTTCTCAGGGTGTATTGGGATGCAGTATCTGGCATGAAATAGGTTGCAGAACATCCTATTGGTCTGTAACAATGTTTAGGTAGTTGGTACAGGTTTAACATGCACAAGAATCCTTTGTCTCGAGCTTAACTTGCGGAGTATTATGGACTTTTCTTCGTATAGTTGTACTGTAATCTTGTTTTTGTCCTTTCTGCATGAAAATGTGTGTCTCTGTAAAAGAAAACTCTTCCAAAATTGTCGCTTGCTTCATAGTTTGGATTTGTTCTTATCCCCATTGTGGACAGCTTGCATGCATTCCGATTAGCCGAGAGACCGTGTCGGTCACATAGATTCTGAATGCTTGTGGGGTTTTATTTATTTCTGTTTGTTCCAACACATGAAGTTTTGATAGCTGTCTACCCCACTCCATTACAGATGGTACTGTAGCGAAGATCATTCACTCAACCCCTTGGTGGTTTGACAGTTATGGCTGGTTGGTCTGTAAGTAAAAGTGTAGTGTCTGTACATCTTTACATTTTTTGACTTCTTTTTTTGTTTGATCTTTGCATTTTTCAGGAGTAAATATAAATGGGGTTTATGATCCAGAGTGGAGAAGTTTTCCTGTTTTTTTTCTACAGGAAGTATAAAGGTAATAAAGATTACTGTTCTTGTGCTCCATTGATGCTTGAAATGCTTGTTTTTAAAGAATAACCTGTCTTCTGTTGTAGGACCAAAGATCTTTTGGTTTTGGGGAGAATTTTATGAGGTGTTTTTACTGCTGAAAATAAAGCTTTTTATTCTTTTTAGAATGTGTTTGACTCCTCATTAAGTGCAGGTCCCATAATTAATGTTGTACTGGAGATTGCTTTTGGAACTAATGGTGACGGTACATTTGTTCAAACTAATTTGGACTCTAGATGTGATGGACGCTATCATTCCTCTATATCCAAATCTGTGTTTACATTGGTCTGTGATCTCTGGGATCAAAAAAAAAAAAAAAAGCATGAAGCTCCATGATTTATCAGCAAGCCTGGTGGCAGCTCATTAAATTTGTAAATTGTGTGTCCAATTTAATCAAGATTCCCTCAGATGGGGTGTTTAGCTTTTACACACTGCGACAGCTCCTCCGTTCTATCATGAGCTGTCAACTCATAATTGGGGGGGGGGGGTCTTGACAACACACACCCATCTTCTTCTTCTTCTTCTTTTACTTTCGGCTGCTCCCTTCAGGGGTCGCCACAGCAAATCATCCGCCTCCACCTCACCCTGTCCTCCGCATCTTCTTTTCTGACTCCAACAACCTTCATGTCTTCCTTCACCACATCCATAAATCTCTTCTTCGGTCTTCCTCGAGGCCTTCTGCCTGGTAGTTCCAACCTCAGCATCCTACTGCCAATATACTCACTATCCCTCCTCTGTACATGTCCAAACCATCTCAATCTAGCCTCTCTGACTTTGTCTCCAAAACATCTTACGTGGGCTGTCCCTCTGATATACTCATTTCTGATCCTATCCATCCTCGTTACTCCCAGGAGAACCTCAACATTTTCATCTCCGCTACCTCCAGCTCTGCCTCCTGCCTTTTCCTCAGCGCCACTGTTTCTAAGCCATACAACATCGCTGGCCTCACCACCATCTTGTACACTTTTCCCTTCATTCTTGCTGACACTCTCCTATCGCACATCACACCGGATACTTTTCTCCAACCATTCCAGCCTGCCTGCACACGCTTCTTCACCTCTTTTCCACACTCTCCATTGCTCTGGATTGTTGAGCCTAAGTACTTAAAATCCTCCACCTTCGTTATCTCTGCTCCCTGTAACATCACCGTTCCTCCTGGGTCCTTCTCATTCACACACATGTATTCTGATTTTCTGAGGCTAACCTTCATTCCTCTCCTTTCCAGGGCATACCTCCACCTCTCGAGATTTTCCTGCACTTGTTCTCTGCTCTCACTACAGATCACGATGTCATCTGCAAACATCATAGTCCATGGAGATTCTTGTCTCACCTCGTCTGTCAGCCTGTCCATCACCATAGCAAACAAGAAGGGGCTCAGAGCTGACCCTTGATGCAGTCCCACCTCCACCTTGAATTAAATCGGTCACACCGACAGCACACCTCACCACTGTCTTACATCTCTCATACATGTCCTGCACCACTCTAACATACTTCTCTGCCACTCCAGACTTCCTCATGCAATACCACAGTTCTTCTCTTGGCACCCTGTCATATGCTTTTTCCAGATCCACAAAGGCACAATGTAGCTCCCTCTGACCTTCTCTGTACTTCTCTATTAACATCCTCAAGGCAAACATTGCATCTGTGGTGCTCTTTCTTGGCATGAAACCAAACTGTTGTTCACAAATGCTGACCTCTGCCCTTAGTCTAGCTTCCACTATTCTTTCCCATAACTTCATCGTATGGCTCATCAACTTTATCCCTCTGTAGTTGCTGCAACTCTGCATGTCTCCCTTGTTCTTAAAAATGGGCACCAGCACACTTCTCCTCCACTCCTCCGGCATCTGCTCACTCTCTAGTACCGTGTTGAATGTTGTCAGAAAATCTACTGCTACCTCTCCTAGACACTTCCATACCTCCACAGGTATATCATCAGGACCAACTGCCTTTCCATTCTTCATCCTCTTCAATGCCCTTCTCACTTCACCCTTACTGATCTTTGCTACATCCTGCCCCTCAATGGTTACCTCTTCTACTCTTTTTCTCTCTCATTTTCCTCATTCATCAGCTCTTCAAAGTACTCTTTCCATCTTCCCAGCACACTTCTGTCATCAGTCAATAGAGTTCCCTCTCTGTCCTTTATCAATCTAACTTGCTGCACGTCCTTTCCATCTCTATTTCTCTGCTGTGCCAACCTGTATAGATCATTTTCTCCCTCTTTACTATCCAACCTATCATACAAGTCATCATACGCCCTCTGTTTGGCCTTAGCCACTGCTACTTTCGCCTTACGCTGTGTCTCCCTGTATTCCTGTTTACTCTCTTCGGTCCTCTCAATGTCCCACTTCTTCTTGGCTAACCTCTTCCTTTGTACACACTCCTGCACTTCCTCATTCCACCACCAAGTCTCCTTATCTACTTTCCTTCCAGAGGACACACCAAGTACTCTCCTACCTGTGTCCCTGATCACATTTGCTGTGGTTGTCCAGTCATTTGGAAGCACTTCCTGGCCACCCAAAGCCTGTTTCAACTCCTCCTTGAAGACAACACGACACTCTTCCTTTTTCAGCTTCCACCACTTTGTCTTCTGCTCTGCCTTTGCCTTTTTCACCTTTCTCACCATCAGAGTCATCCTGCACACCACCATCCTATGCTGTTTGGCAACACTCTCACCCACGATGACTTTGCAGTCATTGACTTCCTTCAAATTACATCGCCTACACAAGATGTAGTCTACCTGTGTGCGCCTACCTCCGCTTTCATAAGTCACCCTATGCTCCTGTTTCTTCTCAAAGAAAGTATTCACCACAGCCATTTCCATCCTTTTTGCAAAATCTATCAACATCTGTCCTTCTGCGTTCCTGTCCTGGATACCAAACCTGCCCATCACTTCCTCGTCCCCTCTGTTGCCTGCCCCAACATGTCCATTGAAGTCTGCACCTATGACCACTCTTTCACCTCTGGGGGTACTCTGCATCACTTCATCTAAGTCACTCCAGAATCTCTCCTTCTCTTCTAGCTCACATCCTGCCTGTGGGGCATAAGCACTAACAACATTGAGCATTACACCTTCAATTTCTAACTTGAGATTCATCACTCTGTCTGACACTCTTTTCACTTTTAGAACATTCCTGACAAACTCCTCCTTCAAGACGACTCCGACTCCATTTCTCTTCCCATCCACACCGTGATAAAATAGCTTAAACCCTGCTCCTAAGCTTTTAGCTTTGCTACCTTTCCACCTGGTCTCCTGAACACACAGTATGTCCACCTTCCTCCTCTGCATCATGTCAACCAGCTCTCTACCTTTTCTGTGCATAGTTCCAACATTCAAAGTCCCCACTCTCAGTCCTAGACTCATGCCTTTCCTCTTCTCTCTCTGCCTACGGACACGCCTCCCACCTCTCCTTCTTCGACCAACAGTAGTCCAATTTCCATCAGCACCCTGTTGATTGACAGCACTGATGGCGGTCGTTGTTAACCCGGGCCTCGACCGATCCGGTATGGAGGTAATACTTTTGATTTGCATTTTAAGTAATTGGCATTGGTTTTACGTCGGATGCCCTTCCTGACACAACCCTCTGCATTTCTCCGGGCTTGGGACCGGCATGAGGGGGAGAGACACTGGTTAGTGCCCCCCCACCTCATGGCTGCATTTGACAACACACACCCATCATGGTTCTCAAATTTTAATGGATCTGACTTCCTGTTTCCTAAACTCTAAGTATTGCTCGGCTGATGCATATTGATTCTTGAAGACCACAGTTATAAATATAATCTGGGTGAGCTACAATGGATATAGATATATATTTTTTTAACTTATAGGGTCTTATGCTGTGTAAGGATGTTAGGTGAGGAATATATCAGTGTTGCATGGTTTGTGGTTTCGAGCCATTTTCTCCTTATTTATATACGTGTGTGTATTTGAAAGTTGCTTTTTGCACATCCTTCGATGGCTTGGCAGGCACTTCCATCCACAAGTCTGTCGCAGAATGAAATGTACAGTATCGGGAACGTTTATTTGAAATGGTTTTAAATTATGTTCGTACTTACTGGGAAGAAAACATGCAATGGAAGGGCTGTGGTGGCTTAGTGGTTAATGTGATGGGTTACTGATCCAAAGGTCAGTGGATCAAGCCCCACTGTCAACACTTGGGCCTGTGAGCAAGGCCCTTAACCCTCAATTGCTCAGTTGTATCTAAAAAACAAAAAGGAATTGTAAGTTGCTCTGGATAAGAGTGTCTGCCAAATGCTGTAAATGTACGTAGATGCAACCTCCAGTTATAATAGTGGGATTGGGCTATGATGCTCATCCTGTAGTTGTGTGCTTCAAATCACCAATTCAGATATGAAGTCACATGGTCTTTTTTTGTTTGTTTGTTTCATGACACATAGGGAAGTGGCTGCAATGTTCAGGAAGGAGTTGTGGAGCCAATTTGCATTTCTAAAATAAATACTGTACTGCATAGATACTAGTAGAAAATGCAAACAAGTCTATGGTAAATTGTGGGGCTTTGGTGCTTGTGTTTGATACACAGCAAGGAAGAGTCACTTTTTTTTTTTTTTAGTTTTGCTGTACTGTATTAATCCCACAAGGGAAACTATTGCCTCTGGAATTAACCCATTCTAAGTAAGTGCCACCCATATTCGGTTGACCAGAGAGCAAAAGTGGGAGTTATGTGCCTTGCTCAAGGGTACTTCAAGCATGACTGTGGAGCAATAAAAAGGATAATACATCTTCAAGAAGGAAATCCAATATGAGTGTGGTAAATGATTGAGAGAGCAACACTATAAATCCCAGAGGGAAATTCACCATTCACACCAAATTTTTGTCAGATATTTGAAAAATAAAATGTAAAAGTGATTGTAGGATATCATGGTGATCAGATAAAGGAGATGTAAAACTAACTAGAAAATGCAATGAATGTGGCTGAATAAGAGATAAGATAAGATACAGCTTTATTAATCTCACAATGGAGAAATTCACTGTTACAGGCTCTTGAGGTACCATCAGTAGGGGGTGCAAAAATAGATACATATACAAACATACACACATACATATATTATATAAGTAAATAAATAAATAGATACATAAATAGTATAAATTACTAAACAATAAAAGAAAAGAATGGAGAAAAGAATGGAGCAACTTTATAGACTGGCCTATATTAAAGTGTAATGTATCTGAGTGCAGAGTAGATGGGTTGATATGGTTCACAGTCAGTGGGGTAGATGTGGTTGATTAAAGTGCGCGGGGTTTTTATTGCACATAACCGGTATTTTCACAGACAGTTACAAAGTGGCGTTGTACAGTCTGATAGCGGTGGGAATGAACGACCTGCGGTAGCGCTCCTTCCTGCACTGAGGATGCCTCAGTCGTCCACTGAAGGAGCTGCTTAGCTCCTCTACAGTCTGGTGCAGTGGGTGAGAGCTGTTGAACAGGATGGATGTGAGCTTTGCTACCATCCTCCTCTCACTCACCTCCTCCACAGAGTCCAGTGGGCAGCCAAGGGAATTATCCCATCTACTCTGCACTCAGATACATTACACTTTAATATAGGCCAGTCTATAAAGTCGTTCCCTTCTTTTATTTTATTGTTTATTAATTTATACTATTTATGTATCTATTTTATTTATTTACTTATATAATATATATGTATGTGTGTATGTTTGTATATGTATCTATTTTTGCACCCCCTACTGATGGTACCTCAAGAGCCTGTAACAGTGAATTTCTCCATTGTGAGATTAATAAAGCTGTATCTTATCTTATCTTAATTACATGCAGAAAATCTAAAAGAAAGCCAGCACTTAATACCTAGATAAAAAAGTAAACATGGAGTGTAGCTTGAATGAAACTGATGGATACCTCTGTTGGCCAGATAATGGTGATGTTCTAATGATGCCTGGGGAAATCGTACGTGATGTGGGGTGACATGTCAGGTAAAGGACTAGGGGTAATGGCAGTCCATGTACAGGAATATGTATAGGAAATATCTGGTTTGTTGAGGACTATACATCACAAGAATTAAAGAAATGGCAGATCAAATCGATAGCAGCCAGAGATGGCCAGAATGGGAATCAGCCTCCCTGTAACTTAAATCAAGCATAAAGCAGTTCAAAAATAAAAGTGAAAGTTTATTTTGAATGATCTGTGAAAAGGCTCCATCATCTAAATCATACCTCAAAAAATTAGACGCAGGCATACTAAAACTAAAAGCAAGTGCCATTTATTTATTGATGCCATAATTCTTTTTTCAACAAAGTTGACTCATTTTTTTTTTCGTCATCTCCACTCTCTGAGTGAGTTCCTTTCAGCTTTTCCCCTTTATCAAGGGTTGCCACAGCAAATGATTCGCATGTTTGATTTGGCAGAGGTTTTTACGTCAGATGCCCTTCCTGACACAACCCTTTTAGCAAGGGACAGAAACAGACTGACGGCTTTGCAGTTATTCTTTACGAAAGTCAACAATGGTTCTTTAACATGAACCTCTCACCATAGGCAGTGAGAGACATGGCCCGCCTTTGATAACCCAGATAGCTGCATGGGGGGGGACTCGAACCCCCAACCTTAGGATCAGTGACTCCAGCACCCTATACCACTAGACCACCACTGCCCACGATCTCTACTCTATCACTCTAATTTCAAAAAGCATCTCCCTGTGACATCATTTGCTCTTTAATAACGTAACTCCTCACAGCAACACATTTTTCTGTGAGATCATCATAAATTCCATTCATCTTCACATGAGGTCACAAAGAGCACTCAGCTGACTAGTGATTCGACTGATCAATTACCATCGGAGTGAAAACAGCCTTTTTAAGAATACCAGAGGCATTCGGGTCACTTTGCACGTTTTGTACACACAGTAATCAAGTATCTCTTCCGGATGGTAAGATCTCTCTGCATACACAGAACCCATCTGTATTTACATTTCAAGTTCAACTCCTGGGAGTTCACTGACTTCTCTAATCATTTTAATGGCAATCGTATTATCATTCCTGTTTTTTATTTCAGTGAGGTATAGTGGTTGGCACTTCTACCTCACCGTAGGTTGGTCCCGGGTTCGAGTCCCAGGCTCAGCAAGGGTGTTTCTGTGTAGTTTGCATCTTCTTCTTTGGCTACTCTAAATTCCCACTGGATCTTGTTGAAGTTCATCATTTTCTGGAACCGCTTAATCCTGGCGCCCATCCCAGCCATCTCTGGGCAAGGGCAGAGTACACCCCGGACAGCTCGCCAGGCCATCATATGGCGGAACCACGCTGACTGCTATGCAGCCTACTCTTGCCAAAAATCAGCAATGGTTCTTTTACATGCCTCACGCCATAAACAGTGAGAGACATGCCTGGCCTTTGATAACCCAGTTAGTTGTACTGAAGGGACTCAAACCCCCAATCTTAGGATCAGCGATCCAGCACCCTATACCACTAGGCCACCACTGCCCTGAGCTTGTTGAAGTGTGAGTGGTTATGTTTGGGTTGTGTTCTGGACTGGCTAGCTTTTCAGGGTGTGCCCCGCCAGTGCTGAAGCAAATTAATGAATTTAAAATGAAACAATTTCTTTGGCAGAAAATTAATGTATACTAACTGTGGAAGGATGGAAGGCTTTCGTTTGATATTACAAAGCCACGAAGTCTTAAATTGACAGGAATATAAGCCAGTCAAATGCCCGAGAAGGTGCTCATGACGCGTGAACGCTAATCGAGAGCCAATTGTAGACAACAGGAGGAGGGTCTTGTGTGTTCAGTCAGAGTTTATATATAATTAATTTTTTTAAAGAATTTTGTTCGCCTCGCATTTGAAATAAATCCGAATATGTTAAAAGAGGTAAATATATGAGGAGTTTATATTTCATCCAGGGCGGATTTCTGTTGAATATAACTTACTTGTGTAGGTTATTTCAATCTGGATATGTCATGTTGTGCTGTTGGCTAGGCTAAATGATTAGCTTAGCATTCATTACACAGCCATCTAATGTTTGTTTTTAGACCAGACATTTACCTAAAATGTTTACACTCTCATTCATGCCACACTTGAGGTTTTACTTTCAATTACGCAGCTGTAAATTTTCGGCTTCGTGTAAATGAGTAAGTTTATTTTAAAGCCGTTTTTTTAGGAGTGCACAAGAGAAACAGAGCAGCTCCGGAAGTTGTTCATTGGAGGTCTCAGTTACGAGACGACAGACAACAGTTTGAGGACCTATTATGAACAATGGGGGACGTTAACAGACTGTGTGGTGAGTCACCATCAACTTCGTTTTGAGCTTATATGTTGTTATTTTGTATGTCCTATAACTCGCAAATAGGTCAATGAGTTTGTTTTTGTTGTTGTTTTCTTATCAAAGGAAGTTTAATGTGACTCACTTAATGTGACTTGTTCAGGTTATGAGAGACCCACACTCCCAGCGTTCCAGAGGTTTCGGGTTTGTCACGTACTGCAGTGTAGATGAAGTTGATGCTGCCATGAAGGCACGTCCTCATGAAATCGATGGCCGTCTCGTAGAGCCTAAACGTGCTGTGTCGAGAGCGGTAAGAGTTTGTATTCCCTTATTTTCCAGGCTGCTTGATCCTACTAATGTCCCCCAGGGGATGGAGCTTGTCTCAACTGACACTGGGCGAAGGCAAGGTGCACCCTGAATCCACCAAACCATTGCAGGAACGACTTGTGCGCGCACACAATCATTCACACCCACACTTCGGGATTAATTGAAACAGCCTTTTTTAAATGTTGATTTTTTTTTTTTTTTTTTTTTTTTTTTTTGTGTTAATCCCACTGGAGAAATTTTGGCTCTGCATTCACCCTTTGAGCAGTGGGCTGCCATATGCCTTATGATGCCCAGAGAACAGTTGGGGGTTAGGTGTCTTGCTCAAGGGCACTTTAGCCATGAAGGTAGAGGAAGGGAAGCTTTGCCACACATTTTTACATCCGGTTCAGGAATCAAACCGGCAATCTTTAGGTTCCGAACCCACTTCTCCACGACTGCCTCTAATAAAGCCCAGAAAAAAAGCATGTCAATGAACTATGATAGGAAACCCATGCAGGTATGTGGGAAAACATGCAGATTCCACAGAGAAACACCCTCGCCAAGCCCAGGGCCTGAACATCAGTACCTTTTTGCTGTGAGGCAGACATTTTTATGGACAACACATTCTGTTTTTGAGTAAGTTCCTCATATACTGAAAGAGTTGCATGATCCGTTTCATATATCTCCTCTACTCTTTATGTTGTAGGATTCAAACAAACCTTATGCGCACACTGCAGTGAAAAAGCTCTTTGTTGGTGGCATTAAAGAAGCAACAGAAGAAGACCTAGAGGATTACTTCAAGCAATTTGGCAAAATTGAATCAGTTGAAGTAATGATGGATTATAAGACTAGAAACAAAAGAGGCTTTGCTTTTGTTACATTTGATGACTATGACACTGTTGATCGTATTGTTAGTAAGTTATTTTTCTTTCTTTCTTTTTTTTTAATGTTGAGAAAGTGGACGCTTGCTTAAATGTGCTTGTTGGTGTAATATCCATTTTCTCATCCTAGTACAAAAGTACCATGTAATAAACGGCTATCATGCGGAAGTGCGAAAAGGCATCTCGAAACAGGAGTTACCGAGTCCATCAGTGAATCTGAGGCGTAAGATTTTGTCTTCTGTCACATTTTATAAACCCATAAGCCATGCGCTGTGTATTTTTCTTTACTTGAAGCAAATTGTCTTTGTACAGGGCGTGGTCCTGGACGATTTGGCAATGATTTTGGAGGAAGTGGGGATGGATTCAGAGACAAGCACAGAGGTAGCGTTTACTTGTCAGTGTTTTATGTTTTGAGCTGTGGCTAGGTTTGTAATTGTCTGCATGCGAGGGCAGGATAGGTAGGTGATAATGGGCATCACTCCAGGTCTAAATGTGTCTTAAAGACTGGAAGAAGTGGAGCATGAGGAAAGCTATTTATGATGCTGCATATTGTGTGTGATTAGGGGGAAGAGTTGGGTATCGAGACAGAGATGGCTACAACGAAAGCTTTAGCGACGATGGTATGTGACCTTTTATTTCTTTTCTGGTTTTAATCTGTGGTATTAATATATTGAGAGGCCAACTTGCTGACAAGACCTGTATTACTAATGGCAAAACTGTGCATAACAGGTGGCTATAGGGGCAATTATGGTGGAGGTGGACAAGGTTATGGAAATGGCAGTGGAGGATATGGTGGTATAGGAGGACTCGGTGACAATACTTATAACAGCTACAACAGCAGGGGAGAAACCTTTGGTGAGTTCATATTTTAAGTTCTGTTTACGAATGGATTCCATGAGATCCAATTTACTGATTATGAATTATTATTCCATGCACAGGTTACTTTGGTGCTGGTGGTGATGGCAGTAACTACAATGACTTTAGAAACTTCAACAACAAGGAGTCCAATTTTGGTCCCATGAAAGGAAGCTATAGAGAGGGAGGCAGGAGTAGCGGCCCATATGGTGACGAGTGTTTTACTAAAGTGCACTGAGGGTCATTTAAAAACTTTGAGACCATAATTTTTATTCTGGTTCCCAAAACTGGATTTTTGTAATATGGATAATTTGTTTAGCAAAACAAAATGGCAAGTACCAAAATAAGTCTCAACAGTCAGTATGGCATCCAAAACTGGTCCCACAAGTGCTGCAACTGGATGTAGTGATACTGTTCGGGAGTTCTCTCGCTCTCGGTCTCTGGTCTGTCTATCTTTCTCAACTTGGCCTGTTGTCAATGACCTGGTCGTACAGTGTTAGTCCGTCGGTTACTGATGGTGGGTTGTGTAGGCCATATGCCTTGCTAACTCACTGTCGCTCAATTTGGCCTCCATTGTCTTTCATGTCATAGACAGGGCGCTGCGACGTGCACTACATTACAATAGCGGACCTTTCTGAGCCTTTATATCGGCTTTCCAAACCACTCTTTATTCTGTAGATTCATGCTGATTTTCTCAGATGATATTTGGTCTAAAGTGACCCACACATCTGCATTGAAGCGTGACAAAATGACAACTAGTCATTTTCTCAAGTACTAAGTACAGTCATCAATAAAGCAACCAGGTTACCCCCCCCCCCCCCCCCCCAGGTACCGATATAGAGAAATTTATCTCAAAAGTCTGTCAGTATTCACCTGTCGCTCTCTTAAGCAATTTGAGTTATAAGCTAACACCCTTCTTTTCCTCAGGTGGATACGAGAGTAATTCAGGAGGTGGTGGAGGTTATGGTGGCAGCATTGGAGGGAGATATGGCGAAAACTCTGGAGGGAGATATGGCGAAAACTCTGGAGGGAGATATGGCGAAAACTCTGGAGGGAGATATGGCGAAAACTCTGGAGGGAGATATGGCGAAAACTCTGGAGGGAGATATGGCGAAAACTCTGGAGGGAGATATGGCGAAAACTCTGGAGGGAGATATGGCGAAAACTCTGGAGGGAGATATGGCGAAAACTCTGGAGGGAGATATGGCGAAAACTCTGGAGGGAGATGTGGCGAAAACTCTGGAGGCAGGCGATATTAATCCCTCTTAAGGTTTGTATCTCGAGACCCCCATTAGTTATTTCCAATGAACGAGCACTAGCCCCTGTTGCGTGTTTATTTTATTTAAAAAAAATCTCTGGAAGTCTGAGAAGCAGTGTGTAGCTTAATGTTGTTGTTCATATTCAACAGGACTCAGTACTTAGGAGAGGAGACAGGAGAGCGAGAGGGCTGACAGGGCAACAGCAGGTTTACTCTCTAGATCTGCTCAGCCATTCAGAGAAGATGTACATTAGTGCCGCTACAAGCGGAATGATTTCATATGTGATTGTCATACCTAGTTTTTTAAATATATTTTTTTATGGGATGCATTCCATATGGCGTTTTTGAAGTGCTTTATTGCGCTATTCTGATTGTGTGCCTTCAAGAGATCAAGTTGAAATAAAACGACTTTCCGTTTTTAAAAAACTGCTGTTTCAGTTATTGGGGATTATGGGATGAGGTACGAGCTGAGACATCGGTGACAATTTTGTCTGAACCAGACATGAACAGCATTAACCAAAACCATGTGTAGAAAAAAAAATACTGGTCTCTTACAGGACAGATTGACAGGTTAGCTTGTATGACTAGCCATGGAAGCAAGTTGAGGTGGAAGTAAGAAGAGATTTCTTTACTTTAAGAAGAATCAGGGAGCGTTTGAGTACAGATTGTCTCTGAAAGACTAGGAGAAAGCATCAGAATGGCTTTATTGCTGCCTGTAGGTAAGAACAAACGATTATATATCCGATTCAGTACAGTATTCTGAACTACTCTATTGCTTTCCTTTAAATATAATTAGTCGGTTTGTATGAAATGGTACCTGTGCAAACAATGAAGCTTTTATTCCCTACTTTGTTTATATATACATATATATAGCCAAGAACTAAGTGTGCGTTAAGTCTTTCTTTTTTTGACAGTGGTTTTTGTCTTTTTTAGGATTATGTACGGAGTTCATGATCCAGAGTGGAGATGTCTGGCTGCTTTTCGCTAGGCTATAAAGGTAATAAAGATTTTTACTCTGTTGATGCTTGAAATAAACCCCCATCCCACCTCTTTTAATTTATATATATATATTTTTTATGGTTACTTGTATTATTTGTTGTTGGACCGGGGAGAATTTATATCAATTTTATATAATATTTCAGAGGGACAGCACATGTTAGAGGTTTTGGAGACAGTCAGAGACACTAGAATGAGATGGTTTGGACATGTACAGAGAAGGGATAGTGAATATATTGGTAGTAGGATGCTGAGATTGGAACAACCAGGCAGAAGGCAAAGAGGAAGACAAAAGAGAAGATTTATGAATGTGGTGAAGCAGGACATGAAGGTAGTTGGAGTAAGAGTAGAAGATGCAGAGGATAGGGTGAGATGGAGGCAGATCATTTGCTGTGGCGACCCCTGAAGGGAACAGGTAGGTCGGTAAAGTCTGTTGGGTTTTTACACCCAAGCCTAGTGGCTCATCAGGCCGGTGCTTATCCCCGGTTTCCATAGAGTGAAGCGACCAGGAGTCCAACTCCTCCTGGGTGGGAGACACTAGTCCATCGCAGGTTACCTTCCCAGTATATTTTACTGGTACCCATTTATACTGCTGGGTGAACAGAGGCACACTTGTGGTTGAGACCTTGCCCAGGGGTCTTAGCACAGTGAGGGTCTCGGTGGGATTCGAACTCACAACCTCCTGGTCATGAGCGCAAAACCCTAACCACTACACCAAAAGCCCCTTCCTTAAGGGAACAGCCGAAAGGAAAAGATGATATATATATATATATATACACACACACACCATGCTGTGCAAAAGTTTTTGCGTCCTCCCTCTGTTACGCATCTTGCCCCACTATCTGAGGAGAAGCACTGGCCTTGTGGGAGCTCACCACGAGCCTTTCTTCGCTGGCATTTGTAGTGTGCACATACACAAAATTCTGCTCCTCATCTGTTATGCCCAGTCGATGATCGGAAGGGTTAGTTGACTTGTTTGTTCTTGTTTCATTATTATTAACGTTAATATAGTGCATGTATTATTATTATGAAATGTTTTTACATGTTTGTCTGTAATATATTAGGTCAAATATACAGTACTTGTTTGTGTCAGGTTATGAGTTTGGGAGGGGGTCAGAACCGATTAATTGGTTTTCTATTATTTCCTATGGGAATTTTTGTTTTATCTAACGAACATTTTGACTTACGAGCTTGCCCACAGAACGCATTCATTTGGTAAGTCAAGGTACCTGTGTGTGTGTTTTTTTTTTTTTTTTTTTTTTTTTTTTCCGTTTGTTTGTTTGTTAGTCTGGATTTAAAAAACAAACAAACAAATGGAA
The DNA here is from genome assembly GCA_024760905.1 of Plotosus lineatus. NCBI lineage: Eukaryota > Metazoa > Chordata > Actinopteri > Siluriformes > Plotosidae > Plotosus > Plotosus lineatus. The sequence goes on from CM045731.1 coordinate 52,316,852, forward strand.
ATGAATGAGTGATGGTAACCACTTCTCTATCTTCCCATTCAAACTGTTACTTGTTTCAACCCATAAAATAACACTTAGTTATTAACTTAGGTCTTTGTTTATTTTATCTGGCAAAATAAACTGTTCAATGTAAGACTGGTTTGAGTAGCAAGGATTTTAAGCTAATCACATTGGGAAGCACCTGATGTTTCTGGCTCATATAATGTGCTTGGGGAAGTTAACCCATCTCGTGGCCTGGCATCTCTTCTGTGGCCATGTCGGGTTTCTCTGGAAATATCAAAACTTTGCGTTGGGGCAATCATAATGTGATGGTTATATGATATTACTTTACATAATGACATTATTAAAACAAATTAACGTTGAAATTTTGTATCAGAAGATGTTAATTTTTTTTTCAGAGCTCCACTTCCAGGCAGTGCATAAGTCTTTGTATTGTTTATTTTAAAATACTATTTTTGTAATGGAACTTGTACTGGGGCTAAGAGAGGCTCTGTGACGCATTTGGACTCTAGATGCCCTGATTATGTATTGTGCTTTTCAAGGTGTTTTACACTGAGCCAGTAAAAATACAGTCTGCCCCCAACTTACGAAATCCCCGGGTTACGAAAAACATTTTCTTGAGTTTCCGTCCCCGAGATACGAAACAACTCCCTCTTGCGAAAAGAAATTCAAACGTGCCAATCAAATTTTCACACGACGCGCAAGTTGCTTTCTCATTGGCTGTGTCTCAACATCCCGCCCCGCTGGCCTCCCAGATAGAGACAAAAGGAAGCTTAACTCTTTAGTTTTTAGTTTAGTTTTTTAAGTTGTTTAATTCAGTAAATGTCTCATAAATGTGGGCGCATTTGAGCTCATCTGGAATTCCGATCCCTCAAGGAATCAAATTAAAGTTGAGTTTGTCAAGCAGGGAATGCGCTTTGAATTCACGTCTTGTGGGCATGTCCCGCGGCAAGAGAGAGAAGGAATAACGCTTTAGTTTTTAGTTTAGTTTTTTTAAGTTGTTTTGATTCATTAAATGGTCAAGCAGGGAATGTGCTTTGAATTCACATCTTCTGGGCATGGCCCACTGCGTGTGAGAGAGAGAGAGAGAGAGAGAGAGAGAGAGAGAATAACGCTTTAGTTTTTAGTTTTTTAAGTTGTTTTAATTTAGTAAATGTTTCATAAATGTGGGCGCATTTGAGCTCATCTGGAATTCCAATCCCTCAAGAAATCAAATTAAAGTTGAGTTTGTCAAGCAGGGAATGCGCTTTTAATTCACATCGTGTGGGCGTGGCCCGCAGCGCAGAGACAGACAGAGAGAGACAGAGAAGTGTGTGTGTTAATAAAAAAAAATGTTTAATAATGGTTTAATTCATAAATGTTGTTAAAATGGTTATGTTAATAAAATGTTTAAATGGTTTAATAAATAATTTTCTTTTACTTTTAACATGCATTTCATACAACATTGGTGTATTTTTATCATTTTTAAAGGGTTTATGGGATTTATCCAGTCCAAAGACTGGAGCCTTGGAACGAATTAGGCGTTTAACATGTAAAATGCGACCCCTACTTATGAAATCCCCGCGTTATGAAAAGGGCTCTGGAATGATTAATTTCGTAAATTGGGGGCCGACCGTACTCAGTATCTTAAGTCTAATGAATAAAGTGCATTTCCAGATTAGTTATCTGGAGTTTGGCAGTTTAAGTCCCAGTACCACCATACTGCCACTGTTGAGCCCTTGAGCAAGGAGCTTTGGCTTTTTAGTTGTATACAAATGAAAAATGTAAGTCACTCGGGGTAGGAGTGTCTTCTAAATGGCAAAAATGTTAATATCAATAAGAATTAAAAACATAATATTCTGAATGTGAATGCAGTGCTTCATAAAGAGAGATTTGTGTTCATTGAAGAGAGTTATTCCTTATTATTTCTTCAGTACTGTAATCAACGATGTTGAGAGGATGAGCTACAGTATCTTACCACCCAGTACAAATTCACTTGCTCATCTGCCCAATTGCTTAATTTAATTTGGCTTACTGGGTAGCCGAAGCCTATCTCAGCCGAGCAGGAATTAAGGTGGCGTACACAAAGAACACCTTGCTAGACCACTGCAACACATTCATACACACACACACATCTGTTCCCAGTGGAGGTTTGGAGCAACCATTTAATCTGTATGTATTTGGGGAATAAAAGCAAGAGGACTCGGGAGAAAACCCACACGTGTACTCTGAAAATGTGCAGTCTTGGCCGAAATGCTTGGAACTCGAACCAAGGACCTTCTCGGTACGAGGTGGATGTACATCATAGTGCAGCCCCAATAAACTTTATGCCACTTTATTGCACAGATTTTTGTGTCAATCGATTGAAGGTAATCATGAGAATTTATATGGGATAAATACAATTTCAATAAAAGTATTCGTTAGCCAGATAAGTCACGTGTGTACGGAAAAAAACTGTGAGCATGAGTTTGGTTGCACTACATATACGGCTCAGTGAACTGTTTGGTTGACATGACTATACGCCAATCAAAAGCCCGCGAATTTACGTCTGGCGTATGGACAAGCCAATGTCCAATCGCAGACTACAGGAGGCTGACGCTGTGGAATTTATTATTGAGTTCGAGTACATTCGGTTCTTTTTGACGATTTTGGCCGTTGCCGTGTTGTACTGCTCATTCAGAATAAATCTTCATCATGCCTAAAGAGGTAAAAAGATCTTGCTAATAATTACGTAAAAGGTAAATATGTGGTGGATGTAACCGTGCAAGAGCTTTATTTTATTTGGATGTATTTCATGCAGCGCTGCGGCTAGGCTAACTAATTAGCTTAGCTTTCGTTACACGGCCATCTCGTGTTTGTTTATTAATTCGGAAAGATACAGAAATTGTTGCTGAGTATTTAAAACGTTTTATTTAAAAAAATCTTATCGGCTATAAATTTCGGGTTGTGGAACTTTGTTTGTTGTATTTGTGAAAAGCTGTTGCACCATGTTTTTCAGCTCGGTGTAGGAAGATATCATGGTCGCCATATTGTTTTACTCCACTGTGTTTACACTCGCATTCAAGATTGACCTTCCTTCTCCATTGATGTGTAAAGTCGTTGTATTTTATTAATACAAGTGATTCGACTCTAAATTTGTTTTTCAGGAACAACCACGAGAACCGGAGCAGCTCCGGAAGTTGTTTATTGGTGGCCTCAGTTTCGAGACAACGGACGACAGCCTGAGGGCTTATTTTGAACAATGGGGGACACTAACAGACTGTGTGGTGAGTCTCTAGGGAGTTTTGTTGTGATTCAGTGCAGTGTGATTTGTTGTAAGACAGTCTGCGATTGTGATCATGACTTATTCTTTTCTATTGTTTTTATGGTTAAAGGATTTTTGAATGTGTCTTTGTGCACGTTGTCTGTTTAGGTTATGAGAGACCCAAACTCCAAGCGCTCCAGAGGGTTCGGGTTTGTCACATACTCCTGTGTTGATGAAGTCGATGCCTCCATGAAGGCACGTCCTCACAAAGTCGATGGCCGCCTGGTAGAGCCCAAACGTGCTGTGTCGAGGGAGGTAAGTGCTCACTGGCTGTTTATGTTTTAAATACATTTTAAAGGGGTGTGGGTGTTTTTAATCACTTTTAAATACTACTGTTTCATTCCTGTTTTGGCTGCAGGATTCCAACAAACCTTTTGCTCACACAACAGTGAAAAAGATCTTCGTAGGTGGTATTAAAGAAGACACAGAAGAAGGCCACCTCCGAGAGTACTTCGAGGATTTCGGAAAAATCGAAGCCATTGAAATAATGACCGATCATAAGACGGGAAGCAAAAGAGGCTTTGCATTCGTGACGTTTGATGATCATGATGCCGTTGATCGTATCGTTAGTAAGTATCTGCTACACAGCCTGGGCGAGCTGTTGGTGGAAGCAGCTGAGACTTTGTCCTAACATGCTTTTTGTTTGTTTGTTTTAGTTCAGAAGTACCACACAATAAATGGCCATAATTCAGAAGTCAGAAAGGCCCTTTCAAAACAAGAGATGCAGAATTCCTCGATGAGTATGAGGGGTAAGGGTTGTTCTCTATGTCTGCATTTAAATACTTGTGTATTTAAATTTAATATTGCGAGTTGTTTTAAATTATGAAAATGCTCGTGCGGTTTGTACAGGGCGTGGAGGTGGAAACTTTGGTAGTCGATACAGCAACAATGACTTTGGAGGAGGCAGAGATGGATTCAGGGATGGCTTCAGAGGTGCGTGGTGCAACTACAGAATGATTTTAAGCTTGTGGTTTTTTATTTATATATATATATATATATATATATATATATATATATATATATATATATATATATATAAAACTTTTTTTTTTTTTTTTTTTTTTTTTGACGTGGTAAAATGGGATGAAATTCTAGTCCTTTTTATGAACAATGGTTGTGTGGGATGGTCTTTTAGGTGCAAGATTGTATTGTAGCTCTAATGCTATCTTGAGTGCTACTTGAATATGTTTTTTGTCTATGGTGAGGAATAGAAATGATGCATTTTTGGTACAGCAGGCCCATGACTATTCGTGGGTTTGTACTCGCGGTTTGAGTATTCGCGGACTGACTCAAATTCAGTCAATTGCTGTCCTCCTTCCTGCTGATTGGTTGAGTTGATGTAATGCCCCTTTTTCCTCATTCGCACACAAGTTGTCAATGAGCCTTGTTTTAGTGTGTTTTAATTACCAGTTAAGTTCTATGATGTCACTCAAACGCCTGCTAAGCACCAGAAAAAGGTAATGATGTTGGATGTGTCTTCTGAAGAAATAAGATTTTCTCCGTAAGAAATGACAGTTTTTTTTCTGACATGCCTGAAGAGGAATAATCGTCTGAACTGTTGTGAAACACTCCACTATTAAAGTCTTTTTCAATTATTCTTCCACTACATGACCTAGGGTAATGTTTCGAATGTTTGTGTGTTAGATTTTATTTACTGTGGCGTAGCATGTTTCTCATTTTGTTTTGTTTATCCAATTTATTAGATTTCTTGTTCTGTTATGTTCTTTTTGTTATGGTCTGTGCCTCTAACTATTTACTCTCTGCTTTGGCTGAGGGATGTGGTTGAGCTGCTCCTTAGCACACACCTGAATTCACTATTCTCATTTACTCCCAATAAACAAAAGCACTCCCACCTCTGCAGCAGAGGATTAACTCGCATTACATCACCCCTTCTTTGGTTTAACTTTAACTCTTTTTTTTTTTTTTTTGTACTGGCTCTGGCTGAGGGGCGTGGCTGAGCTGCTTGGACTTAATGCAGTTAATACCTGAATTCAGTCATCTCATGCCTAATGTAATATGTTCCTCTATTGGGCATTTTTGAAAACTACAGTGCTGTATGTTTTTCAAAGAGAATGCATTTAAAGGTGTTTTTATGTTTGCTGTATAATGTTTATATTTTATCAATAAATATCACAGTAAAAAAAATAAGTTTTTCTTAATCGTTACTACATTAATACTGAATTAATGAGTAAGACTGTCTATAGAATGTGTTTAAGAAGCATATTTTAGCGCATGTAATAGATACATGATACATAGTATTTTACTTCCCGATGCTGATTCGTGTATGTAATGTGATACATGGGGTTTTACTTCCGGGTACAGAACTCGCGGATTATCGTCATCCATGGGAGGGGCCAGAACCGAACCCCCGCGAATATCATGGGCCTACTGTAATAGTTATAGACTCTTATCTCTAATTTGTACGAACTAATTGTTTTGCTGTGTGATCAGGGGGCAGAGGTGGAGGATATGGTGGAGATGGATACAACAATGGATTTGGAGATGGTGAGTAATGCCGTGCAATAGTTTTATTGTGAGTAGTAAAATCTTAAGAATTATAGAAATGAAATGATGGATCATTTGCTGAATAATATTTGTAAATGTTTAAAATACTTTGATTATTTTGGAATTAAAATAAAAGTTAAAAAAATGTAAGTTTATTATTATTATTATTATTATTTGACATTTTCCATCGTCTTCTGTGACTTATCAAGAGTAAAAATGAAACACACATTCATGTTGACTGAATCTTTATTATCTAAACTGTTACACAGGTGGCTATGGTGGTAGCGGCGGCCCAGGCTATGGCGGCAGCCGGGGTGGGGGATATGGTGGAGGAGGATCAAGCTACGGCAACAGTGGTGGTGGAGGCTACAGTGGCGGTGGTTACGGGGGTGGCTATGGCGGAGGTGGCAGCAACTATGACAATTATAACAGTGGCGGAAACTTTGGAGGTGGTGAGTTGTTTTGTTTTTTTGTGTGTGCAAAGGACACACTTTAAAGTTTTATTGGAAACGCTGTTCACTTAATTGTGTTCTTACTCTGTGCACAGGCAACTTTGGCGGGGGAGGCAGCAGCGGTGGCGGCTACAATGACTTTGGAAACTACAACAGCCAGCAGTCAAATTTTGGCCCAATGAAAGGAAACTTTGGTGGAGGTAGCAGTGGCAGGAACAGCAGCCCGTATGGTGTGTTTTGGCTGTCATTTGTGTGCGTGCGTGCGTGTGTGTGTGTGTGTGTGTGTGTGTGTGTATGTGATTTTTTTTTTTTATATTCAACCTGGAGGTTGCAGTGGGATAAGTCAGGTGTATTTAAAATTTTCCAACAAGGTGAAGGGGTTTGTATTCCCTCCTAGTGATATTTTATGGTATAATAAGGAGCATGAAGCACTTAATTTAAATGGTTTTAATAATGAGGTGCATTGTGTAAATTAGTTAAACGTAACGGTGCCTCTTTTCAGAAATTCCAGTTTCCACATATGCCTGTATTGGTTTGTGTGGCAGACGTGCTACTAACAACATGCCAGATGCTCTGTGTATTATAGGATATGTTGATATTTATATATACATAGAAAAATATATAGATTATAACAGAGCACAAGTGATAAAGTGTCTAACTGTTGAGGTGCTTTTGGGAAAAACCTCTATCGTCCGTCCATCCTTTCCAATCTATGTGTACAGTACATGAGCAGGCATGAGATGTTTCTGCATTTTGGCCGAAAGCTGCTTTTTCTGACCTCCAGCGGCCATTTTTTATATTATTCCAAATCCGTTAAAATATTTTTTTGGGGGGGGGGTTGAACTCCCACCTTTTCGAGTGTGAAGTTGTGTGATACGATGTTCCAACGAACATGTACATTTCATTAGAAGCTTAGTGTTGAACAGGAACTTCTTGCAGTGACGTCTCATCTGCTGCGTGATTTGTGACGCGCTCCCCGAAAGTGGGTGCTTGTCTTGAGTGACGAACGGCGCTTGTGAGACAAAGTGCGACTTATCCGGACTTCCGATCTTTCAAGTGAGCAAGTGCACGTTGAATACTTGTTTAGTATTCAGCAATCACTTGCTCACTTGAAAGATCGGAAGTAATATAAGCATTTCATTCACACCTTTTGTCATTCATTCATATATATGTGTGTGTGTGTATATATATATATATATATTATATGACATGATTAGTCTATTGCCATTATCATTTTACTAGCGAGAATAATGTATGCGCGATTTCAAGTGTTTGCCTCATTCCTATCGCTTCGTGGGCGCTGCCATATTGTAAACAAAGTCAGCTATACTGTAGAATCATTTTGTTTTGTTTTTTTCTTAGCTTACTCATTCAAATACGAAAGCAACTTGCATGTGTATAATAAGTGATTGTATTTTATAAATACAATTTTAGCAAGCAAAAAAAGAGCAAGGTTAGACCATCAGAAGGAACATGAAGAGAAAACGCAGCGGAGAGTTAAAAAGAAGGAAAGAACAGCCAAGCACCTGTCACTCACAAAAGATTAAGCTTAAGAAGTCAAACAACAAGAACGTGATTTTCCATAGTGCAAATATTGAACATAGAAGTTAGTGTAAATAAACTGTTTTTCTCAAAGACACAAATTTTAAGAGTGGTCCTTCATCTTGAAAGTTCAGAAGTTAAGATGATTGAATTTTTGTAATAAATACGTGTAATCTATTGTATGGCTTTAAAAACACTGTAGGAACATGTACCGTATGCATATCTGCTTTTTCTACATGTATGTGATACAGCAATGTCATTTCTTTTTCAACTACTTTAGCCTTTCAAACCCTCCAAAAGTTATGAAATTACTAATCTTTTGGAGAGATAATTGATACATTTTAGATGTTTCTAGGTTCCTTTTATTATTACTTTAATTATTGTAGAAATAATTAAGAATTAACTTGGTTTGAACACTGAAATTGTGGAAGAATAAAGAATACACATGTAAAATATCATTATATCAGTGGGTACTTAGAATTCTTAAGATATTTTGATGTGATTTATTATAAAGGGAATTATTCAATAACATGATAAATGTTCCAAAGCTTGTTTTTAAATGTGTGTAATCCACAATTTAGTATTCCATTTTTCTGCATCTTTTTTTTTGCAATTTTTTTTTTCTGGTAAATCAGTGTTATGTTGGAGTGGGTTACATATTTTATAGATGTATATGAAAGAGGTGTATGTATGTACATATTAAATATTAATGTTCCCGTTCAATGGAATAAAATGGATTTCAATCAGGGTGCAGCTGTAGCCTAAAGATTAGAGAAGCAGCTTTGGGACCAAAAGGTTGCTGGTTCAATTCATGAACCAGCAGGAAAAAAAAAAAAAAAACGTATGGTGGTGGGAGTGAGCAGCACCTTCCCTTCCTCCACATTCATGGCTGAGGTGTCCTTGAGCAAAGCACCTAACCCCCAACTGCTCTCTGGATCCTGAAGTGTGTATTAGCCTTTTTCTCCATGAGAGAGAGAGAGAGAGAACTGACTTTGGAGGAGTTAAATGCAGAGGCCATAATTTATTTTGTTGGACGAATACAGTATATCAAAAAATAAGTGTAGTTTAATAAAAGCAGCAGTAAACAATCAGCTCACAGTAGCAGTGAGAGCAGAGTCTGAAATTGGTACAACATAACGTTGATCTCACCCTCAGCATTTAATTTTCTATATTGGGGAGTGTTTTCAGCCACAGAATCCCTGTGTCTGATGTAAATTGGCTCTGGTGTGTTTATTTTTTCTGTGTCAAGCTAATTATTTTTCCTCTGCTCCTCAGGTGGATATGGGGGAAGTTCAGGAGGAGGTGGAGGCTATGGCGGAGGCTCTAGTAGACGATTTTAATACCCTTTTGAAGGTTTGTGTCGACGGTGATTCATGATTAACTTTGCATTTAAGATGTTCTTTAGGTATAGTGTTGTACTGGATGAACCTTTTGTACAAAATCTCTGGAAGCCTAAGAAGCAGTGTGTAGCTTAACATTGTTGTTCATATTCAACAGGACTCAGTACTTAGGAGAGGAAACAGGAGAGCAAGTGGAGTGACAGGGCAGCGGCAGGCTTACTCCCTAGATCTGCTCAGAAGAGACGTACGATAGTGGCGTCACGAAAGGGAGACTTTTATGTGTGTGGTTGTGATGTCAGGCTTTTTATATTCTTTTCTTTATGGGATGCATTCCGTATGAAGCTTTGTGTAGAATTACTTTAAACCAGGGTCATAATTGTGTAACACCAACAAAATGAAGAAATAAAGCAACATCCAGTTTTTCATTAAGTGTACTGTTGTACTCACTGGGGGTCATATGGGTCTTGAGTTGTATAGTCAGGCATAGCATTGTGGAGGAGACTTGCTGGCTATACATCTCAAGTGGTGGTTGTGCCAAAATGGTGAGATTTTTGGTGGACTTACAAAGTCCAGGCAGACTATACAAAGGGAAATGTTTTAATGCAAGATCTCTGCCAAGCCACCTATAGCAGCTTGCGAGCGATTTGGCCACCTGCTGGTTAGATTGCTTAAAGATGAAGCAGATTAGCTTGTATGACTACCATGACTAGCGATGGAAGCAAGCTGAGAGAGGAGTAGGAAGACCTTCGCCGTCAGAAGAATCAGGGAGCGTTTGAGTGCAGGTCGTCTCTGAAAGACTAGGAGAGAGCATCAGAATGGCTTTTTTGCCACCCGTAGGTAAGAACAGACCTCCATTCCTACTGGACACAACTGATTTTATTCATTGTAGATGCAGTACAGTATTCTGAACTTTGCATTGTGTCCTTATTTACATATATAATTAACAAAAGGAAAGTAACTACAGAGAGAAGAATGAACTGGTACAAACGTACATTGTGTAACGGTGTAACTCGATTCTGTCCCTTCAGATTAATGCATGCAGTCCTCCAGTCTGTATTGACATTTTTTTTTTTTTTTGCTTTGCCTTTTTAGAAGTTGGATGCAAAGAATGTCTGATCCTGATTGGCTGATTTTAGCCATCTTCAGGCACAATGAAGGTAATTTTCCTTATTTCCATTGTGATGATTAACGTTAATTACGTGTTAACGTTTTTGTTTTCTCTTGTCTGTCTTTTTAGCACCAAAGACGTCAGGGATAAACATTTTTACTATGTTTGTAACTTTTTATAATGTAAATAAAGTTTTTTTAAAAAAAAAGTGATGAAACACAAGGTTTCTGTGAGTTAATGCTTTATTTATATGTATGTAGTATGATGAGGGGTGGTATAGTGGTTAACACATCCGTTTCACAGCAAGAAGGTCATGCCTTGGGCGTTTCTGTGTGGGGTTTGCACCACCACCTCATGCATGTCTGGGTTTCTTCCATGTACTTCGGTTAACTCCAACTGTCTAATGACATACACATTAAGCTAATTGGCTGTTCCTAATTGCCCCCCAGGTGTGAGCAGAAGTAGTTTGTGTTCCCCTGCAATGGTTACATGGGGTTTTCAGTGTGCCCCGTCTTCGCTCAGTGTCAGCTGAGATAGACATACACTCTCCATGACCCTAGTGGTCGGATTAAGTGGTTCAGAAAGTGAATGAGAGTAGTATCACAAATGTTGGAACACTGCAGATTATTAGCTAGCATGCAGTCTTTGTCTTGTCTTCAGCTGTGGCCCTGAGAAGTTGATGTTTAGTTGCCTGTCATGATAAAGACTTGCAGCATAAGTTTTTGGGACAGCCAACATTTAACCATATACTTGACTATTATGTAAGACACCATCATCCTCCTTTACCTATTCCCCATGCAAAGAATTGTTTCGCTGCAGAAGGTAAAGGTTTCCATCGTTACTTTGTTGGAGTGAATAGTCCTCCAGAGAATACGGGTGTCCGTCTTCATCCCGTAACTGAGAAAATACTTTCACATAAAGCTCAGAGAGATGACATTGTAGCATAGTGAGGTTTTGTTGGAACTCAAGCCTCTCTCGTGCTAGATGTTCCCGGCGAGCCCTCAGCTGACCCAGCTCATGTTCTAGATGCACAATGTTTTCCAGCTTTCTCTTCCGGCAGTTCTGTGCTGCTACCTTGTTTTTACCACGGCGCCGGATATCACGCACAAGTGTGAGCTGGGCGTCATTCAGTGCATGTCTGCTCAGTAGCTCGTTGAAGTCATCTACCGGCAGATTGACTATCTTTTCAAGTGGGAAAGGGATTTGGAGGGCAATTGCTCTTCGTTGGTCTCTGGTAAGAGGGCCAGAGACACCGACCTCTTTTGTTTTTGGGTGTGGTGTCTGGAAAGAGACTGTTCCTGGTGGGCTTGGATGGTTTGCGTGTGGATCATGCAGAAACAATTGTGGTTTTGTGGCTGTTAGGTGTTGATGTGAATGAGGTACATGCTGATGGCCTTGGTGTGGGTTTGACGTGACTGGAAAGTACGACTGTCCAGAGTATGTGTGCGAATAATCCATGGAAACATTAACGCTTGGTCTCATGTGACACGGGTCCCCACTGCAGTCAACCTCACAGTCAGTATAGCTGTCTTGGGGTACAAATATAAGTGCCCCATGGACTTCATTCTCAGGCGAGGTAAGTGGTGGGCTTGACCCCAAAGAAAGACCAGAGTCCGACTCTGGGTCATCTAAGTGTCGGTTGCAGTGTTTTTCCTGTCCTTGATTTGTGTTTGTCATGTTCGTGGGATCCAAGAGGCTCATGAGTTGGGGTTGAAGAGGCGGGGCATTCGGCAGTAATCTGGTTGACTGGCATCCACCGTGTCCGTAGTGCATCTCCATATTGGGGTTCAGGCGTTGGTACGGAGATAGTGCATCAGCATACCCGGCTTCATAAGCAGTAGCAGGGCTTGCCTGACAGTTGGGTGGGTTGGTTTCTCCCAGGTTCATCCCACAATTCCCAAAATGCGCCACTGGCTCCATAGCAATATAAGGACCAGCCTCAAATTGATTCTCATTGGGGACTTCAAATTCCTACGATACAATGACAAAATAATTAATTTACTCTTTACACTTACGCAGCATTACATTTAAAAGGCATCTTGTATCTGTTCACATCATTTAGCCTTTTGTTTTTCCATCTGAGGGTAAAGGTTTAAACCGTAGGGGACTTCTCAGAAGTTGCCTGCGGGTTACAGATCATAACAGCCCACCTGCACGAATGTGCCACCCGGAGCTTATGCAGAGCTTGCTCAGGTCTGCTCAGGTTTCCGATAGGAACAGATGGCCATTGTGCTGCACAGGGGGCTGCTGGCAACCTACTGCACTAACCCTCGTTCTATCTGTCTTTATCCTTGCGTCACTCAATCGGCCTATTGTTGCACATCTTAACGAAATCGCTGCATTTAGGAGGAATTCAGCTTGAGCTAAATGTTACAGGGCTTGATTTTTCATTAAGATAGATTTTAATGGGATTTCTTCCCTTCCCCTCCTTTTTTAAAAACGGGATTAAAAAGTCTATCAGTAATTGATACAAAATGGTCATTTTGATATCTGCACAATCCCTGGTCTCTCAATAGCTCTCCCTCTCTCTGACCTTTCTTTCCAAACAGCAACTTGAGCCTCAAACTGACCTGCAGCTCCGTGATTGCCATTAGTTCCTGCCAGGTCCAGTCCATCTCTGATTGTTGAGGAGAGTAATTGGCCCAGACCCTGCCACTTGCACTGAATCTGTGAGTGCTAGACATCGACACTCCCCCATGAAGTCTGTTAGAGTTTACTGGTCCCTAAGGACACAGGCATGTTAAGACGAACATAAGAGACGATCATCATTTTAATAACAACACACCAGGACTCGTGTGGGTTCAAGATATTTGACAGGAATGTTCCTACATGATACAAATAGCATGAAGGGCAATTGTGGACCAATTGATTACAAAAATGACTCACCTCACGACTGAAACTAAAGGGAAAAGTGCTGTTTATGGTTGAACACATTCAGGAATGACCCAAGTGACTGTCCTTCTCTGGAACACATGAAGCAGATACAGCAACTGAATTGTGTGCAAAACAGTAGCGGCACAAAGGTTTGATGACTTTATTATTCTTAATCTAATATACTGAGTGCTTCCCCCCCCCCCAAATCCTGTGAGGCATCGGACCACTTCGATGGTTTCTGTTGCATACAATTATGTTCACAAAGAGAACAGTGTATATAAAAATGTGAATAAAGCTCAGAATGCTTATTATAGCTTTTATTTACAGAAACACGTGCATTGTGGGAATGCAACACACTCTTTTACAAATCAAAACATCCAGAAAAATATCAAATACAGTAGGTCTTATTTGTTTAAAGAAATAGAAGAAAAGCAAATATTAGACTGTTCAAAAGAATATAGCAGTGTCTGCATTCTTTACAAGCTCATTCAGTGAACTTCTAGCACCTGTGAACGGGTTTTCCATCCCAGGATGATTGACTACAGTATCTTCTGTATTTCTTGGTTTTACCTCAGAAACTGCATTTTTGATGTCACCCCACAAGTTTTCTTTTGAATTAATTTCTGGGGATCAGGCCGGCCATTCCATAACCTCAATCGTGTTGGTCTGGAACCAAAATGTTGCCTATTTACTGGTGTGTTTGGGTTTGTTGTCTTGTTGGAACACCCATTTCAAGGGCATTTCCTCTTCAGCATAAGGCAGCACAAACTCTTCAAGTATTCTGATGTCTTCAAACTGATCCATGATCCCTGGGATGTGACAAATGGGCCCGACACCATAGTATGAGAAACATCCCCCTATCGTGATGATGCTTCACCATGTTCACGGTGGACTGTGGCTTGAATGCAGTATTTGGGGGTCATCTAGGGGAGCCAGTAGATTCTATTACACTACTACACCTGATAGTAAATTATTTGCCATGTTGAAATATCATTTCTACAAGAAACAGTAATTGATCAGGTTAGTGATATTATTATTAGTGATGTCTGACTGATATTATTTTGAACACAACTGTATGTGTGTGTTACAAGCCTTCTGTAAAACCTATTTCCTAAAACAAATATCTATTCGCACTCGCATTCGTATTGGCCAATTAAAAGAGCCGAGTAGCCGAATGCACATGTCTGTGGACTCACTCTTTCACATGTTTGCATGGGGAGGCTGGATATTTCATCCAGCACTGGATAAAGGCGGGGAGCACCCTGAACAGTTCACCAGTCCATCACAGGTTACACACAATTAGAACACTCGCACCGAAGCCAATTTGGAACAGCTAGTAAGCCTAAAGTGCATGCCTTTGGATTGTGGAGGGGAAATCAGGGCACGCGGAGGAAACACATGTATGCGCAGGAAGAACATACAGAATCCATAGAGGAATGCCCGGAACCTGAACCCAAGACTTTTCTATCGTCAGGCAGAGGCACTGACAGGTACGCAGCTGTACAGCCAAATATACCACAGTTACAGCATTTGGTAGATTTCCTGATCATTGCCCTTTTTCAGAGTGATTTACATTTATCACTTTCATGCAATTGAACAATTGGAGGTTAAGGGCCATGCCTGAGGGCCAAACAGTGGAAGTACTGGGGGTGAATCCCTGACCTTTAGATCAGTAACCCAAAGCCTTAACCACATTTACCACCAGGCCACCACTGACCTCTACCCCAATATATGCTCTCTCTCTCTCTCTATATATATATATATATATATATATATATATATATATAATGTATGTATGTGTGTGTGTGTATATATATATATATATATATATATAAATAATGTATGTATATAATAAGCATATATATAAATATAAACACACAGATATACAGAAGGACCCCGTTATTCGCAGGGGTTGCGTTCCGTCCCTACCCGCGAATTTTATTTTAAAACCCTATGTATATTACTTTTCCTTCTTAAACACATTTTATAGACAGTCTTAATCATTGCTACATTTTTACTGTATTAATGAGTAAGTAAAAACTTTTTTGATTTTGTACTGCAATAATCTTCTTCTGGCTTTTTTCCCTTTCTCGGGAGTCGCCACAGCGAATCATCTGATTCACACATTTGATTTGGCAGAGGTTTTTACGTCAGATGCCCTTCCTTTCACAACCCTTTAGTAAGGGACAGAAACACGTCGACGGCTTTGCAGCTACTCTTTACGAAAGTCAGCAATGGTTCTTTTACATTCCTCTCACCATAGACAGTAAGAGACATGGCCCGCCTTTGATAACCTAGTTAGCTGCACTGGGGGGGGGCAGTGAACCCCCAACCCGCCCTATCCACTAGACCACCACTGTCCCTTTTTACAGCAATAATATTTATGAATATATATATTAGATTTTATTCCGCTTGTTCTGCATATTGGTTTTGTTTTGTTTTTTTAACCCTCATAACACTTCAGGGGCCATTTTCTCCCCTGGAGTGCATCCTGATTGTGAAACTGCCCAATTGTCGATTTTTATTGGGAATATTGAAGGGACTTTAATTTTATCCACTGAGAGATTAACCTGTTTTTGTTGTGTTTTTTCCCCCCTAGAGTACAAGGTTGATTACATGAAGTTTGTTGACCATTTAAACTCAAAATAATTCGATATGATATGAAATTATAGCAGGGATTCTTTTTTTTGTACCCAGTGTATTTTATTAGCTTTAGCAAGCATTGGGGCAGAAATGGGGCAGTGGTGGTCTAGTGGTATAGGGCGCTGGATCACTGATCCAAAGGTTGGGGGTTCGAGTCCCACTCTCCACAAGGTTGTCACTGTACCCCCGGTGCGGCTAACTGGGTTATCAAAGGCTGACCATGTCTGTCACTGTCTATGGTGAGAGGTTCATGTAAAAGAACCATTGCTGACTTTCGTCAAGAGTAGCTGCAAAGCCGTCAGCGTGTTTCTGTCCCTTGCTAAAGGGTTGTGTCAGGAAGGACATCCGATGTAAAAACCTATGCCAAATCAAACGTGCGAATCATTCGCTGTGGCGACCCCTGAGAAAGTGAACAGCCGAAAGGAAATCTCACAGTACTATGAATAAATATATTTGTACTTACTGTAAGTAGTGTAACTATAAGAATAAATGAATTGAAGATTCAAATGAGCATTCGAGCACTGAATTTAATTTGTGTCATGTTTAGTTTTGAATTGAGTAATTTAGTTTAGATTTTAGTTCTTGACTGTTGTAGTAACTTTAAGGAATTAAGCCGTAGATCCCGGTCATAGAAAACAACGTGGCGGAAAAAAATTCTAATTAGAATTTGTTGCACATATGCAACATGGGTTACATATGGCTACAGGGTTACGGGTGATATTTTCCCATTATTTCACAACTTCCCCTCCAAAATAAATTTACCTGAAAGCCTTTTACAAAGAAAGAGTGAACACGAATAGCGAATATGTTGTGTAATTTTAGCAATTCAAAATCCAGTTCCAAAATTAGACATTTCAGCAGTTCTTCCCTCATTCTGTGAGAGCGTCCAGAGTTCCGTTGGGTTGTATTCAGCCTATCAGCTGAGAATTTGAGGAGCAATGTCAAGAGCTGATAAGACAATCTTTTTGGAGCCAGACTGCTGTATATAAATGCTACCATGGGGGCCTAACCACAGCGTTACAGGAAAATTATTTAAAAGTATGCTGACAGGAAATTCAAGAGTCCAGATGATCTTTATATTGCCTTATTGCATGGTTGGAAAAAAAAAAACCACTGAGCCAGAATATATAACATTTTATAATGGGAAACAAGTGCCTGCTCTAATGATGTGACTGCACAATTGCTATGGGGGATAATTTATATAAGAACATCGTCAAAGAAATCATCGTCTTTCTGTTGAATATAACAAAACCAAAAGTGTTGCATTTTAGTTTAGCACCTTGTCTGGTGCATTTCCTTTGACCATAACCACTTGCCAAAATTTGGCGGTACATTTGTCGAGGAGTAGTAGCACTGTTTCAACATCAGGTATGACAGTCTGATCTCACTCTCTCTTTCTCTCTCTCTCTCACACACACACACACACACACACACACACACACACACAAATATACACCAGACCATACTTAAATGTAGAAAAAATTTCATGGTAAATATATATAGTATTCATTAATGTCAGAAAGTATGCACTAATAGTGATATTAATAGATGATGTCATACAATAAACTTTTCATATCATCTTTAAATTCTTTAGCTTATATATACTTTTAATAATTATAAAGTCTATAATTGTTACTTCAATTCCAAACATTTTCTAACGTAGCCCTGGGTATAAACTAATGTATATCCATTATAGCTTTCAGATATCCCATATACTTCATAATAATAATAATAATAATAATAATAAATTCAAAAGCTTACTGTTTGTAAAATGTACCCGAAAAATGGACAACAGTTTCAGAAACATGTCACTCCATTAATCATCTAGAAAACCACATTCAAGGTGAAATCATACAGAAGCAGAATATTTACACAGCAGTAAGTACAGATTAAAACATGTACATGCAGGGTAATTTTAAAAAACTAAAATATGCAAACTGATTTAAAAGAGTGTATTATAACTGTTACACCCGTCTGGAGTGGAGAGAAAGCATACCTTAGTCGCATTTCGTTGGACCCATGAGTTCAGATGAAATATCTCATGCTATCATGTTATCCTTGTCCAAAATGATGAACTTGAAGTTTCAGCTGAAATTCGGAGCCTCACAAATCAGTCATTGATGGTTTAATATTCATTTATACCTGAGAGATCTGAAGTTGAGGAAAACATATGATCTCTCTCTCTCTCTCTCTCTCTCTCTCTCTCTCTGTCTCTCTCTGTCTGTATGTTTCACTCTCACTCTCTTTCTCTCTCTTCTGCTTTGGCTGTAACTTGCATAAATGGGATGGGTCTGTGGGTGATGTAAGCAGCTTTCCTGTAAAGCTCCCACACAGTCTTGCCCTCTTTGTGTCCTTAGTGCAACTCTCACACTTTAACCTCTGAAAATGTATTTCTCCCACAAAATAGCCACAAACAGTTATGTCACGAATGCAAGAGTCCGCCGCTAGCCACCCTACAAACACTCCCCCCAAAAAAACCAGCCCACCCTCCAGTAATCCTACTCCACCCTTTCCCGTTTTTCCTCTCCAAAATAACGACTCTTGGGCATCGAAACCCCTATGGTGGTGATGAATTGACATGTGATCACCAGCTCTTTAGATACGTGCTTTGAGGTGAGGTTAAAGGAGGAGAGAAGGGGGGGGGGGGGGGGGAATCAAAAATGAAGCTTACCTAAAGTAACGCTGTAAAGAAAAGCCACCAAGCCACCAACAGGGGATGTGGTTAGGGAACGGAGAACACATGCTGAAGCACCTGGAACTAAATTTGGCCTTGCTGTGAGGACCTGTGTGAAGAAGGGGTAAGATGGAGTGGAGTGGAGTGAAGCAGTGGGTGGGGTGGGGGGGTGGGGTAGCTTTCTGACTTGGTTTAGTACAGATGGAATGTACACCTCTGACAGGTAAGAAAGGCCACATTGTTCCTATATCTGGCAGCCACATGGAAAGAGAAAGTAGAGGTGGAGGGACCAAGAGCATGTCTTTACATAGCTAGTGACCATCTGAGTCCTTGGCCTCTTCTCACAGTGCAAACTGGAAACTAATTGCTTCGCAGTTAAAAAAAAAAAAAAAAAAAAAAAAAATCACAGCTTGGAGGATCGGATCCAATTTGAGATTTGCAATTCTCGATCACTCGTTTGAGAGGCTCGATTACATTTGACCAGTGCCACTGAGCCATTTGCCTTATCCTGTTACAGCCCTCTCAATAACACTGTGGACAGAGACAGCTGTATTACACCACTTAAGAGCATTCAGGTGTGCTGCCATCCGCAATCATTAGCTCCACACAAAGGTGTCTGTTTATGCCAAAGACTGCTCATGTAGCTGAAGTGGAACTTAAATAGGGGAAGGCCGGCAGCAGCCAATTGGTTTGCTACTTCATCTACCATTGCACTGCCATTACAGCCTGCTAAGCTCGGAACAGGCACTTCGTCCAAGTTCACAGCAGGCCCATGACGTTAATTTCCAGATAATTAGCACCTTAAATATGGTGCCGAACAATCCAGGAAATGATAAAATAAAAGCAACAGAATAAATAAAAAAATAAAGCCGTAACAGGAAAACCATGAATGAATTTGAAGTCTTTTTCTCATTGTTGGATTGTTTTAAGGTAAGAGCACATCACAGTGTTTTGCAGTGAGGAAGATGTGCTAACCACTACATCGCCATGCCACACCCTGAAATCTTCTTTCTTAACTATGATGTAGTACAACAATGCTGTAGTACAGCACGAACGACCATATCATGAGCAAATACACAAGAATCCAAGTTCAAAAATGTAGAATAAACATACCAGACTGTATTGAACAAATGAAACCGGTGTAAACAACTGCGTGTATCTTGTAAATTTCTCTCCATCATTGTACCTGCACAAATCCTTTAAGAGTGAAGTGCTATAGTAGGCTCTGTGGTTTAAAAGTGTAATGAGGGCTGAGCACCGCTGGATCAAACTGTATTTAAAATAAGATACAGTACCACATTTCCAATGTGTATGTGGATCAAAAATAATAACAGTGGTCTATAGCAGCCATGTCACAATTCATAACAAATTATAGTATTGGAAATATTTTTCCGATGGAGAAAGAAATCGCTTCCCATCTATTCGTCTATAAAAGCTACTCGGTTCAGGAACTGGATGTTTACATGTTTGCGAGTCCCACACCTTTTTCCAGCCTAATAAGCCTTGCTGTAAATCTAATACACTGTATAGGACCTGCATCCAGTCCACAAATCAAATATTTTGATCTGACTGTTCCATCCCAGATCCCCACCAATCAACCAGATCACCCAAATCAAGGTTAATTTCAAACTATGAAACAGTTTATTGTTTAACTAACAGTTTGTTAATGACTCAACAATAATAATAATAATAATAATATACATAATAATAATGACTCATACTTTGCATTGGGCAGTGGTGGCCTGGCGGTAAAGGGTGCTGGATCACTGATCCTAAGGTTGGGGGTTCGAGTCCCACTCTCCACAAGGTTGTCACTGTCCCCCCCAGGGCAGCTAACTGGGTTATCAAAGGCCAGGCCATGTCGCTCACTGTCTATGGTGAGAGGTTCATGTAAAAGAACCATTGCTGACTTTCGACAAGAGTAGGCTGCATAGCTGTCAGCGTGTTTCTGCCTCTTGCTAAGGGTTGTGTCAGGAAGGGCATCCGACCCATGCCAAACCCATGCCAAATCAAACATGCGAATCACACGATTCGCTATGGCGACCTCTGAAAAAAAAAGAGAGAAGGCCAAAAGGAAAAGAAGAAGACTCATACTTTGCATTAGCAACACAGATGTGACAATAAACAAGTGCACTCGGGGAGCGAAAATCTTCACCAGACCCAGCAGTTTTCCATATGGATCAAAATGTCACAATGTTAAACCCCTTTCACACCTAGCAGCGATAATTATCATCAACATGCGTTTTAGAGTCCTTTCTTCCCCTAGCCAGGGGGTTAGACTTTCAGCTTTTTTCCCCTTTTATCAGGGGTCGCCACAGCAAATGATTCACACGTTTGATTTGGCATAGGTTTTTACGTCGGATGCCCTTCCTGACACAACCCTTTAGCAAGGGACAGAAACACGCTGACAGCTTTGCAGCTATTCTTTTTACGAAAGTCAGCAATGGTTCTTTTACATGCCTCTCACCATAGACAGTGAGAGACATGGCCAACCTTTGATAACCCAGTTAGCTTCAATGGGGGGACAGTGACAACCTTGCAAAGACTTGAACCCCCAACCTTAGGATCAGCAATCCAGCGCCCTATACCACTAGACCATCATTGCCACCATAAGGAGCCACCAATTAGCTTACAGTGCATAATTTTTTAACTGTAGGACAGTGCTTCTCAAATATTTTCTGTGGCGCCCCCTCTAGGAAGGAAAAAACATTTCACGACCCCCACCGCCCTACGAGCGACTATAAATAGTATTATTTGTCTATAATATTATTAGTACACCTCTGCATAACATTTTGTCTTTATTAACATTAAAAACAAAAGAGAAAGAGTTCAACTTACAATAAAGAAAAATTTCATTCACAGTTTTTTTAATATGTAACGGAAAAGGGGTAAAGTGCACCATTGTGCCTGAAGTAAAAAAAAATACATCCCTATTTAAACTCATTCAACTTATTTATGTCTTAATATCTCCGTCTCTCTCCACCTTTCTCTTTATTCCTGTTATAAATGTTTCTGTGTTGTTTCTTGAGGGGTTAACTGCACTTCATACTGATTGCTCGTACGAAAAACCGCCACACCATAGCGTGACAATGAGAGCGCCACTGCCAACTAGTGGAGTGGAGGTGCAATTACAATTAATTCTCGTACACTATTCCAGAAAAGAATGTTCCCCAGGGTCATACACGCCCCCCACCTCCCCCACCCCCCCCACCCCGCATCATACAGCAGCTCCCTTGGGGGACGTGCCCCACTATTTGAGAAACACTGCTGTAGGAGGAAACCCGTGCAAGCACAGGTGGAATATCCCAACTCCACACAGAAACATCCTTGACAAGCCATTGACTCAAACCTAAGACCTTCTTGCTGTGAGTACCGTACCGACCCTGATTTGAAAAGTGAAATATTTAAATTTGCATATACAGTATTGCCTTTTTATTGGCTTAAAGTCTTTAAGTGTTATGTAATTATTGTTTTTACCCCAAAGTAAATTTAACACGGTTTTAGTAAGTTCGGTATGATGTAATTATACTAAAATAGAAATACTATTACGGTGATACATGTATTTGACTACTGTAAAGAGAGTAAATGTAATTTATTGTTTTCCATCCCAGGAACTAGTCATGATGAAAGAAATTCATACAAAAAGCAAAAACACGTAGAAAAAATAACCAGTACAGTATGTAAGCCTCGAAAAGTAGTGAAAGGGTATAAATAGATACTATGAATTCAAGACCAAAATAGCTTTTTTTAACAAATTTCTCATTGTGGCCGTAATGCACCGCAGTGTTGGATGTAGGTGGCTGACATCGTTCACAAGAGTGCGTGCCTGCCAGTAATCAGAGAGATGGGACTTCCCGGGGCCCGATTCCTAGCACCCACCCACCCTATTCACCCACCTACAAACACACATAAAGCCAGCTCGCTATTACAGCAACCACAGTGGTTTGGGATCCAGCTCATTCCAAGCTAAACACCCACTCCAGCTTACTTTCGGTCATGGGGGTATCCTGCCGTATTGTTTTGCTGCCCTCATTTTTCTCATTTACTTTATGCTATATCATGACTCGTATTATATGTGTATATATATATATATATACATACATACATACATACATACATGCTTATATTACCATCTCCTGCTGTTGCCTCATGCTTCACTTAGCTTCACTTACCTCTCTTATCCATTGCAGTGTATAACCCAACACTGACCACGGGAATTCACACACCCTCATAATGACCCCACCAAACTATTTTCATCCTCGTAAGTCGGATTAATGATCCCACATTTTGTGTATGTTGTATAATACACCCAGATCAGTGCAACCTAAGAGGGAATTTCACAAATAGATGTGATCGAACGTGCTCCCCCCTTCCAAAATGCATGGAAAAAACCCTTCGGAGCTAATTACAATGAGAGCATTTGTTTCCTTGGTTTGTGGTCACGTTTGGGAAAGTTCATCCTACCCTTCTGCTGGGAAAAATGGAAAATATGTGCATGTGTGTTCAAGTTTATTTCATTTATTTCCTAGGCAATAATAATTCTGAGTGTAAGATAATACGCGGAATACAAAGACGTTTTCAACGCCTTTCAATCCCCCATATATCATTGCTTGCCTTTTTATCCATGCTAGACTTTATTTCTCATGAAAACACACACACCGCCGTAAGATGGGGTGTACGTATGTGTTTACAATTAATCTATTCCCATGTACAGGTCAGAGTTCAATCCAGGTCATTACACATCAGTCAGGTAATAAAGACTCTGATAAGTCTGAGAGTCACTAACTTGCTCATTTTGCCAGACTGCTTAATCCTACAAATAGAATCACATCACAGGGAGGCTGGAGCCTATCGCAGCCGACATGAGGCACAAGCGAGGTTCATCCTGAAATGCCCACCATACCATCGCATTCCAATACACATACACACAACCATTCACACTCACTTCCATACCATGGGGCCATTTGGACAAGCCATTTAACATACTGTGCAAGTCTTTGGACTTTTGGAGGAAACAAGAGTACCTGGAGTAAACCCAGGCAAGCATGGGAAGAACCTGCAAACCACATGCAGAAAAGCCCTCGCCAAACCTCTGACTTGAACCCGGGACCAACTTTCTGTGAGGAGGATGTGACACCTTGTTTTTTGACAATGAACCACAGATCATGGTCACCAGGTCATGGCCATCCATTTTGGTGAGGAGGACATCATTAAAAATAACAACTGAACCTCAAACCAAAATGAAGTCAGGAGGCCGTCAGGGTTGTCCTATGCTCTCGGCTACCGTCCAGTAAAGTTTTTAAGGAAGCATAGAAACTCAGCATATACTTGAGTACCTTTTAGATTTCAGCAATACATGTGATTGTTTAAGGTGGCACAGGGCATAGCAGTTAGCATGTCCGCCTCATAGACTGGGTTCAAGTTGCAGGTTCAACAAGGGTGTTTCTGTGTGTAGTTTACACATACTGCCCATGCTTGCTCAGGCTTCAACTGGGTCCTCCGGTTTCCTCCCGCACTCAAAAGACATGCACATTAGGTTCATTGGCGGTTATAATTTGCCCTAGTTGTGGGTGTGAGTGTGAATGGTTGTGTGTGTTTCCTGCAATGCGCCGGCAAGCTTCTCAGGGTATACCCCGCCTTGGCACAGTGTCGGGTCAGATGGGCTCCAGCCTTTGCATGTCCTTAATCGGATGCTTGTATGGGTTTCCTCTGGGTACTCCAGTTTCCTCCTACAGTCCAAAGATGTGCAAGTTAGACTAATTGGTGTTCCAAAATGCCACTAAGTGTGAGAGTGGCTGAATAAAACAACATAAATTCTAATATAATACTCTATAATATAATATAGGAGGCAGTGAAGGTGGAGTCAGTGGTGGTCTAGTGAATAGGGCGCAGGATCGCTGATCCTAAGGTTGGGGGTTCGAGTCCCCACAAGGTTGTCACTGTCCTCCCAGTACAGCTAACTGGGTTATCAAAGGCGGGCCATGTCTCTCACTGTCTATGGTGAGAGGTGTATAAAAGAACCATTGCTGACCTTCATAAAAAGAGTAGGCTGCAAAGCCGTCAGTGTGTTTCTGTCCCTTGCTAAAGGGTTGTGACAGGAAGGGCATCCGACGTAAAAAAAAACCCATGCCAAATCAAATGTCAAATCAGATGATTCGCTGTGGCGACTCTCGAGAACAGGAAAAGGTCGAAAAGAAAAGACGATAATATAATGTAATATAATATAGAAAAAAGACAATTGTACAGTAACATTATTTTTATTATGTTATCTTTCACCTCTGGGTTGACTACTATATTGTTTGCATCGTTATGCAACAGTGCATGCTGGGATGGACATAGTGGCCGGGTGATAGTATGGGCAGCTCGGCTCTCCCCCTTCTCAAGCCAGAAACCACAGCAGTTAGCTTGAGCACCCAGTAAAGCTCTTATCAACACTCAGCAGAACTTCCGGCACCCAACATCCCCCTTTCCTCTGTCTTCTCTCATTTTAATCACACATACACACACACACACAGGACAATTGTCCTTAACCTCACAGCTTTATTTAGTCACTATATAATGAAGAAATCTTACTGGACACACACCCCACACACACACACACGTGTGTGTGTGTGTGTGTGTGTGTGTGTGTGTGTGTGTGTGTGTGTGTGTGTGTGCACAAAGAGATAAAAGATGAGCCATTTCGAAAGGTCTTGGACTATCTGTCCATTTTATCTTGAGTCCTATTGAGACATCGATACTGTACGCAATAAGTCTGTGGGTACAGGTTCCTCCTCTGGCTCCACAGGTTCAACATTTGTACAGTGAGAATCATTTTCTCAAAATGTATTCCACGTAACTGCAGGTTTCTTAGAAGCCCAACGGCATCCGCTGCCATTTGCATACACATGAACCAAGAGCAGCAGACGAGGTTTCTCAAATCGATAAATAAACATAACAATTATTATAATTGTTTAAAAAATATCTCATTCATTTAGTCACTTATTTCCCAAACCGCATCATCTTATCAGGGTTGTGGGGAGACTGGAGCCTATCTTACCCAACTCTGGCAAAGGAACAGCCTGAACAGCTCACAGTTCACCCACACACAACTAATCACATTCACACCTAGGGGTAATTTGGAACAGGTAGTTAGCCTAATGTACGCTACGGAAACCGGGGATAAGTACCGGCCTGATGAGCCACGAGGCTAAGCCACTAGAGTCGGGTGTAAAAACCAAAAAGAAACAGTTAGCCTAATGTGCATGTCTTTGGACTATAGGAGACAACCTGAAGGAAACCTATGCAGGTACTGGGAGAACACATAAATGCCACATAGAAACACTCTCGACCCCAGGACATGATCCCAGGGCCTTCCTGCTGTGGGATGGACATGATAACCACTACTACGACCACAGTAATTTAAAAAAAAACAATATGATATTGCAGGGCAGATGGAAGCTATCTCAGCAGACACTGGGTAAATTCGGGGTACACCCTAAACACCTCGCCAGATCATTGCAGGAAAAAACACACACACACACACACACACACACACACACACACACACACACACACACACTCACGCACAAAACCATTCATACTCAATCTCACAGCTAGGGACAATTTGGAAAAGTCAGGTATCCAGATGTGTATGTCTTTGGACTGTGGGAGGAAACCGTAGTTCCCAGAGAAAACCCAGGCAAGCACAGAGAGGATATACAAGCTCAAATTCAGGATCTACACTACAATGTTGCCAATATTATCTATAATAATATAAATAATACAATATTGAAATGTTTTATGTATGGCAATTTTATTACTTAAAATTAAATTAAAAATAATAAACCTACTTTTAACCGTACAATGGTCTGGCAAGCTGTCCAGGGCGTACCCCACCCTCACTCAAAGTCAGCTGAGATGGGCGCTAGCCTCCCCCGTCCCTAATTAGGATTAAGAGGTTCGGAAAATGAATGAATGAATGAATAAACCTACTTTTAGGTACAGGGACAGTTTATTTTTATAGACCATAATAATGTATTAATATGATACAAATTAGGTATGAATGTCAGACCCATGCTGTATGTTGCTCTAATTGTTTGGTTGGTTTTTTTAGTCATGTCCGGTCATATCATAAAATGTCACCGCATTCATGAGACTCAACTATAAAATAACCCACTGCCAGTAATGTAAAAAGACAGGGGTACATTATAAAGCTGAACATGGAGAATACCTTAATTTTCGAAAGACATGTTAATTAGTAACGATGCATAACTTCAAACTGAAACTGCCACCATGCACTTTAAACCGGTGCCATTGTTTCATTCTGAATCTCTGATGCTGCAGAAACAGAAATGTGTCACTGTGTGATTACTCATGAACATCATCTAGTTCGTGGCATGAATTGATAACACATTTTAACACATCATCGGTTAGTTCTTGACTCCGA
This sequence comes from Plotosus lineatus, assembly GCA_024760905.1. Taxonomy (NCBI): domain Eukaryota; kingdom Metazoa; phylum Chordata; class Actinopteri; order Siluriformes; family Plotosidae; genus Plotosus; species Plotosus lineatus. The sequence goes on from CM045731.1 coordinate 52,343,701, forward strand.
TTGATCAGGATGGTCTTAGAAGCGACAAGTCAAATCACAGGTTTATATGAACACATCAAACCTACTTGGTAATTCAAAATTCATGAGTCTTTATTGTCAATATATTCACACATAACAAAATTTCGTATGACATTCTCAGTATTAAAAGGTGCAAGCAAGACAATAAACTGCAACTAACGCTGTCAAGAACAGAACATAAGTAATTCTGTTCACTAAACTTTAAGTAAAGATCCTAATTCTTTCATTCGTTCATTTTCTGAATGGTTAATCCTAATTCCAGTCACCAGGAGGCTGGTGCCCATCTCAGCTGACTCTGGACGAGGGCAGAGTACACCCTGGACAGCCCGTCAGTCCATCGCAGGGCAGAAACACACTGGCGGCTATGCAGCTACTCTTGTCAAAAGTCAACAAAGGTTCTTTTACATGAACCTCTCACCATAGACAGTGAAAGACACAGCAAGCCTTTGATAACCAAGTTGGCTGCACTGGGGGAAAAGTAAAAATATAAAATATAAATGCATACTCTGGACCTATGAATGACAATTAAACACTGAGATATACAATGCCTATAATATAACACCATACCAAATATTGTTCCTGTAGGAAAAACAAACAGGGATAATCCACTTAAAATGTCTGCCGATATTGTGCATTATAATATGAGATGTTTACCTAGCATTTGCGAAAGGAGTCTACAGTGTCAGAGCTTTGTAGTTTTAAAAGATAGACATTGGTATAGAATGTCTGAAGAAAGCTATAGGGTATTGGAAAATTCAAGTTAAACTAGAAGCAGTTCTTAAAGCTCTGTGGATGGGACGTCCCAGGGTGTGTATGAAGCGCCCCTGTGTATGACATCACCACTAAGTGGTCTGCCCATTATATGACACATCCTAGAATTACAGTCACATATTTTCTATCAATGCAAAGACTATCAGTTGAGATCTGTGAGTTGTTGGGACACATCAGGCTGTAAATATTTACAAGGTCATCTCTAGAGAGTGTGGAAGAAGTTCAAAACCATTGTTACTCATCACAGAAATGGTCTCCTGACAAAGCTCACTCTCAGAGCAAGGCATGTAATAGTTTGCACGGTCATAAAGGAATCTAAACACCAAAATCCTCTCTCACATCTTCAAATGGTGATGTTCATAATTCTACCATTCTGAGAATACTGAACAAAACAAACTGCTCCTCAAAAAATAAGTTTTCTGCTAATGTACAATCTGCTGAATATCTCACGAACAAGCCAGATGAGGAAAAAAAAAATCTTTTAGGTTTAAATTAGAAGCAGGATGTATAGAGTGAGGAATAGTCTGGTGGTGGTAGTCACATGTTTTGGCCTGTTTTGCTGCAGCTGGACCAAGACATCTTTCTATCGTTGAATGATTAAAAAGCATGCTAACGAATTCTATAGAAATTTATACATAGGACTTCAGGGCTCATGCAGGAAGACAAGTCATCTTGCCAAAAGTAGTTAAAGAAGTCCAGAACTTTGGAGTGGTAGACCCAACACCACTTTGAGCTGGAGCACATCACACCATTCTGTTGTTAGAGATTTTTTTTAATAATGGTGATTTCTATCTCTGATTTATGAACCTTTCAGTCAGGAAACAGTTTATTCCTTCTTCAGGGCTGTTTGGTCACCGTTTTAAATAAATATGCATAAAGGCACAAAGCTGCAACAACAAAACAGCAATCAACCATTTGTGCTTTTGACCCCATAACCTTTATTGGAAAATGTATCTTTTCACGAAACACATCATGGCAAGTCATATTATATTCTTTGCAACACAAAGGATTATTTCGAAATGCAGTTTGTGGTATACTTGCAAAAACACAGTGCTATATTGCGAAATATTCTCTCAGGCCACACTACTGCTGAAAGTAGACTCCGATGAAGAATATCTATACAGAGACCTGTTCAAGACAACATTAAACAGAATATTATTGCTTTGGAGATGCAGCTCCTCCTGCTCAGAGCATAACACCTATTCAACAGACACTGTTTAATAGGACATATAACCCAGCACAGGTCTGTAAACAGATCTTGAATGTAGTGCTTGTAATTGAAAGAGCTGAGTATGGAGGAAAAGACCTCTGATCCCAGTGAAGCCGGAGTAGTAAATAGACCTGAAGTGCATGCAGGGAAAATCCCTATGGAGATTGGTTTTCACAGTGCTGCTTCCCAGAAGAGGTGACCAGCCCGATTATGACAGCTGCTTGGAGGAGGATGTATTAAATTAAAACAGGGGGGAAAAAACATACGATTGTGTGTAATTATGGACAGAATTCTTGTCATTGGGGCCTATGAATCATTACACAAATATAAACATGCACTAATAGTACTATACAAGCAATACATAACTTAATGTTGTCCAAAAATTAGCAAGAGAATACTTTAGCTAGTAAGTGCAATTTAAGTTTGACGTACAATGGACAGTAATTTACATTTAGATTGCATGGTGGTTAAGCATGGTGGTTAAAACATCCATTTCATAGCAAGAAGATCCTGGGTTTAAGACCCCAGGATGTTCCTCTGTGCAGTTTGCATGTGCTGCTTGCGCTTGATTGGGTTTCCTTCAGGTACTCAGGCATCCACCGACAATCCAAAGACAAACATATTAGGCTAATTGATTTTAATACGTAAACCGTATAAAGCCCCCAATGGAAATTCGGTTTCGGTCCAGTGGGCTGCCATACAGTAAACACCCGGAGAGCAGTTGGGGCTTCGATGCCTTGCTCAATATCACTTCACCCATAAAGGTGGAGAAAGAGAAGGTGTAGTTGACTCCTCCCTGCCACTACATATATTTCCTGCTGGTTCAGGAATTGAACCAGAAACCATTTGTTTCCAAACCTGATTCTCTAACCACAGCTAGCCACAGCTGCCTCACACTGGCGGTTTCAAATTGCCCTGAGTAAGAATGGTTGAACGTGCTGCCCTGCAAAAGACTCATTCATTCATTCATTCATTCATTTGGCGTTCTCAACATTAAAAGGTGCAAGCAAGATAATAAACTGCAACTAACGCTGTCAAGAGAACACAAGTAATTCTGTACACTAAACTTTAAGTAAAATTCCTTTCATTCGTTCATTTTCTGAACCAGTTAATCCTAATTAGGGTCGCGGGAAGGCTGGTGCCCATCTCAGCCAACTCTGGGCGAGGGCAGAGTCTACCCCGGACAGCTCACCAGGCCAGGACAGTTCACTAACGGCTATGCAGCCTACTCTTGACGAAAGTTAGCAATGGTTCTTTTACATGCCTCACAGTGAGAGACATGGCCGACCTTTGATAACCCAATTAGCTGCACTGGGGGACAGCAGTCACAACTGTTGACAGTGGGGCTTGCACCCCCAATCTTAGGATCAGCAATCCAGCGCCTTACCACAAGGCCACCACTGCACAAAAATTGGAACTACCCCTAACTACTCTGTGCCCAGTTTAACCTCTGACAACAGGTACAGCTGTTACGATTAGCACATACAGACAGTGAGGACAAGAAGAGGCAGCATTCACATAAAAACTGTCCAAATAAAGTAATTAATTAATTAAAATTGTTAACACTACCAATTTTGATGCATTTGCCAATATCTGTGCAAAGGCCTTCCAGTAAAACCAAAGTGGTTTGGTACTTTACATTGGGCAGAAGGCTTATTTTTGTCATGGCTTGTTGGTTTTAAATTCAAAATGACACAATGGAAAAGACAATATGGGCAAAACAGCATGGAATGAGCAAATAACTCTGGTTAAGTTGTCCACACAGTGGGACAGGAAGGTCCCAGGACATGAGTAGTCCACAACTGTACTAAATTAGTGCGTTATAGATCAGCATGACAAACACAGACATGTGCACTTTCGAGAATTTCAGCTTTGAATTATAGTTTATGATTATGATTATTATTATTATTATGATTATTATTATTATTATTACTATTACTGCACATTATAATAATTAAAAGTTAATGCAGCCATGAGGCGGGGGGGGCACTAACCAGTGTCTCTCCCCCTTATGCCGGTCCCAAGCCCGGATAAATGCAGAGGGTTGCGACAGGAAGGGCATCCGGCGTAAAACTTCTGCCACATTTAAAAATGCAAATGATCAAAACAAAATTCATACCGGATCGGGTCGAGGTCTGGTTAACAAACGACCGCCATCAGTGCTGTCAACCAACAGGGTGCTGATGGAAATTGGACTACTGTCGGTCGAAGACGTCGAAGAAGGAGAGGCGGGAGGCGTGTCCGTAGGCAGAGAGAGAAGAGGAAATGCGTGAGCCTCGGACTGAGAGAAGGGACTTTGAATGTTGGAACTATGCAAGGAAAAGATAGGGAGCTGGCTGACATGATGCAGAGGAGGAAGGTGGACATACTGTGTGTTCAGGAGACAAGGTGGAAAGGTAGAAAGGCTAAAAGCTTAGGAGCAGGGTTTAAACTGTTTTATAATGGTGTGGATGGGAAGAGAAATGGAGTAGGAGTCATCTTGAAGGAGGGGTTTGTCAGAATGTTCTAGAAGTGAAAAGAGGTCAGACAGAGTGATGAGTCTCAAGTTAGAAATTGAAGGCGTGATAGTCAATGTCGTTAGTGCTTATGCCCCACAGGCAGGATGTTTTAGAAGAGAAGGAGAGATTCTGGAGTGAGTTAGATGAAGTGATGCAGAGTACCCCCAGAGGTGAAAGAGTGGTCATTGGAGCAGACTTCAATGGACATGTTGGTGCAGGCAACAGAGGGGACGAGGAAGTGATGGGTAGGTTTGGTATCCAGGACAGGAACGCAGAAGGACAGATGTTGATCGATTTTGCAAAAAGGATGGAAATGGCTGTGGTGAATACTTTCTTCCAGAAGAAACAGAAGCATAGGGTGACTTATGAAAGCGGAGGTAAGAGCACACAGGTAGACTACATCTTGTGTAGGCGATGTAATTTGAAGGAAGTCAGTGACTGCAAAGTAGTAGTGGGTGAGAGTGTTGCCAAACAGCATAGGATGGTGGTGTGCAGGATGACACTGATGGTGAGAAAGGTGAAAAAGGCAAAGGTAGAGCAGAAGACAAAGTGGTGGAAGCTGAAAAAGGAAGAGTGTCGTGGTTGTTTCAAGGAGGAGTTAAAACAGGCTTTGGGTAGTCAGGAAGTGCTTCCAGAGGACTGGACAACCACAGCCAATGTGATCAGGGAGACCGGTAGAGAGTATTTGGTGTGCCCTCAGGAAGGAAAGTAGATAAGGAAACTTGGTGGTGGAATGAGGAAGTGCAGGAGTGTGTACAAAAGAAGAGGTTAGCCAAGAAGAAGTGGGACATTGAGAGGATCGAAGAGAGTAAACAGGAGTACAGGAGACACAGCGTAAGGCGAAGGTAGCAGTGTCAAAGGCCAAACAGAGGGCGATGATGACTTGTATGATAGGTTGAACAGTAAGGAGGGAGAAAATGATCTATACAGGTTAGGCACAGCAGAGAAATAGAGATGGGAAAGACGTGCAGCAAGTTAGAGTGATAAAGGACAGAGAGGGAAATGTATTGACTGATGACAGAAGTGTGCTGGGAAGATGGAAAGAGTACTTTGAAGAGCTGATGAATAAGGAAAATGAGAGAGAAAAAAGAGTAGAAGGGGTGACCGTTGAGGAGCAGGAAGTAGCAAAGATTAGTAAGGGAGAAGTGAGGAGGGCATTGAAGAGGATGAAGAGTGGAAAGGCAGTTGGCCCTGATGACATACCAGTTGAGGTATGGAAGTGTCTAGGGAGGTAGCAGTAGATTTTCTGACAAGAATATTCAACAAGGTCTTAGAAAGTGAGCAGATGCCAGAGGAATGGAGGAGAAGTGTGCTTGTGCCCATTTTTAAGAACAAGGGCGATGTACAGAGTTGTGGCAACTACAGAGGGATAAAGTTGATGAGCCATACAATGAAGCTATGGGAAAGAATAGTGGAAGCAAGACTAAGGGCAGAGGTCAGCATTTGTGAACAACAGTTTGGTTTCATGCTAAGAAAGAGCACCACAGATGCAGTGTTTGCTTTGAGGATGTTAATAGAGAAGTACAGAGAAAGTCAGAAGGAGCTGCATTGTGCCTTTGTGGATCTGGAGAAAGCATATGACAGGGTGCCGAGAGAAGAACTGTGGTATTGTATGAGGAAGTCTGGAGTGACAGAGAAGTATGTTAGAGTGGTGCAGGACATGTATGATAGATGTAAGACAGTGGTGAGGTGTGCTGTCGGTGTGACAGAAGAGTTCAAGGTGAAGGTGGGACTACATCAAGGGTCAGCTCTCAGCCCCTTCTTGTTTGCTATGGTGATGGACAGGCTAACAGATGAGGTTAGACAAGAATCTCCATGGACTATGATGTTTGCAGATGACATTGTGATCTGTAGTGAGAGCAGAGACCAAGTGGAGGAAAATCTAGAGAGGTGGAGGTATGCCCTGGAAAGGAGGGGATTGAAGGTTAGTCTTAGTAAGACAGAATACGTGTGTGTGAAACGACAAGGACCCAAGAGGAACTTTGAGGTTACAGGGGGCAGAGATAAAGAAGGTGGAGGATTTTAAGTACTTAGGCTCAACAATCCAGAGCAATGGAGAGTGTGAAAAGAGGTGAAGAAGCGCTGCAGGCAGGTTGGAATGGATGGAGAAAAGTGTCCGTGTGATGTGTGATAGGAGAGTATCAGCAAAAATGAAGGGAAAAGTGTACAAGACGGTGATGAGGCCAGCAATGTTGTATGGTTTAGAGACAGTGGCCCTGGGGAAAAGACAGGAGTCAGAGTTGAGGTAGCAGAGATGAAAATGTTGAGGTTCTCTTTGGGAGTAACGAGGATGGATAGGATCAGAAATGAGTACATCAGAGGGACAGCACATGTTAGATGTTTTGGAGACAAAGTCAGAGAGGCTAGATTGAGATGGTTTGGACATGTACAGAGGAGGGATAGTGAGTATATTGGTCGAGGGATGCTGAGGTTGGAACTACCAGGCAAAAGGCCCAGAGGAAGACCAAAGAGAAGATTTATGGATGTGAAGGCGGACATGAAGGTCGTTGGAGTAAGAGTAGAAGATGCAGAGGATAGGGAGAGATGGAGGCAGATCATTTGCTGTGGCGACCCCTGAAGGGAACAGCCGAAAGGAAAAGAAGAAGACTGCACATTATAATAATGAATAGTTAATTACAATAATAATAATAATAATAATAATAATAATAATAATAAAAAGAAAAGATATTGCTGGAAATGTTCTTCTCCTGAGGCCCAGTGGGAGACTGTAAAATTTTGGGTCGCCTGCACACGCTTCTTCACCTCTTTTCCACACTCTCCATTGCTCTGGATTGTTGAGCCTAAGTACTTAAAATCCTCCACCTTCCTTATCTCTGCTCCTTGTAACCTCACCGTTCCTGTTGGGTCCTTGGCATTCATACACATGTATTCTGTCTTACTGAGGCTAACCTTCATTCCCCTCCTTTCCAGGGCATACCTCCACCTCTCTAGGTTTTCCTGCACTTGTTCTCTGCTCTCACTGCAGATCACAATGTCATCTGCAAACATCATAGTCCATGGAGATTCTTGCCTAACCTCGTCTGTCAGCCTGTCCATCACCATCGCAAACAAGAAGGGGCTCAGAGCTGATCCTTGATGCAGTCCCACCTCCACCTTGAATTCATCGGTCACACCGACAGCACACCTCACCACTGTCTTACATCTCTCATACATGTCCTGCACCACTCTGACATACTTCTCTGCCACTCCAGGCTTCCTCATGCAATACCACAGTTCCTCTCTCGGCACCCTGTCATATGCTTTTTCCAGATCGACAAAGGCACAATGCAGTTCCCTCTGACCTTCTCTGTACTTCTCTATTAACATTCTCAAAGCAAACATTGCATCTGTGGTGCTCTTTCTTGGCATGAAACCAAACTGTTGCTCACAAATGCTGACCTCTGCCCTTAGTCTAGCTTCCACTATTCTTTCCCATAACTTCATCGTATGGCTCATCAACTTTATCCCTCTGTAGTTGCCGCAACTCTGCACGTCTCCCTTGTTCTTAAAAATGGGCACCAGCACACTTCTCCATTCCTCTGGCATCTGCTCACTCTCTAATACCTTGTTGAATGTTCTTGTCAGAAAATCTACTGCTACCTCTCCTAGACACTTCCATACCTCCACAGGTATATCATCAGGACCAACTGCCTTTCCATTTTTCATCCTCTTCAGTGCCCTCCTCACTTCACCCTTTGCTACTTCTTGCTCCTCAACGGTCACCTCTTCTACTCTTTTTTCACTTTCATTTTCCTCATTCATCAGCTCTTCAAAGTTCTCTTTCCATCTTCCCAGCACACTTCTGTCATCAGTCAATACATTTCCCTCTCTGTCCTTTATCAATCTAACTTGCTGCACGTTCTTCCCATCTCTATTTCTCTGCTGTGCCAACCTGTATACATCATTTTCTCCCTCCTTACTGTCCAATCTAGCATACAAGTCATCATACGCCCTCTGTTTGGCCTCAGCCACTGCTACTTTCGCCTTACGCTGTGTCTCCCTGTACTCCTGTTTACTCTCTTCCGTCCTCTCAATGTCCCACTTCTTCTTAGATAACCTCTTCCTTTGTACACACTCCTGCACTTCCTCATTCCATCACCAAGTCTCCTTATCTACTTTCCTTCCAGAGGACACACCAAGTACTCTCCTACCTGTGTCCCTGATCACATTTGCTGTGGTTGTCCAGTCATCTGGAAGCACTTCCTGACCACCCAAGGCCCGTTTCAACTCCTCCTTGAAGGCAACACGACCCTCTTCCTTTTTCAACTTCCACCACATTGTTTTCTGCTCTGCCTTTGCCTTCTTCACCTTCCTCACCATCAGCGTCATCCTGCACACCACCATCCTATGCTGTTTGGCAACACTCTCACCCACTACTACTTTGCAATCACTGACTTCCTTCAAATTACATCGCCTACACAAGATGTAGTCTACCTGTGTGCTCCTACATCCGCTTTTATAAGTCACCCTATGCTCCTGTTTCTTCTTGAAGAAAGTATTTACCACAGCCATTTCCATCCTTTTTGCAAAATCGATCAACATCTGTCCTTCTGCGTTCCTGTCCTGAATACCAAACCTGCCCATCACTTCCTCGTCCCCTCTGTTGCCTGCACCAACATGTCCATTGAAGTCTGCACCAATGACCACTCTTTCACCTCTGGGGGTACTCTGCATCACTTCATCTAACTCACTCCAGAATCTCTCCTTCTCTTCTAGCTCACATTCTGCCTGTGGGGCATAAGTACTAACAACATTGAACATCACACCTTCAATTTCTAGCTTGAGACTGATCACTCTGTCTGACACTCTTTTCACTTCTAGAACATTCCTGACAAACCCCTCCTTCAAGATGACTCCTACTCCATTTCTCTTCCCATCCACACCATGATAAAACAGCTTAAACCCTGCTCCTAAGCTTTTAGCTTTGCTATCTTTCCACCTGGTCTCCTGAACACACAGTATGTCTACCTTCCTCCTCTGCATCATGTCCGCCAGCTCTCTATCTTTTCCTTGTATAGTTCCAACATTCAAAGTCCTTACTCTCAGTTTTAGACTCGTGCTTTTCCTCTTCTCTCTCTGCCTACGGACACGCCTCCCACCTCTCCTTCTTCGACGTCTTCAACCAACAGTAGTCCAATTTCCATCAGCACCCTGTTGGTTGACAGCACTGATCGCGGTCATTGTTAACCTGGGCCTCGACCGATCCAGTATGAGATTAGTCTTTATGGTTTGCATTTTGTATTTTGGCAAAAGTTTTACGCCAGATGCCCTTCCTGTTGCAACCCTCTGCACTTCTCCAGGCTTGGGACCGGCATAAGGGGGAGAGACACTGGTTAGTGCCCCCCCCACCTCATTGCTGCATTAATAATAATAATAATAATAATAATAATAATAATAACAAATAACAACACTGACAAATTCATGAACAACACAATACTGGGCACTCAAAGTCGTCTCACAGCTGACAGGCACGTAGGACCAAGCTGTGTTTCATCAGGCGATGCCACATCAATTATGGAACACTTGAGCAGCACTGAGTACAATGCGTCTAGTAGTTAGCATTTTTTCCTTCTGGCATTAAAGGTCTAGAGGCGGAGGCAGCCATCCACGACCATGAGTTGATGGGAGCTAACTGGCCAGAACTCTTCTGGGAGGAGGGATGCCCTACGTTCCCCTGTCACCCACAGCAATCACCAATCAATCAATGGCCGTCTATGAGCTCACTTTTACAAAAAGAGCCATCTAACACACGTCAATTTCACTTCCAGTCGTGCATGCACACCAGTTCATAAAGAGGCAGGTGGCAGCATCGCATGTCACCTTGAGGGAATTTGTATGCTAACACCCCTGCCTGGTTGTTGTTGGTGGGAGTAGGTGATACGAAGGCAACACGGACATGGATGGGTGGGAATTTAATATGATGAAAATGATGGGAGATAAAAAGGTGGAGTAAAAACTAATCACAAAATCAAATAAATACAGAGAGAGTCATCTGCAGGATTGCTGGTCTGCCTCTGCCACATATAGAGGGCATCTTCAATACATGCAACCACTGCAGAACCAATAACATTATAAAGGATGAGACTCAGCCCTGTCATCACCTCTTCTTCATAGTCTGCTCTGGGAGGCTGTTTTGTTTTGTTTAACAGAGTAATTGATGCTTTAGGATATTGATTAACATCTTATTTGACTGGCTGACATTTTTCAGACAGCACTTTAAATTTCATTGTACTGGTTTTATCTTGTTTAGTGACTCCAAACAATTCTGATTCTGAAGGATCTTGTCTGTGCACAATAACTTGGCAGTGTAACACATTTGTAGAAAGTAAAAAAAGTCTGATCTCTCATGTTCTGCCCTCTCAGTTGTTTCAAGATGGCAATGTTTATTAATATCATGATGTCTGGTGCAGGGGTCATTGATACTTTCATCCAGAAGTAAGCAAATGGTTTCAGAATGACAGTGTGGCCGATTCCATATTATTTCAAAGAGATAACCCTGTACTTCCCGTTTATATGATATATCTGAGAAGTGAATGGGCCAGTTTAAAAAGATGCGGAATACAATGTAACACAAGATGTTTTATTTATATGTATGGGCGGCATGGTGGTATAGTGGTTAGCGCCTCTGCCTTCAAGCAAGTAGACCTTGGATTCGAGTCCTGAGCTTGTAAGGGTGTTTCTGTGTGGCATTTGTTGTTTCTTCCAGTGCTTCTTCTGGGTACTTAAGTTTCTTCATATAGTCCAAAAGCATGCACGACAAACTAACTGGCTGTTCCATGTTGTGCCTAGTTGTGACTTTGAGTGTGAATGCTTGTGTGTGTTGGCCCTGCGATGGAGTGGGGAGCTCTCCACGGTGTACACAGCCTTGCCCCAGTGTTGGCTGAGATAAGGTCCAGCCTCCTCACGACACCAGTAATAGGACTAAGAGCTTTGTCAAATGAGTTGGTGAGGGAGGGAGACACAGTTGTATAGTGAAGCAAATGTTAAGTAAGGACTAAAACTTGTATATAATCAATCATGGGGTGACGTCATGTGACCTGCCCTCCCAAGCCAGACCGCAGTATCTGCAAAATCATGAAACTGAGAAAATTGAGCCCACTAGGTGGAGCTGATTGCACTTAGTCAGAAAAACACAAAAGGCCAATTTGGCTAAAATTGCAGATACTGCGGTCTGGCTTGGGAGGGCAGTGACGTCTTACCCACACAAACTTTCTATTCCACATTTTTATTTAATAATCAAAATCTTTTAGTCATGGAAAATCTGCAAGACAAATTAGTTCCTGTTATCACTTGTTAAAGTCCTCGCCTATAAACCCTTGCCTCCCCTCACCTCCAGCCTTTCGGTTTATTTTTCTCTTCTCGAAATGAACAAGCACACACTTTTCATTTTAATGAGAAACTGCTGTGAAGGCTGTGAGTGTAATGACTGTCGCAATGTTCTGACACTGGAGATTATTTCAATACATGTTAACTAATCATCTTCTTTCTAAAAACCTTATCACATCAATTACTGGACACTTTTATATGTTAAAGAGCACATTTTTCTGTTTTCAAGAGCACATCTGTTTTTAATTAAGTTTAGCTTATGTAATTCATCCATAAAGGCACAGTAGAATGGATTCATCATTATAAATTTATTATTTATCTCATAGCCAGAACTACTGGCACAGCTGCTTGCACAGAATTTATTCAACATTATTTGACTTTTAGTTTGAATCAAAATTATGGACACTCACAGTTGGAAGGAGGTGGGGTAATCATGCTTCAAAATGGGCTAAAAATACATTTAAAAAAATCTTTTTTTAGTGTATTTTTGTTGTGATTCCGTCTGGTATACAGTATACATAAACCCTGAACAACTAGCTTCGAAGGGATGCTTACAAACTCGGTGCCTTGACTCATCCATCTATTATGGCAATTTTCCCTAAAGCCTGTTTCTTGGAGGAGTTTGGTGGGAAACAAATACAAGCTTACCATCAAATAAGAGTCCAAATGATGTTGCTTTTCATGAAAAACTCCAGAATAAACTGAACAGGTGGCAAACTTAAGTTTAAGTTTAGCGGTAGATACACTTCCGCTTAGTGAATTATTGTGATATCTTCTTTCACCATCACTAGCAGAACGAGACAGGCCTGGTGAAGGGAAAGATTATCAAATTTCACAAATTTTCTGAACCACTTAATCCTGTTAGGGTTGCTGGCTGGCTGGACCTTATCTCAGCCAATACTGGGCAAAGGAAAAGTACACCCTGAACAGCTCACCAGAGTGTTGCAGGGCCTGTACACACGGAACCATTCACACTCAAGGCAATTTGGAACAGCCCAACTGACCCAATGTGCATGTCTTTGGAATGTGGGCGGAAACCCATGCAAGGTCGCAAACACAGAAATGCCTTTGATGAACCTGGGACTCGAACCCAGAAACTTCTTACTATGAGGCAGACTTATTAACCACTCCACCACCTTGTCACCATGCATAATTCTTGAAAATAAGATTGTAGAAATATTTTGTTACCATCGAATAATTCCAGATATTGTTACTTTTTGTGGAATAACTCCAGAATTAGCAAAAGAGCCAGACAGGCTTATAGACCTATTAAAGCCGCTACTTAACTTGGCTGTGAGAGTCCACCTAACTAAGTCTGTTATGGCTACAAAGGTAAGAAAAATCCTGTTTTAATGGTTTTTTTCTTATTTTTACTTTTTTATGTTGATGCATAATTGCTAATTAGCTTGATTCAGAATTCAGAATTCAAAAGAAACAAAAAAAAAGTAGCCATGTAAATAATTACATTTAAGACATTAAATAATTGTGATTATCATAATCTGTGAATAGTATGACGTCACACAGTACCTTCCGCTCAAGCCATGATCTTTCACCCCATGACGCAGACGGAAGTGTTAACCAGTCACAGAAATCGGGAGCACGGTTAGCTACCGCTGAAAGAATGGATACGCTTATTTTGGTAATAAATATTTCTTAAATTTGACTGACAGCAAGTTTAAATATTGTGAAGACGGTTAGAAAGGGGCAGATGTTTGAGTTACGAATTCTAGCTTGTAATATTAGCTTTGAATGAAGACTAACTTGCGAGCTTTTTCTCGGTTAGTACTAGCTAGCAGCCGGAAGGATCTAGTGTTGTCTGGTTGAACTACAAACGACTCTATACTCCCTTTGTGAATGCACTAAGGAGCACTGGCAGTAAGGGGTGTTGTAATGTATCTAGTGCACTACTTCTAGAGAGGAGTCATTACGGGACACAGTCTTCAGTTTATTTGCTAATGAGCAGTTTGTGAAGAGTGCTACACTTTTTTTAGCCTTGTCGCTGTGTTATGTTTGGTGCATATAAGACCGTGCGGTTAAAAAGCTATGTTGACAAGACTAACCAGGCTCTTTTTATATTTTTGATGTTTGACTAGAGAGACACTCCATTTGGATGTTGTGACACTTGGATCTGTACACAATTAATATGTAATGTTATAAAAATAAACTCACCTACTCATTTACTGAACTCGTCAATCCTCTTAGGGTCCCGACCAGGCTGAAGCCTATCTCAGCCAACTCGGGTGGAAGGAGTGGTACACCCTGTCTTTCCATCAAAAGGCCAACAAACGCACAACAAACCATTCTTACTCACACCTAAGGGCAATCTGGAACAGCCTAATATGGAGACAGTATATTCAGGCTGTCGGAGTACTGTACTTGCAGGAAACCCATACACACACAGCGAGAACTTCCACTGTCCACACAAAAACACCTTACCTGATACAGGACTCGGACCCAAGACTTTCTTGCTGTGAGGCGGATGGGCTAACCACTACACCGTGCCACCCCGAAATATGAAACTTGCAATCTTAAGTAGTATCTTGAACATTAAATTTTTTTTTCTAATTGTTATTGTTACGACCTCTCCAGTCTGAATCTGAATGGTGTTTTGTTGTTGGACATCTGTGCTCGTCACAGTTTGTCTGTCACGAACACCATGTTCGAACATAAGGGTGTCCATAAGTGCTCTTGGCACCAGGACACCCTAGGTTGCAGTTTGATGATCGACTCTGTAGTCATGTCACTGGACTTGCGGCCTTATGTTTTGGACACTTGGGTGAAGAGGGGAGATGAGCTGTCAACCGATCACTGCCTGGTGGTGAGCTGACTTTGATGGCGAGGGAGGCTGCCTTCCAGACCTGGCAGGCCCAAGCGTGTAATTATGGTCTGCTGGGAACATTTCGCGGAGTCTCCTGTCTTAGAGGCCTTTAACTCCCACCTCTGGTTGAGCTACAACCATGTCCCGGAGGAGGCGGGTGACATGGAATCCGAATGGTCCATGTTTCGTGCCTGTATTGCTGAGGCGGCAGCCCATAGCTGTGGCCGAGAAGTCGTCGGTGCTTGTCGTGGCGGTAACCCCCGAACCCAGTGGTGGACACCTGTGGTGATGGGGGCCGTCTAGCTGAAAAATGGGGCCTATTGGGTCTTATTGGCCAGTGGGACTCCTGAGGCATCAGACAGGTACCAGCAGGCCAAACGTGCTGCAGCCAAGGCTGTCGCAGATGCAAAATCTCGTGCATGGGAGGAGTTCTGTGAGGGCCTGGAGAGTGATTATCGCTTGACCTCAAAAAAGTTCTGGACCACCATCTGAAACCTCAGGAGGGGGAAGCAGTTCTCCACGAACACTTTACAGTGGAGGGGGGGAGCTGCTCACTTCGACTGGGGATGTCGTCGGGAGGTGGAAGGAATATTTTGAGGACCTCCTCAATCCTACCAACATGCCCTCTGTGGAGGAGGAAGACCCTGGGGGTTTGGGTGGGGGTCTGCCCATCACCGATGTGGAGGTCACTGAGGTCGTCAAAAAGCTCCTCGGTGGTTGGGCTCCGGGGTTGGATGAGATCTGCCCTGAATATCTCAGGACGCTGTAGGACTGTCTTGGTTGACACATCTCTGTAACATTTCGTGGTCATCGGGGGCTGTACCTCTGGATTGGCAAACCGGGGTAGCAGTCTCCCTTTTTAAAAAGGGGGGGCCGGAGGGTGTGTTCCAATTATCGGGGAATCGCACTCCTCAGCCTACCTGGAAAAGTCTATGCAGAGGTACTGGAGAGGAGGATCCGACCGATAGTCGATCCTCGGATTCAGGAGGAACAATGTGGTTTTCATCCTGGTCATAGCACTCTTGAACAACTCTATATGCTCCACGGGATCCTGGAGGGGACATGAGTTTGCCCAATCAGTCCACATGTGTTTTGTGGATTTGGAGAAGCTTTTGACAGTGTCCCTCGGGCTATCTTGTGCTAGGTGCTCTCGGAGTACGGCGTTCTAGACCTGTTGCTACAGGCCATTTGATTGCTGTATCACTGGAGCCAGAGTTTGGTCCGTATTGGTAACAATAGGTCGAATTTGTTTCCAGTGAGGGTTGTTACTTTGTCACTGATTCTGTTCATAATTTTTATGGACAGAATTTCTAGGCGCAGCCGAGGTGTTGAGGGGTTCTGGTTTGGTGACCATCGGACTTCGTCTCTGCTTTTTGAGGATTATATTGTCCATTTGGCTTTCTTCAAGCCGGGATTTCCAGCTCTCATTGGATTGATTTGCAGTTGAGTGTAAAGTGGCTTGGATGAAAATCAGCACCTCCATGTCTGAGACTATGGTTCTCAGTCGGACAAGGGTGGAATGCTCCCTCCGAGTCTGAAATGAGGTCCTTCCTCAAGTGGAGGAGTTTGAGTATTTTGAGGTCTTGTTCACGAGTGAGTGTAGGATGGAGCGGGAGCTTGACAGATGTGTCACTGCAGCCTCTGCTGTAAAAGGGAGCCTGTACCGGTCCATCGTGGTGAAGAAGAAGCTGAGCCGCAAGGTAAAACTCTCAATTTACCAATCGATCTACGTTCAAACCCTCACCTATGGTCACAAGCTTTGGGTAGTGACCGAAAGAACAAGATCACGGATGCAAGAGGCTGAAATGAGCTTCCTTCGCCGGGTGTCAGGGCTCTCCCTTAAAGATAACGTGAGAAGCTCTACCAGCTGTGGAGAGCTCAGAGTAGAACCGCTGCTCCACTGCATTGAGAGGAGCCAGTTGAGGTGGCTTGGGCATCTGGTCAGAATGCCTCCCAAACGTCACCCTGGTGTAGTGTTTTGGGCATGTCTAACCGGGAAGAGACCCCGAGGTCAACCTAGAACATGCTGGAGGAACTGTGTCTCTCGGCTTGTCTAGGAGCGCCTTGGTATCCCTCCCAGAAGAGCTGGAGGAAGTGCTGGGGAGAGGTACATCTGGACCTCTGGACGTCATCTGGAAGATGATGATGATGATGATGTTGTTGTTGTTATTATTATATCATCTTCTGTTTGTTCACAGTTGGGTTGCGGGGGCAGCAGCCTAAGCAGTAATGTCCAGATCGTCCTCTTCTCAGAAAACTCATTCAGTAGGCATTCTAACATCTCTGATAATCAGTCTTGAATCTTGTCTGAGGGTCTGAAGTCACATTACACCTGTACCCTTGGTCTGTGAGTCAGGATGTATCATTATCTCGTATTAGTTCAGATCAGATCCAGAATCACGTTTTGTGATTTGTGCGACCTTTTGCCTTTTGGGTTGGTGTGTCCTGTGAGCGTGGATCAATGATTAACTCCCTCTCACGTTTGTCTTCTGCTGCCGCAGGAGCCCTCGCTGTACACCGTGAAAGCAGTCTTAATTATGGACAACGATGGAGAAAGACTGTATGCCAAGGTGAGAAACTCAATGTCTTTTACTATGCACTATACTTTATCCTGGGGCTCTCGGGGAGAATTGGTGCTGTGAACAGACCCACTACAATCATGCAGTGTGAAACTGACCCTATATATTTGCAAATTTGACCCTGAGGGTTGTATTTTGACAATTTCGACATTCACTGTGTCGTGACTGCAACAGGAGTCAGAGCGTTCACTTCTGAGTCACTTTTATAATTTATTAAACAGTCTCTTTCTCCTTATTGTCTTTCATTGATAAGGTCAAATTGTTTGTTTTCAGTGTGGTACTTTTTGTTACATGTCATCTTTTCCCCCAAAATCCAATTCATAATTTTGGACCCCACATATCTTCGTATTCATTTTAATGATGTGATAGGAGTACAAATCCTGTATAGCCGTCAGCGTGTTTCTGCCCCTTGCTAAAGGGTTGTGTCAGGAAGGGCATCTGACATAAAAACCCATGCCAAATCAAGCATGCGTATCAGATGATTCACTGTGGCGACCCCTGAAAAAGGGAAAAAGCTGAAAGGAAAAGGAGTACTCTTGTTTTTTTTCCCTCTGATACACGTTTCATTCAATAATTATTTGCCAATAGTGAGATGTATGTCACAGGCTAGAAACTGAGACCGAGCATTACCTAGACTATTCAATTCGGTGACATCTGATGACCCCGGGGCGAGTCATCTAGTACAACCCGGATTCCAAAAAAATTGGGACACTATACAAATTGTGAATAAAAACTGAATGCAATGATGTGGAAATGCCAAATTTCAATACACCCATGCCTCGGTTTTACGGACTTCACTTTAACGGATTTCGGATGCAACGGACAAAATCTGTAGTTTCCGACTAGTCCGGACGTGGGCCGTTGTTACCGAAAATGACCGCCAGATGATCAGAGCTCGCATTGTTTACATCTGTTTAGCAACACGTGTAGCTGTTTGATCCGTGTATTTCGACATTTTTTCCCCTTTTTTGTCTGTAGTTTGTAAAGTATTCTACAACATGGCCCCTGTAGAAACGAGTCAACCTAACCGTATCACAGAAGCTAGAGTTGATTAAGAAGTTGGAAAGTGGTGTTTCTGTAAAGTGAGTGTATGAGGAGTACGGGGTGAAAAATCAAATGGTGTCTAATATACGTAGACTAAAACAGAAACTTACAGAATATTCTCTGAATTACTTGGTGGATGGATATGCCAGCAAGTTAGGTTCCTTAGTGCCTCGCAAACATATGAAGATTGGTAGTCAGAAGGAGTTGGACGAAGCAGTCTTGAAGTGGTATATTCATCAGGAGTCTTGCAGGAATAAAGTCACTTTTACGGACTTTGCTGTAACGGATTTCATTTTACCTCAGCAGCAATCTCTTCCTGAGTGAGCATGTTGTACCCAGGATCAGCTTCATTTTCTTCAAGCCAGTCTGGTCATCTGGCGGTCACTTTCGGAAACAACGGCCTGCATCCGGACGATCTGGACTAGTCGGAAGCTACAGATTTTGTCTGTTGCATCCGAAATCCATTAAAGTGAAGTCCGTAAAACCAAGGCATGAGTGTATTGAAATTTGGCATTTCCACATCATTGCAATCAGTTTTTATTCACAATTTGTATAGTGTCCCAACTTTTTTTGGAATCCGGTTTGCATATACGGCAAAGTAATAATCAAAAAGTGCACTGAAGTTAGATTAAATCCTTCAATCACTTAATTTGCAAGCAGGTGTGATGCTGTTAGATGGTATCTTTAACTCACTTTCAGAGTTTAAGTATATATTACCAAGAAATATAAAGAAAAGGAAACTTAAATTAAAATTTGTAGTTGCATTAATTGTACTTTTTCCTTTAATTTTCTGAACCACTCAATCCTAATTAGGGTCATGGGGAGGCTGGTGCCCATCTCAACCGGCTCCAGGAAAGGGCATGGTACTCCCTGGACAGCTCACCAGGCCATGGCAGAGCAGGGTTTTTATTTTTAAAACAAAAAGAGTAGTCGTTTTCAAATTCTATATCACCCACATCTTTCATACTGCATGCAATAAAAACACCGCTGTGCTTGAGCGATTAACAAAATTTCACCTTACTTACACTGCATACCTGCGATGGACAAGCATCCCATCCAGGAGCAGTTAAACCTCTGTTCGCTTCACGCTACAGAAATCGTGAATAAGCACCGTCCTGATGAGCCACTTGGCTCGGTGTAAAAAGCCCAACAGACTTTTTACCTACAACACATAATCTGTTGTGTACGTTAGGTTTGACAGACATAATAGCATGTGTTTTTAACTTCAGTTTTTGGAAAATAAATCGAGAATCGCCCTGTAAAACCTTCAATCAAACTGAAATAATTGTTGTTTAAGTATACAGTGCATCTTCCAATGTTTTCTGATTCGTGTTCGTTGCATAAAAAGGCAACAGTAGCACTTTATAGCACATGAGATTGACAGACGTCTTAGCGTGCGCACTAGACAATTTAAAAACAATTTCTCTGGTAATTAGGCTTGACTGTGTATATAGTTTCCTTATTTTGCTCGATTCAATTATGCTTCATGTATAGTTTATACTGTAGCACTGTTTTTATGTGCGCAGCGGTAACTCTTCACATGTATCTGCATTCAGGTATTCAATACGGACATATTTGGGATGTGACAAAACCGGGTACTTTTTCAACTTTCTTTTATATTTTACTTTTAAAGAAACCCCCAGTGCACCTAACTGGGTTATCAAAGGCGGGCCATGTCTGTCACTGTCTATGGTGAGAGGCATGTAAAAGAACCATTGCTGACTTTCGTAAAGAGTAGGCTGCAAAGTCGTCAGCGTGTTTCTGTCCCTTGCTAAAAAGGGTTGTGACAGGAAGGGCATCCGACGTAAAAAAACCTCTGCCAAATAAAAAAAAAACGTGCAAATCAGATGATTCGCTGTGGCGACTCCCGAGTAAAAGGGAAAAAGCCGAAAGGAAGACAGACAATTTTACTTTTAAAGAAAATGGACAAACAAATTTGATTGATACTGCCAATGTTGTTTATTCAATAACCAACATTTATTTAAAGAGTGTATACGATTTCATGACCATTGGTGGAATACATGCAATTCTAGCAGTTCTTTCACAAAGTCCCTGTTTAGCATATAGTGACTCAGTTTATATTTATTAACTATGACAGAGGCAAGTCAGGTGCACCCGGAGCACTGTGTAGATAATGGTGTCTTGAATCTATTCATTCAGAGTTTAAAACATATTAACCTAAACCATGCTTCATGGTGGCCATATGAACTAAAATGGGATTTATGTTTTTTTCTATATTGTGCTCAACTATTATGTTAATCCCACAAGGGAAATTATTGCCTCTGCATTTAACCCATCCAAAGTGAGCGCTAGCACACTCGGACCAGTAGGCTGCCATTCACATTGTGGTCCCTGGAGAGCAGTTGGGGGTTAGGTGCCTTGATCGAGGGCACTTTAGCCATGAAAGTGGAGGGAGGGAAGGTACAGCTCACTCCCCCACCACCACCAGTCACAAAGTTGCTTCCCTTACCGTAGGCCACAGCTGCCCTGAATTTTATGGTGTATTTTATCATTTTAAAAAGTGTGGAAATGTGACAAAAAGAGTGTTGCCATCTCAAGTAGTACACACTCATTAAAGATAGAAGGTGAAGAATCTGAGTTTAATCTCACCAATTTGTAGCATATTTTGGGAGTATTTGTGAGTTCCCATCCTGAAAATTCAAATAAAGCTCAGCTGAGTGGCCTTCGCATTTTTTCAAGACAAAAAAGCATTGATGAGCTTCAAAAGTGTTGTAATGCAACTCATGTGATCACTGTTATGCTTTACATATGTAAAAATAAACATAATCTCATTTTGGTTGTTTTTTTCTTGTTTCCATGTAATTTATACTACAACAGTTATTCACTTTCGGCGCAGTGGATTATTTTTTATTATTATTATTATTTTTTTTTCAGTATTATGATGACACGTACCCCACTGTTAAAGAGCAGAAAGCCTTTGAGAAGAATATTTTTAACAAGACGCACAGAACAGATAGTAAGAGATGCATTTAAATAATAATGATGATAATAAATGAGTGCTTCCTCCTCTGTACTTCAGTTCTTCCTGTAATGCTGTCGTTATCTTTACCAGGTGAGATCGCTTTGCTCGAAGGTCTCACTGTTGTTTACAAGAGCAACATTGATCTGTATTTCTACGTCATCGGCAGCTCACATGAAAATGAGGTACATGGTGAAAGCTAACACACTCGAGTGTCAATGCAGCGTCTTTATACTTTTAACTGGATTTATTTCTGTACAGTTAATGCTCATGTCCGTGTTGAACTGTCTGTTTGACTCTCTCAGTCAAATGCTAAGGTAAGAGATGATGATGATGATGATTTCAAACTGCTCTCAGAACCTTTTATCACATTGTCCTCACCTTGCTTGTGTTTCATGCTTTTCTTTTCTTTTTTCATGATGTTTTTAGGAAAAATGTGGAGAAGAGGGCGCTACTGGAAAACATGGAAGGCCTTTTCTTAGCTGTGGATGAGATTGTAGATGGAGGGTACGTGTTTTTGTGCTCTTTGCACATTTCCAATTCACAAATTGTGAGAGTTGTGAGAGCGTTTATTGAAAATGCACCATTCATGACATTGTAATGCACCATTGATGAGGTATATTATAAATGCAGAGTAGTGTAGCTTATGTGATTATTAAAGAAAAAGAAGAAAATCTACAAGAAAAACTACCCAGAGATCGCAATTTTGAATCCGGGTTAAGGCCACAGCCATACGTACCGGGAATCCATGGGAGCTAATTGGCCGAGCTCTCACGGGAGGGAGGAAAGGAATGTGCTCACTTTGCCAGCCAATCACAGTTTTCTGTGAGCTCATTTGTACAAGGGGTGGATGGCGTGTTCCCTCAGAGTGTGATGAACTGTAACAAAAATACACATGTGAAGCAGCTTGAAAACAGACTGGTAACTAATGCGTCACATGCGCGAATGAGCAGCCGGAAGTAAAATACTATGTATCTATTACATGCGTTAAAATATGCTTCTTAAACACATTCTACAGACAGTCTTACTCATTAATTCAGTATTAATGTAGTAAAATATAGTAATGATTAAGAAATACTTTTCAATTTTTATTCTTATTTTTATTGATGGTAAAATATAAACATTATACAGCATATACTGTTGTAAAGCACTCATTTTAAAGTCTTTTTCAATTATTATTCCAGTACAGTACCTCAGTTAATTCTGAGAATGTTTGTGCATGAGATTTTTTGTTCTGTAGCATGTTTAACAAACAATACCAAAAGGATAAACTTTATTACGCTTTATGTCCTTTTACATTGAACTTGGAGTGACGTCTTGCAGTGACGTCTCCAAGATGGCGCTGCCTAGAGGGCAACGTCGCGGAATTCTCGGAGTAAAATTGTTTCTTTTTTCATTTTAATTTGTTTTATTTGTTTGTTCATGTTTTGCACTATGCTCGTCTATGATCGGTCAACCCTACTACAGCTATGAGCAGCTTTGGGCAACTAAGCACGCAACAACTTCTATCGTGAGCTGTTATGCTATGCTATGCTATGGGAGCTCAATGCTAACAATAAGCCCAGGTGGAGTTCTCAGATTCTCCTGTGCTTGGTTAGCACTTCCGGCCATACTGCTTGAAAATGTTCAGTCCTTGTGAAACAAGATGGACAAGCTTCATGCTCAGATTGCAGCGCAGAGGGATCTACAGGACTGTGTTTCTGTGAAACATGGCTTGAGGAGAGTTCACCCGATAAGGCGATTATACCAGCCGGCTACACGGCCTTCATCCCCTGCAATCCCAAGCGCCGGAGTCGTCGTTCGGTCCCTTCCCACCTGGGCTTCTTTGTTAGCTGGGATGCGGCTCTCATTGAGCAGTCTACCATAGCATGTTAGCTCTGCTTAGTTATACACGTCCGAAGATACTCCGATCTTATAGCTGTAGTAGAGTCGACCAGGCGTAGACGAGCATAGTGCAAAACATGAACAAACAAAACAACAAATCAAACTAATTGAAATGAACAAAGGAACAATTTGACTCTGATAACTCCGCGACGTCGCCTTCTGGGCATCGCCATCTCCGAGACGTCACTCGAACTTCAGTGTAAAAGCACATGAAGAGTACTGTAATAAAGTTTATCCTTTTGGTATCGTTTGTTAAACATGCTACAGAACATAAAATCTCACGCATAAACATGAACTTGGGTACTGTACTGGAATAATAATTGAAAAAGATTTTAATACAACAGTTCAGAGAAAACCGTCATTTCTCAGGAGAAAGTCTTTTCTTCAGAAGAGACATCCAGCATTTTCTATCGCTTAGTCAGAGAAGACACATAGTGTTTGAGTGGTATCATAGAGCTTAACTGGTAATTAAAACACACAAAAAAAGAGGCTCATTGACAACTTGTGTACAAATGAGAAAAAAGTGGCGGGACATCATTTACCGAGGATTTAGCTCAGTTGGTAGAGCGTCCGCTTTATCTTCCGGAAGGTCGGAGTTTGAATCTGGCCACGTCATACCATAAGACGTTAAAATTTGGGAGTTGTTGCTTCCTGCTTGGCGCTCAGCATTAAAAGGATAGAACAACGCAATATTCTCATGCGCATTGAGTATACACTTGTATGAATAATACGCTGTGCAAACATCCATATAATAACAATAACTAGCTCAACCAATCAGGAGAAAGGAGGACAGCCATTGGCTGAATTTGAATCACGTGCCGGTTGCTCGGTAGTCAGCGAATACTCAAAAACCGCGAATAGTCAAGGGCATACTGTGTGTGTGTGTGTGTGTGTGTGTGTATGTGTATATATATATATATATATATATATATAAAATATATTAGAGGGCGCACCCTTGAGGGCGACGTCGCGGAGTTCTCATAGTCATGTTGCTTGTTTTGCTTTGTTTTATTTGTTGTTTTGTTTGTTCATGTTTTGCATTATGCTGGTCGACCCCTACTACAGCTAAGAGAGCGTAGTCATTTTGGACATTTAAAACTGAGCACGCTAAACACCTATCCTGAGCTTACATGCTACGGCAGCTCAATGCTAGCCGCACCTTGGATAATAATAAGCCCAGGTGGAGACGTGGCAGTCGGGGAGGGGCTGAACGATGACTCCGGCGCTTGGTTAGCAGTGGAAGGTTAGCACTTCCCGTCATACTGCTTGAAAATGTTCAGTCTCTGTGAAACAAGATGGACAAGCTTCATGCTTCAATGCCGTGGCGGATAGTAACAAGGCCCTTTGTTTGGGGGAAAAAAAAAAAGAACAATTCTCTGGGTGAATAAAATGGCTGCAACATTAAAAAGTTAGATGTTCCACATTCTCAGAGCAAGATTTAGAGATAATCTACAGTCGGTACACCAGGTTTATTTAACGAGATTCACCGTTCTTCCGCTGCGGGCCTTGTTGCTATCTGCTGCGCTCCGGTCCTCCCTGAAGGCTGTGTAGCCGGCTGGTGTAATCGCCTCGTCAGGTGTACTCTCCTCGAGCCATGTTTCACAGAAATGAAAGGAAAATGCCGCAAAAACAAGACCAATTCTACAAAAAAAAAAGTTAGTGTTTTCATTTTAAAATGTACTTCATGGTACAATGTGGTGAGACTCCGGGCTCGGATCCTCCTGTGACTTATTAGCTAGTTGATTTTCAATGGTTTTGCACTGCCTTAACTGCTCCTTGCACTTGGTTTTGCCTTAGTGTATTCCTACTCCTTTCTCATTCTTGAAGAATCTTCCGCAGCTGCCACGCCGGCACCTTGTTACTGTTACTGCTTGTATCAGAGCTTGCATCAAGCTTCTAGTCCTTATTCCATTGCCTGGTTCGTGATCCATTCAATCCGTTCGGGTTTGCAGTTCATCCTCCCCCGCCGCTCGGCCTGCAAGGGGATACTTGTAGCGGATGAGTGCAGTCTTTCGGGTTGCTGGCCCTAACACTATAGCGTGCCGTCTTTCCGAGCTGTTGTCCGATCTTTCTCGGAGGTCAGTGGGATTCTCCCCAGAGTCTTGAACATAATTTCTGAAAACATCCATGATGCATCGCTACGCAAAACTTGGTGGGCTTTGTGACATCTGCAACTTCGGGCAGGTAGTTACTTTGTCTGCCTCTATACCTAGTCTGCATCTTCAGCAGGTATCGCAGGGTCATCAGCGTTTCACCCCTAAACCTGAACGCTTCACCTGAGTGGGGCAGCAGAGACAGAAACTGTCTTCACCTGCAGACTGGCTTCTGGCAGCATGTTTTGAAGATCTGATGTTGGCGTAAACAATCACTACTTTCTTGACTTGCTTCTCTGGGTGCTGCTGCGGTACATTGTAGGTGCATCCGCATGCTACTTCTCTGGCTTCTGATTGGCTGAGATCCACTCTTCTCTCCTTTTCATCCATAGCCATCTTGAGCTTGACTCTGCCGAGGCACTTATGACCTTGATTGCCGCCTTTGTAGTGGTAGGGGAAAGCACTTCCAGTCCACCCAAAGCTTGTTTCAGCTCCTCCTTGAAGACAACACAACACTCCTCCCTTTTCAGCTTCCACCACTTTGTCTTCTGCTCTGCCTTTGCCTTCTTCACCTTCCTCACCGTCAGCGTCATCCTGCACACCACCATCCTATGTTGTTTGGCAACACTCTCACCCGCTACTACTTTGCAGTCACTGACTTCCTTCAAATTACATCACCTGCACAAGATGTAGTCTACCTGTGTGCTCCTACTTCCACTTTTATAAGTCACCCTCTGCTCCTGTCTCTTCTGGTGAAAGTATTCACCACAGCCATTTCCATCCTTTTTGCAAAATCTACCAACATCTGTCCTTCTGTGTTCCTGTCCTGGATACCAAACCTGCCCATCACTTCCTCATCCCCTCTGTTTCCTGCACCAACATGTCCATTGAGGTCTGCACCAATGACTACTCTTTCATCTTTGGGGGTACTCTGCATCACTTCATCTAACTCACTCCAGAATCTCTCCTTCTCTTCTAGCTCACATTCTGCCTGTGGGGTATAAGCACGAACAACATTGAACATTATGCCTTCAATTTCTAACTTGAGACTCATCACTCTGTCTGACACTCTTTTCACTTCTAGAACATTCCTGACAAACTCCTCCTTCAAGATGACTCCTACTCCATTTCTCTTCCCTTCCACACCATGAAAAAACAGCTTCAACCCTGCTCCTAAGCTTCTAGCCTTGCTACCTTTCCACCTGGTCTCCTGAACACACAGTATGTCCACCTTCCTCCTCTGCGTCATGTCAGCCAGCTCTCTACCTTTTCCTGTCATAGTTCCAACATTCAAAGTCCCTACTTTCAGTTCTAGACCCCTGCCTTTCCTCTTCTCTCTCTGCCTACGGACACGCCTCTCCTTCTTCGACGTCTTCGACCAACAGTAGTCCAATTTCCACCAGCACACTGTTGGTTAACAGCACTGATGGCAGTCGTTGTTAACCCGGGCCTCGACCGATCCGGTATGAATTTTCTTAATATGACTCGCATGTTTTATTTGGCATTTGTTTTACCCTTCCTGATGCCCTTCCTGACGCAAACTTCTGCATTTATCCGGGCTTGCGACCGGCGTGAGGGAGCGACACTGGCTTGTGCACCTCCCTCACGGCTGCATTCTTCCCTCCAGACTCTGGCACCTTGATTTCCGAATGACATGCAAAATTTGCTTTCATCCGAAAAAAGTACTTTGGACCACTGAGCAACAGTCCAGTGTTGCTTCACTATAGCCCAGGTCAGGCGCTTCTGCCGCTGTTTCTGGTTCAAAAGTGGCTTGACCTGGTGAATGCAGCACCTGTAGCCCAGTCCACTGCTTCCACAGGTCCCCCAAGGTCTGGAATCGGCCCTTCTCCACAATCTTCCTCAGGGCCTGGTTACCTGTTCTGGTTGTGCAGCGTTTTCTGCCACACTCCTTCCCACAGACGTCCCACTGAGGTGCCGTGATACAGCACTCTGGGAACAGCCTATTCGCTCAGAGATTTCTTTCTGTGTCTCACCCTCTTGCTTGAGGGTGTCAATGATGGCCTTCTGGACAGCAGTCAGGTCGGCAGTCTTACCCATGATTGCGGTTTTGAGTAATGAACCAGGCTGGGAGTTTTTAAAAGCCTCAGGAATCTTTTGCAGGCGTTTAGAGTTAATTGGTTGATTCAGATGATTAGGTTAATAGCTCGTTTAGACTACCTGAACATGATATGCTAATTTTTTGAGATAAGAATTTTGGGTTTTCATGAGCTGTATGCCAAAATCATCAGTATTAAAACAATAAAAGACCTGAAATGTTTCAGTCGGTGTGCATTGAATCTAAAATATATGAAAGTTTAATTTTTATTAGTGCATTACAGAAAATAATGAACTTGATCACAATATGCTAATTTTTTGAGAAGGACTAGTATTGTATCTAAAATTTTTCTTTCAATAAAATAAAAAAAAAATACAAAAACATTGCTGGCAATTTATGAAAACTTTTGTCAGGCTTAAATATTTAAAACACTTTCCTGTTTTTGCTTCACTTTTCATTAGTTTTCATCCCTTTATCTTGTTGAATGGATTTGTTCAGTCAGTCAGTCAGTCATGTAATAACTGGTTCCCATTTTAGATCTGTGTTGGGGGATCGGGTGATATTTCTTGAACCCTGCTACTCAACTGCAGTGACTTCTCCTTGCATTGAACATTGTACATTACTGAGTGAACAATACACCTCGGGAAAAATAAAGATTATGGGATTTATTTCTAATGGAAAGTGTTTTGGTTGGTGTTAGTAAATATGTTATTACCAATATTACAATACGTTATATTAACAGAAGATTATTACTTCCACACATGTTCTGGTTATGTGGATCACCATTCTTCTCTGTGAGTGCTGTAACGTGATGTGTTTGATATTGTCCCCTCACAGTGTTATTCTGGAGAGTGACCCCCAGCAGGTTGTACACAGAGTGGCCCTGAGGGTAAGGGTATTTATAATCTAAATCTTTACACTGGCACACATTCTAACACTGTAGACTGGGTTCCTCTATACCAGGTGTGGCCAACCCGCGGCTTCCGAGCTGCATGTGGCTCTTTGCCTAGTTTCCTGCGGCTCTTATGTTCATATCGAAGTTTGTGGGTTTTTTTAATGTGCATATTTGCTTTGCTTGAGTTCAATATGGTATTATTGTCAAATGCTTATGTGTATGAGATGAAAATACTGCAAAGCTTCCCAGTATGGGCGACATCATTTCAGTGAACAATGTGTCAACTTTGCTCATAAAATGGCAGTAAAAATTCACGGCAAAATGAAAGTATGAATATGAACAAGGGACATTTTTAACAGTGCGAGAGTTTTTTTTTTTCTTGAATGTAATGGAAAACCATTCTGTCTTATGTCAGGCGTCATTGGCGCATTTCAAAACTTCAAAAAATTTCAAAAGCAGATACAGTTTTTCCAAAACTTTACAAAGTGCTCAGAGACCATAACGTTGCATCGTATCAACTGGCTTGGACCATTACACATGCCAAAACATCATACAATGAAGGAGAGTTCGTTATAAAATCCCTGTGACATTGTTGAAATCTTGTCTCCTGAAAACGACAAACTAAAAACGCGTGGTATCGGACGTCCAACTGTCCCGCCACACTGTTGAACACAGAATCTTGGACATGAACACGACTATTGAATCACAGCTTCACTCTGACCTTCAACGATGTATTTTATCATGTTGGTGTGTAAATTTTACAATAAATCTGGCTCTGCAGAGGTGTGTGTGTGAGTGTGAGAGAGAAAGGGATGCGTACCCGTGTGTATGATGTGGCTCTTTGCGGTAACACAGTAAAAATTGTGGCTCTTGGTCTCTGACTAGTTGGCCACCCCTGCTCAATACATTCGCTCACTGTAGCACAGTCTCTAACTCTATATAGAGAATAATCGACCAAGAGCAGCAGCATGGCGTTTTGAATCCTGTGCTGATAAAGAATAGAATGAATGTAGTGGAGCTGAAGGATCCCTAACGCCATCACTCATTTTTATTTCTCTCTCCTCTTCCAGGGTGATGACGTGCCTCTGACCGAACAGACGGTCACTCAGGTAAAGACATTCTCTCTCTCTCTCACATTTTCTTTCTCTGTATGGAAAAGAGGTGAAGAAGCGTCTGCAGGCAGGTTGGAATGGTTGGAGAAAAGTGTCCGGTGTGATGTGTGATCATCATATCTTATCCCCGTATGGGTAGTGTAGCAATTGGTCTCTTCTGGAGAAGATTAACCGGGACGCGGGAACGCTTGCTACTTGTCCCCAGAAACACGCTGGCGGCTTTGCGGCCTACTCTTTTTACGAAAGTCAGCAATGGTTCTTTTACATGCCTCTCACCATAGTCAGTGAGAGACATGGCCCACCTTTGATAACCCAGTTAGCTGCACTCGGGTTCATAGATCCACTAGACCACCACTGCCCCGTGATGTGTGATAGGACAGTATCGGCAAGAATGAAAGGAAAAGTGTACAAGACGGTGATGAGGCCAGCGATGTTGTATGGTTTAGAAACAGTGGCCCTGGGGAAAAGACAGGAGGCAGAGCTGGAGGTAGCAGAGATGAAAATGTTGAGGTTCTCTCTGGGAGTAACGAGGATGGATAGGATCAGGAATGAGCACATCAGAGGGACAGCACATGTAAGAGGTTTTGGAGACAAAGTCAGAGAGGCTAGATTGAGATGGTTTGGACATGTACAGAGGAGGAATAGTGAGTATATTGGTAGTAGGATGCTGAGGTTGGAACTGCCAGGCAGAAGGCCTAGAGGAAGACCAAAGAGAAGATTTATGGATGTGAAGGAGGACATGAAGGTAGTTGGAGTAAGAGAAGAAGATGCAGAGGACAGGGTGAGATGAAGGCAGATGATTCGCTGTGGCGACCCCTGAAGGGAAAAGCCGAAAGGAGGAGACACTCGCTTGCTCCCTCTTTCCATGTTCCTCCCTCCCTCTCTCGTACTCTCCCACTCACTCAAGCACGCTCTCCTTCGCTCTCACTCGATCACTTTCTCACTCTCTTTTACCTGCTATCAATCTGACTCGCCTGCTGTCCTGTTTGCTCATTCAGTCTGTCTTGCTCTTTCTATTTCTCTCGCCCATTCTCTCACCATCTCTCTCTCTCTCTCACACATTCACTTGCTCTCTCGCTCGATTACTGTCTTGTTTGCTGACTCTCTCTCCCTCACTGATTCTCTCTCTCTCTCTCTCTCTCTCTCTCTCTCTCTCTCCTTTGCTCTGGCATTCCCAGGCCATCCATTTCACTCCCTCAGTTCCTGTCTGGCTCGCTCCCTCACTATCTCTCCATCTTGCCCTGTTTGTGCTCTCACTCACTCTCCCTCTTTCTCTTGTCTCATTGTAACCAAGACTAAGTGATGTTTGCTGTGGCTCTGAACTTCTCCACGTGTGCCATTTATAACCTCAGTCTGCGGTGGTCCGTTTCGGAGCGCTGAGGTTTCAGAGCGTGCAGGCTCCTCCCATTTCTGCCACATGTAAAGCATGATGGCTAATTATTGGCGGCTGTCTGGCAGCGGCGGCTTCCCGTCGCCTGATTCATGGTCTCATTTAAGAGGCCCGTGACAGACCGCCTGCATCCCTCACGCGCCGCCTGATTAATGCCGCTCCCCACCCTTTTGCTTTATGGTTACGCTGCGCCTCGACTTTCCTCAAATTAAAGTGATGAATTAATTCCCAGATATTTCCCCGCGCGCGCATTACTCAGGCGTCAGGCTTCACTCCGGTCCTCGGTGGGCGTGTGGAAGACGCCGCGTGCTTTCGCGAGCACGGACCGCACGGCCTTTGTGTTTAATGGGAGCGCGACCGTGAGCAAGCGCCGAGCGCGCCGGGTTTTGGTCACACGTGACATTAGCAGGGGTTAACGGGACACGTGGAGACGTGACGCGGTCAATACGAACGAGCGCTTTAATAGCACGTGACTGGATCAGTGGCCTGAAGAACCGGTGAGTAATTCGGTAATAAGTCTGCGGTCCTGAGGAGCGCCTGGCCGCGCCGGGGTTATTGGTGACGGTGGAACGCACTTCTCACAATAATGATGATTTACTGATCGAAATCTCTGACTCTCCACTTACAAAACAGAGGCTCGAGTTAGACTGCGGATAATATGGAGATTATTATTGGATGGAGTGGAAACCCGGCAGTTTTGAGCTTCCTCGCGAATTCAGAAATCGGAAGAATAATCAACCAGAGCTCGAGGTCTCACTCAGAAAGAACGTAAAGTGGCGCAGAACGAGCAGATCAGCCTATCAGAACACCGCTGACTTATGAACTCAGGCTCCCCGAAAGCCCCGCCCCTTTCCTTTCCTTTCCCTGTTCTATTGGAGCGTTCAAGTTGAAGTGCTGTTTCAGTTTGAGGGATAAATGTTTGCATTTCTTTCTCTGCACGACGTCATTAAGCGCTGTTAGCCAAGTGAACACTAACTACACACACACACACACACACACACGTGGGGACACACAAGTAGCTACAGACATACAGTACATGCGCACACGTACAGATATACACAGTGATGAACATGTATATGAACATGCACGTGTGTACACCCATACATATCTATACTAGTGTGAACAGGTTCGCAACATCAGTCACGTGTGTGTGTGTGTGTGAGAGAGAGAGAGATTTTATGTATACCTGTTTTTTTTTTTTGTTTTTTTTTAAGTTTTTCCTGGTCATTGATGATTTTTTTTAATAGTTGTATTTATTTATTTGTAATAATTTGAGTTTCCTCCTCCAGGTGCTGCAGTCGGCCAAAGAGCAAATCAAATGGTCTCTCCTCCGGTAGATGTCTCGCTCCTTCTCATCCACCCAGACTCCAGTGTGTTCATCACTCCTCTCATCACTGTTGCCTTTTCCCTTTTACTTATTTTTCCCCTCTGAGGTTTTCTGTGCACTGGTCCTGTCAGTTCTCTAAACGAAAAGAAAACGCCTCACTTGTTTTAAAAGAGGACTGAACGACTGACGGTGCGATAGAGTTTTATTCCATTGGTTCAGTTGTGAGGACTTTTGCAAACTGATGCAGACGCAGCATGCATGTCCATCAATTCAACCGTCTCAATTCCTTCCCAAGGCTTTTTCTCTGTGTGTGTGTGTGTGTGTGTGTGTGTGTGTGAGAGAGAGAGAGAGAGAGAGAGAGTACCACAAGACTGTACTGTATAAACAAATGTCAGTGTAAACAGTGTAAGTACATTCCACCAATTAAAACCTTTCCACTTTTTCCATGTCCATGTTACGATTGAAATAAAAACAATTGAATATCAGGACTCGCTTGTTCAGCTGAATTTATTTTTTCATTAATTTATTTGCTAACCGTTTAATCCAAATTAGAGTCGCGGGCAGGCTGGCACCCATCCCAGCCGACTCCGGGCGAGGGCAGAGGGCATCGCAGGGCAGAAACACACTGATGGCTTTGCAGCTTACTGATGTCGAAAGTCAGCAATGGTTCTTTTACATGCTTCACACCATAAACAGTGAGAGACATGGCCGGCCTTTGATAACACAGTAGGCTGCACTGGTGGGGGGGACAGTGGCAACCTTGTGGAGAGTGGGACTCGAACTCCCAACCTTTTGAGTTGAATCAGTGATCCAGCACCTTATACCACTAGGCCACCACTGCTTACACCTATTAAGGTCACAGGTAGGCTGGAACCCATCTCAGCTGACACTGAGCGAAGGCAGGGTACACCCTGAATAGCTCACTGGACCATTTTGAGGCAACACCCAACCACTCACACTCGTGCATGGGGACACTTTGGAACAGCCAGTTATTGTAAGCTGCATGTCTTTGGGCTGAAGGAGGAAACCTGGACTAAGTACATTAGAGAACATGCAAACTCCTGGCCTAGAAACGCATGAGTCTGTGAATGGAACCTATGACCTTTCTGTGAGGTCAGTGTTCTAAACACTATGCAACTGTGCTGCCAAAATATCCTTTTGTGTGTTTGTGTGTGTGTGTGTGTGTGTGTGTATGATGAGTCTAGTCCTGAATTCTTGCTCGAAACAGGAAAAAAAAAAAAAAAAAAACGCCATAAAAGCACAACAGCTGGCTAAGAGCGCCATCTGCTGGTGAAAAGTCAGAGACACAACTTGTTTCACTAGTTTTATTTCCATCCTGCTGACGAAAATACTAAAGGAGTTGCAAACAATAAAACTTTATATCATTTACATACATCTGTGGTTTGAGTAGATATGATCAGAAATTCAATATTAGTTATATTTAACACGTTTCAAGTTTTTAATTTACTTGTGTTAAAAGTTCAGTGGTACGGTAATGTGGTAGTGATGAGCATATCCACTTCACACCAAGAAGGTCATTGGTTCGAGTCTCGGGCTCGGCCAGGGCGGTTTGTTTATATCTCCATTTTCTTGTGGGTTTCCTCTGGTTCCCACCAACAATCCAAAGACACGCACAGTAGGCTAATTGGCTGATTGCCCCTCGGTGTGGATGGTTGTGTGTTTGTGTACTTTAAAAATTAGTAAAAGGATTATTATATTTAATAATTTCAAAAAGTGCATGTACATTTACAATTTTAGGAAATTAATAATAGTAATAATAACAACAACACGCTTAAGTAACATGATTTAAAAGTCTTGGATGTCGCTGGCGCAGCTCTGGGCAAAGGTGGGGTACACCCTGAACACCAGGCCAAAACGACCACGCTCACACCAAGGAACAATAAATTCGCGTTCTGTGCATGTTTTTGGATCATGGAAAGAAATCCACACGTACATGTGGAGAACATGTAACACATCACACAGACACCCCTTCACTGAGCCTGGGAATCGAACCCTCGACTTTCTTGCTGTAACGTGTAATGTGTGTGTATGTATATATATATATATATATATATATATAAAAAGTCCTTCTCAAAAAATTAGCATATTGTGATAAAGTTCATTATTATCTGTAATGTACTGATAAACATTAGACTTTCATACATTTTAGATTCATTACACACAACTGAAGTAGTTCAAGCCTTTTATTGTTTTAATATTGATAATTTTGGCAAAAATGTAAAGAAAAACCAATAAAAAAATGTTTTTAATACAAAAAAGTCAACCTTCAAATAATTATGTTCAGTTCTGCACTCAATACTTGGTCGGGAATCCTTTTGCAGAAATGACTGCTTCAGTGCGGCGTGGCATGGAGGCAATCAGCCTGTGGCACTGCTGAGGTGTTATGGAGGCCCAGGATGCTTCGATAGCGGCCTTAAGCTCATCCACAGTGTTGGGTCTGGTGTCTCTCAACTTTCTCTTCACAATATCCCACAGATTCTCTATGGGCTTCAGGACAGGAGAGTTGGCAGGCCAGTTGAGCACAGTAATACCATGGTCAGTAAACCATTTAGCAGTGGTTTTGGCACTGTGAGCAGGTGCCAGGTCGTGCTGAAAAATGAAATCTTCATCTCCATAAAGCTTTTCAGCAGATGGAAAGCATGAAGTGCTCCAAAATCTCCTGATAGCGAGCTGCATTGACCCTGCCCTTGATAAAACACAGTGGACCAACACCAGCAGCTGACATGGCACCCCAGACCATCACTGACTGTGGGTACTTTACACTGGACTTCAGGCATTTTGGCATTTCCTTCTCCCCAGTCTTCCTCCAGACTCTGAAACCTTGATTTCTGAATGACATGCAAAATTTGCTTTCATCCGAAAAAAGTACTTTGGACCACTGAGCAACAGTCCAGTGCTGCTTCTCTGTAGCCCAGGTCAGGCGCTTCTGCCGCTGTTTCTGGTTCAAAAGTGGCTTGAACTGGGAAATGCGGCACCTGTAGCCCAGTCCACTGCTTCCACAGGTTCCCCAAGGTCTGGAATCGGCCCTTCTCCACAATCTTCCTCAGGGTCCGGTCACCTCTTCTGGTTGTGCAGCGTTTTCTGCCACACTTTTTCCTTCCCACAGACGTCCCACTGAGGTGCCTTGATACAGCACTCTGGGAACAGCCTATTCACTCAGAGATTTCTTTCTGTGTCTTACCCTCTTGCTTGAGGGTGTCAATGATGGCCTTCTGGACAGCAGTCAGGTCGGCAGTCTTACACATGATTGCGGTTTTGAGTAATGAACCAGGCTGGGAGTTTTTAAAAGCCTCAGGAATCTTTTGCAGGTATTTAGAGTTAATTGGTTGATTGAGATGATTAGATTAATAGCTCGTTTAGACTACCTGAACATGATATGCTAATTTTTTGAGATGGGAATTTTGGGTTTTCATGAGCTGTATGCCAAAATCATCAGTATTAAAACAATAAAAGACCTGAAATATTTCAGTTGGGTTGCAATGAATCTAAACTATATGAAAGTTCAATTATTATCAGTACATTACAGAAAATAATGAACTTTATCACAATATGCTAAGTTTTTGAGAAGGACTAGTACAGTATATGCCGGAGTCGGAGTCCCCTGAGGCAGTACGTTCACTGGAAAGTTCTGGCAACTCCTGCAGCAGCACTGGAACCCAGTCGTATCGGCACTTTTCCCTTCCATTGGATCCTTCCGGTGGCGCTGAGAGAGGGGACTTGCTGCTTGGGAAACAGCCCGTCCTCCATACTTTCTACTCAGGCTCTGCTCACTGGTATCACCAGCCCTGGCACCAGCCAGATCGCAGCTCCATAGTCCTTCGAGACTGACGGAGGCCTACTACTATATATACACCAGGGGTGTCAAACTCATGTCACAAGGGCCATGTGGCTGCAGGTTTTTGTTTCAAACAATCAGCAGCACACCTGACTTGGCTCATTTAATCAAATGATTTGAGACTTCAGGCAGTTGATTGCCTCTGTACAGAGCACAAAGACTGACCAATCAACTGCCTGAAGACTCAAATCAGTCTAATCAAATACATACATGTACAGTATATATCATTAGTCTAGCGTATTATATAGTCATTATTATTCTATTGTTATATTATTATATTATTATTAATATTATTAATAATATGGCGTAGTATATGGTCAGTGTGTCTGAACAGCAGCTGTGAAGGTTGAGTAAATCCAGACCCCGCCCATTTTTATGCAAATGAGACTCTGTCCCTGGAGTAAACCCAAGTAAAAGACTAGTAGTGTGTTCTGGATATGGAGGGATGATGTATTATCTGGGGATTTTCAGGCGACATAAGACCACTCATATTGATATACTCAACCCCATTAACATCCTGCTTTCACGCACAGGAGGATCTTTGATCTGTTCTCAGATCATCTCACACCTTTCACTCCTGCTCTTAAAATCTGATAATGTTCAGGCTGATCAGCTCTTTAACAGATTATTTATCAAGAGAGAAAATATTTAGGTTTGAGAAATGATGACCCTCATCCTGCTTTAATAATTACATGTACATGGTGTTCATCTGAAATAGGTGCAGAGTATTTTCTACTGGCTGAGGTGTGCTGACGTTCTGGAGTGTTCTGCAGAGGAAATGGAGCTTTATTTCAAACACGATGGAGCCTTCAGCACTGAATTTCCTCCAGCGATTAACTGGAGTAGCTCCTTCCTTGCGAGGTGATTTACTGCTGCAGGGGACAGAGCTGCTGCTGCAGATATGAGCAAGACGCCGAGGCCAAGTCTGGAGTATTGCATGGACATAAAAACTTCACTGCTGACCGTCGTATAGCTTTTGGGTTTTAACGATTACACTGTGACGCAATATTTCTGTGTGCTAAAAAAACAACATGTATTAGTGAGAAAGCAGCCAGGAAAGAGACTCGACCATGTGGTCCTAGAGTGGAGCCTGATATCATTAAGTACTTTGGCGATGTTTATTTATTGATAATTCATTTTCTGAACTGCTTAATTCTAATTAGGGTCACGGGGAGGCTAGCGCCCAACTCAGCCGACTCTGGGGCGAGGGCGGGGTACACCCTGGACAACTCGCCAGGTCATCGCAGGTTTATTGATAATACATTTTTTTTTCAATTACGCCACGACATAGTGATTATCATGCACACCTCACAACAAGACGGTCCTGGCTTCTGGCCCCATACTCGGAAAGGTTGTTTCTGTGTCGAGTTTGCATGTTCTGTCCATGCTTGTATGGGTTTCCTCCTACAGTCCAATAATATGCACATTAGTCTAACTAGCTGTTCCAAATTGCCCATAGGTATGTCTGTGATCTGTGTATGTGTGTTGGCCCTGTAATGGTCTGGTGAGCTGTTCAGCGTGTACCAGGTCTCCCAGCATGTGATAAGATAGGCCCTGCCACAATCCGTTAGATTGAGAAGCTTGGCAAATGAGTGAGTGAGTAATGTTTACCTTCAGGAATTAAGACAGTTCCCGTTATTAAAGCACTGACACTGGAGACTCCTTCCATAAACTTTAAAGAGGCTCAATCACTTCCCAGGCATATTAAAGAAAGATAAAATACAATGTTATCTCATGAAAATAAATGAAAACGGCCACTAATGTTATGATGCACAATGCCGGGATCATTGAGACTCCTGTATTCAAGCTTCAAAAGATCCCTGCAGTGCACCACCATCATCATCGTCATCATCATCATCATCATAATTATTATTATTATAATTATTTTTATGGTCTAGTGGTAACATGCTGGATTATTGATCCCAAGGTCAGGGGTTCAAGCTCCACTGTCAATGTTTGTCACTGCTATACCCCCAGTGCAGCTACCTGGGTTATCACAGGCCAGCCATGTCTCTCACTGTATGTGGTTAGAGGTTCATGTAAGAGAACCATTGCTAACTTTCCTAAAAGTAGCCAAATTATCACATATGTGCGAGATTGTTCCTCCAGTCATTCACTGCGATTGTAAGCAGATACAGAACCAAAACAAGATGTAGAACCAGTGACTAAGCAGGTGAGTTGGGTGTTATTTCAACAGGGAGATTATAAATTCATCCAAAACAAACTGATAAACAAAGATAAAAACACATTGTATATACACTAGTGAATGGGATCCTGTAAAGTATACGGTGAATCACCGTATTACAAATAAGGTACAGTATTACGTTTAAATTTTGAATTCATTTTTTAATAGCTTTACTGAAAAAGGAAGAGAGTCGTGTTGTCTTCAAGGAGGAGTTGAAACAAGCTTTGGGTGGTCAGGAAGTGCTTCCAGATGACTGGACAACTACAGCTAATGTGATCAGGGAGACAGGTAGGAGAGTACTTGGTGTGTCATCTGGAAGGAGAGTAGATAAGGAGACTTGTTGGTGGAATGAGGAAGTTCAGGAGTGTGTACAAAAGAAGAGGTTAGCTAAGAAGAAGTGGGACATAGAGAGGACCAAAGAGAGTAAACAGGAGTACAGGGAGACACAGCGTAAGGCGAAGGTAGCGGTGTCAAAGGCCAAACAGAGGGCGTATGATGCTCGGTTGGAAAGTAAAGAGGGAGAAAATGATTTATACAGGTTGGCACAGCAGAGAAATAGAGATGGGAAGGATGTGCACCAAGTTAGAGTGATTAAGGACAGAGAGGGAAATGTATTGACTGATGACAGAGGTGTGCTGGGAAGATGGAAAGAGTACTTTGAAGAGCTGATGAATGAGGAAAATGAGAGAGGGAAAAAAGAGTGGAAGAGATGACTGTTGAGGACCAGGAAGTAGCAAAGATTAGTAAGGGTGAAGTGAGGAGGGCATTGAAGAGGATGAAGAATGGAAAGGCAGTTGGCCCTGATGACATACCGGTGGAGGTATGGAAGTGTCTAGGAGAGGAAGCAGTAGATTTCCTGACAAGAACATTCAACAAGGTCTTAGAGAGTGAGTGGATGCCAGAGGAATGGAGGAGAAGTGTGCTGGTGCTCATTTTTAAGAACAAGGGAGATGTGCAGAGTTGTGGCAACTACAGAGGGATAAAGTTGATGAGCCATTCGATGAAGTTATGGGAAAGAATAGTGGAAGCAAGACTAAGGGCAGAGGTCAGCATTTGTGAACAACAGTTTGGTTTCATGCCAAGAAAGAGCACCACAGATGCGATGTTTGCCTTGAGGATGTTAGTAGAGAAGTACAGAGAATGTCAGAAGGAGCTGCATTGTGCCTTTGTGGATCTGGAGAAAGCATATGACAGGGTGCCGAGAGAGGAACTATGGTATTGCATGAGAAAGTCTGGAGTGGCAGAGAAGTATGTTAGAGTGGTGCAGGACATGTATGAGAGATGTAAGACAGTGGTGAGGTGTGCTGTCGGTGTGACACAAGAGTTCAAGATGGAGGTGGGACTGCATCAAGGGTCAGATAAGAGCCCCTTCTTGTTTGCTATGGTGATGGACAGGCTGTCAGACGAGGTTAGGCAAGAATCTCCATGGACTATGATGTTTGCAGATGACATTGTGATCTGCAGTGAGAGCAGAGAACAAGTGCAGGAAAACCTAGAGAGGTGGAGGTATGCCCTGGAAAGGAGGGGAATGAAGGTTAGCCTCAGTAAGACAGAATACATGTGTATGAATGCCAAGGACCCAACAGGAACGGTGAGGTTACAAGGAGCAGAGATAAGGAAGGTGGAGGATTTTAAGTACTTAGGCTCAACAATCCAGAGCAATGGAGAGTGTGGAAAAGAGGTGAGGAAGCGTGTGCAGGCTGGTTGGAATGGTTGGAGGAAAGTGTCCGGTATGATGTGTGATAGGAAGGTATCGGCAAAAATGAAAGGAAAAGTGTACAAGACGGTGTTGAGGCCATCAACGTTGTATGGTTTAGAAACAGTGGCCCTGGGGAAAAGACAGCAGGCACAGCTGGAGGTAGCAGAGATGAAAATGTTGAGGTTCTTTTTGGGAGAAACGAGGATGGATAGGATCAGGAATGAGCACATCAGAGGGACAGCACATGTAAGACGTTTTGGAGACAAAGTCAGAGAGGCTAGATTGAGATGGTTTGGACATGTACAGAGGAGGGCTAGTGAGTATATTGGTAGTAGGATGTTGAGGTTGGAACTACCAGGCAGAAGGCCTAGAGGAAGACCAAAGCGACGATTCATGGATGTGGTGAAGGAGGACATGAAGACAGTTGGTGTAAGAGAAAAAGATGCAGAGGATAGGGTGAGATGGAGGCAGATCTCTGTGGCGACCCCTGAAGGGAAAAGCCGAAAGGACAAGAAGAAGAAGAAGACATCCTGTACAATGTGAAGTTTGGCTGGAACTACAGAAACTACAGAACTGGCTGGTACTACAAAAAATATTAAATAACAGTGGTGTATTAATATTAACATGTGCTTTGAAGCACAGAATTACAGATGGAACTACTGATGTGGTTGTTGTTACAAAACCGTTAATCATCATCTGTGGTTTCATGATACACTATATTCATCCCCCCCTGATCCGCTATAATGATTTGACTCATCCTGAAGTGGATGTGGTTTATTATGTCAGTATGATTTGCATAGGAAATAAGTACCAGACTGCTCATTGGGTTTATTTGAGGTTTATTCAAATTTTAAAACCAGTCCCAGGCCGGTCTTCACATTCAAATGAACACCCACTTCTTCTTCTCTCTCTCACTCTCTCTCTCTCTCTCTCCCCTTTAAAACTATAAGCACTGATTTTACTTTTGTTTCCTTACCAAAATTTTTCACCAATTTGGGTAGTGAGGTAAATTTCTGGCTGAGATTTCAGAACTGGACTGATTGGTTGTACCACCTGGTTGCACCTACTGGGGTTCAGCATCTCACATTCATCTCCGAATTCCAGTGGCACTCTCATAAAAAAGCCAAAACGCCAATTTAGATCAATTATACAGTAATGGACATGATAGAATAAACCCCAACAGCTTGACACATTATACATAACACACCATAAAGTTGTCAAGAACACGTGGTCTGGAATTGATAGATGCACAGAGCACGTGTGTTTGCCCGTGTTGTGTTTCCAGTGGTCACAGAAATGAGTAATGGTCAATAGATTATAATTATGAACATATTTAAAGGAGCGTTTCAGTGTTTCTGCCAATAAGTCCGAACCTGATTCACACTCAGGAATTTAATAGTGGAGCTGTACGAGAGCTCACCATGGATCAGCTTTCACACTCTTAAAAAAAACATTCTGTGGGTGAAGCTGCTACAACACTTCCCTATGATAAATAGCATCTGATTACACCCCACTTTTACCATATGCAAATTTAGTGCAAGGAAACAGAGCACAGGCAA